>CAUJRU010000746.1:0-338373 GCA_963277665.1 Viscum album
TTAGATATTGAATAAGAACATAAGGAAATATTCTAAACTCAAATATCATACTGCTATTTCATGTTTGTTCTTATGATGAAAAATCGAGAGATATTCTTAATCCTTGAAAAAAAATTATATGACAAAAGACCACACACTTGGTTTATGTTTTATGGAAGAACAACCAATTTGAATAAGCTATATGGTAACATGAGGATATTTTGGGGTATATGTATCCTCATATTTTTTTTCAATTGAGAAATTATGAGGGAGAATTCCAGTTTATAGGGGTAGAATGTAATACATAGATGTTTTTATGAAATATTTTCATTAAATAATTTTTATTCTTTAGTACATTTCTTTGAATGCAATAATGAGTTTAAAAAACCAAGAGACACCTTTGTATAAAATTACTATAATAGCCTATCCATAAGTTTATTAAGAATAAATATCACTATCTTATAAAATTTCATTGTGAATTCATTAGAAATTAAGTATTTATGAAAATTATAAGTCTATTAGATATTTTTGTTTTTGGGGAAATTACTATTGGTAGTGAAATTATTGAGATATATTTATGTTATATATTTAATAAAATATCTTTTATATTCATCCGATGGATGTTTTAGTCACTGTATATCAATAAACCCTATTTGATGTATAAAATGTATATTTTTAGAAGATAAATATTACAAATATGAATGGGGAACCCATTTTAAATTAATATTTTGAAACATTAATAAATTTTACATTACTATATATAAATTTTAATTCTAAGAAGAATATATAATTTTACATTCGATGAATTTCTTCTATTTTTCTTATATCATTCATGTTTTGATGAATAATAGAAATACACTAGATTTTATGTTATGAAAAAAAATCATCAAGATAATTTATATCATTAAATAATAATATTGATGGTTTTTATGTATAAATATAATTTATTTTTATCATTCAATATAATTTCTATCATTAGCGTTAATTTTAAATTGTATCTAGATATAAAAACAATTCTTTCTTTTGCAATGTTTTATCTTTCAAAACATGCTCACTCCTTCCAAAAATAGAATTAAATTTTATTTAATAACTTGAAATTATGTGTATTAAATTTTGAAAAATAGACTCCATATTAGGAATACGTGGGTCCAAATTATGTTAATATCTTAATTTTTTTAACATTATAAATATAAACTTCAGTAATTTTTTTTATTAGCGTGGTTAAGGTTCAATAAGGTAATTAATTGTAAAAATAACATTATAAAATTACATTAACACATGTACAAATTCTATTGGATGACTATATAATAACATTTTCATCTATTGTTCAAAGTTGATTAAATTAATGGCTATACTCCCATGAATATGATTGTAAATTTAATAAAATCAATGAATTTGACAAAATGTCACACCAATTTTTATATTTATATATTTATTTTAATATAGAGATAAGTAAAAGATAACATCGACTATAGGTAGTATCTTTAATTATAATAAAATTACCTATATCACAGAAATTTATTTATAATATTTATATATTTAATTAATTACCATTAAAGGTAACATGATAGTGATTCATAAATTAATTTATTAATAGAAATTTCAAATAAATGATTTTAAAAATATTAAAAGAAAAAATAATTTGAATTAATTAATGTTCTCTATTAATTTTATAGGTGATTATGACATTTTTAATTATATTATATGTTTTTATAATATATCTCTTCTGATGAATTTATTTAAAATAAAAGAAATGAATATTGTTAGAATTTCCAATATTGATATATTATAAAATCCACATTTTAATAAATTATTTTAAAATCCTAAAAATATTTAAAAAGTGAAAACTGATAATTATAAGTTCTAAAATTGAATAAAATATACATATATGATTAATAAACACCTTATATCTAAATATTTATAACCCTTAAATATTTGTAATGTTATTACAACAATTAAAATAAAATAGATTAAATAAGGATAAATCAAAATTATAATGTTTAAAATAAAAGGAAAACATGTCCAAATTTTATTGGATGAGATGATTTTGAACCATCCTCATCTTACCTTATAAATAATCCACTTTTCATAAATTTTAATTTAAAAATTAATATATATATAATTTTAAAAGTTTTGGTTTTTTCAATGGTGTCCCTCCCCTCTCTTATAACAGGGAAACTCTCCTTATCTTTGAATAACACAACTAATGCCCATTTTATCAGATAAAACATTCCCATTTCCCCTCCTGACTTCCATCACATCATATTAGAGGCCATTTATTGTGTATAAATCCATCCACCATAAGAATTTTTTCAAATCAAATGAAGATACCTGAAAATAAGTAATATTTTATCACCTCATTCATAATTTTTTATCTTGTACTCCCTATTCTTAAGTTGTTTCCATACTAAAGTAATAAATACAGTATTTTTTCAATGATAAGATACTATTATAATTTTGATACCACCTTATTCCTCCTTTTATCCATCCTACAAATAACAATATCACTATGTGTGCGTACATATGGTGTACTTTTTCCTGGATGTGGTGTAATTTCTTATTGAAAACTTTTTTATTTTGATATGTATCATGATGAGTATAGTGGATGTTAATAATTATTATAGCATTATATTTATTATTTATAATTAATATACCTTCCATTTCCATACCATTTATCCATTAAGTGAATAATATTTTTACTCATGTGTACGTATGACCTACCGTTTCCACGATGCGATGTGATTCATTCTACATGATAATCATTAAACCATGATTATATAAATTAATGGAATGAATAAATATGATATATATTATACTAATATAATTTTTTATTTTATGTATATATAACCAAATAAGTGTATCATGAACTTATCTGAAAAAATATACATAAGAACATAAAGTAGTTAATATTTGAAAAATGGGTGACATTGAAATGTTACTAAAAACAAATGATAATATAATTATATATGATATCATTAAAATGAATATGGTTCTGTAATATGTATATTGTAGAGACCCAAATCTTTATATACATGGAAATTACATTACTTTTGTGGAATACTTAACACATAACAAAAACAAACACACAAGGACCGTAATAGTTTAGTGTCTTTGGAAACTCGGAACATAATCTTCTAATTGTGGTGAAAGATATTCAACATCTCCCATAAAGATCTTCCCCTTTTTTACCTAAAAACTTTCTTTATATCATGGGGAAAAGAAAACATATAAAGGGTGAGCTCAAATGCTCAGTAAGGGTAAGAATGGAGTAAAGAAAACAAACCATATACATTTGAACTTCAAAACATAAAAATAAAGATTACACATTAAAACCTTGAGTTGTGAAGTAAATATTTATAGTACGTAAGGCATAGGTAATAAAGTAACATTAATCATGATAAAATAGAATGGGAATAAAACATTTAGTTGTGGAAAACAATTAAGCACAATATATAATTTCCATAGTAGCCAAGGCATTGCTGTCAAGACCATCTTAGTGGACAAAGTCCCTTTCTGAATATAGTTTACTCCCCGTTCTCGTCCTGTATCACTGAACCGGATTAACTTACCATTTCAGTCATGTCTATCTCATGATATATAAATCATTACCCAATGCATTGGAGGGAGATATAGGTCCCACCCATCTCATAGTGAAATCATTCTTACTTGTGCCACAAAATAAACATAAAACATTCATCATAACCCAAAGAATAAAATGGGTTTCATAAACATCATCCCATAATAACATAATCCTTATAAAACAAATGGATACTTCATCATAAGAAATGTTAAACCATGTAAATCATAGAGACTTTATACTTGAAACATACACATATAAAATAAAGTCATCTTATATGGAAACTGGTTTTGATAAAACACTTGAAATGAATTCTGGGGAAAAATATCCTTTCTTCTTCACAATCATTTTCTATTCACAAAATTCCATGAAATTATGAAAGAAAAGTATTTTGGTGAAAATAGTCATAAAATATTATAGATTAAGCATCATGAAAATGAGGCGTTATGAGAATGTAAAAATCCATTCACGCCGTATAATTTAAAAATAACATTCTTCTCATACTTTTGTCGGAAAAGTCAAAAAGATCCTCGCGTGGTAAAAAAAAGTAAGACTCCTTTCATAACATGTGGAAAATTTCAAAAATGGGTAAAAGGAATTTAGAAATACATGAAAACATTTTTAGAAAACATGGGCATGGATGATAACAATAACCCCAGTAAATACTTATGAATAACAATCTCGGATAAGAACGGGATTGGAATAGTTATCCATTACCTTAGGTCTGATATGCTTCATACATATCTGAAACTCCTATAAAATGATTTAAATAATGTAATTGAATAATTACAGAATAATATTAATTGTTATGATATCATATATGGTTCACTTATGACTTTATACTACCTGTTCTTTTGTAAATTCCATGTTTAAGCAGCATTTTGGGTAAAATCATTTCATTTATCGTACATGTTTCGACATGCTGTTCTTGATATTATTACTAATATCATAATTTACTTAATTCCATAATTTGAAACATGATTTATATAAAATATATATTCAGTATATAAATATATATGATAGATCAATAAATGGAATGAAAAACATTGTTCATGGAGACGGTAGGCCGTGCGTACGCATGAACACTGTTTTTGTTTCCTTATTGAATTAAATGGAATTAAGTTAATGAAACATATATGTACATAAATCCAGTATCATTATTATGTAATATAAATCATGATTATTTATTATATATACTTTATAATCATACTTGAATGGTTAATAATGGAAAATTAATCTCATTGCGTTCGTGGAGACGGTAGTCCGTACATACGCACGAGCGATGGTATCATTCCCATGATCGTGGAATTTTATTTAATTGTATGTATAATATTTCAGAATAAATATCACTTTACAATAATCATATATAATTATTTATTTACATCATTATACCCATCCAAGTAAGGTGGTGGTCAAAAACAGATTATACCACGGCGTGGAGACGGTATGTTGTACGTACACACGCGCGATGATTCTGTTTTCCATGGGATGGATAGAAGATGAAATTGGGTTTTTTCATATATATATAATAACATATCATTATATGAGTGATACTTATGTTATTAATTAATGATCAAACAAATAATGAATAATTAGAAGAAGAAATAAATTGGAAAGATTCGGTAAAGGATATTGCCTCTTCTTTGACGCGCCTCTTCTTAACCTCCTCTTAAGGAACTAGGGTTGGTATATTGAGGAAAACATAACCCATATAATTGTTTTAGGGAAGATGATAAGGGACATTTTCAGGGTTTGGATTATCTTCAAGGCTAAAAGGTTGTGAAGAGAAGAGGGAATGGGTGCCCTTTTTATAAGGGATGAGAGGGGAACCTTTGGAAAAACTTAAAATATTATTTTATAATAAAGTCATATTAAGTTTATAATATCTCCACATTGATTTATTTCGAAGCTAAAATGGGGATGGGTCGAAATAATACAAAAAAATAGGTTTTAGACAAGTTTAGGTTACTATTTTAAACTTAACATTTAGATTTATCTTTAAGTTAAATAATTTAACTTCTACTGTGTCATCTTATTTTCTTAAAATATATTGTTAATAAACTTACTATAACAATAAAAACGAACCCTAAGTGGTTTATTATTAATATATAACTTTATATAAGTCATTTGGACGAATCATAGATTTTTTGGAATATAATAACAATTAATAATATAATATTTGTTTTAAAAACTATTTTATGTCAATTTTGACACTATTTGGTAATTATTTTTTTTGAAACTCTTAACAACATTATTAGTTAGAAAAAGTTAATTTAATACATACTAACAAGACATATTAACCTAGAAAATTAGTTTAATTCATAAAAAGTCTCAAATTACATTTTTTTGGGTATTTATAACATCAATTATGTTAATATTTCATTAATAAGGTAATTACTGCATCATCATTGTGTCATAAATAATTTAAATTATTTAATGTCTAAAAATTATAAATAAAATACCATTATGTATGAAATCTATTTAGATTTCTAATGAATATTTGTAGTCGAATTTATCTTATGTATAACCCTATATTAAACATGTTTTAGTTATTAAACTTTGATTTTAACTATTTTAACTCTTCTTTAAATAAAATAATAATAAGTGTCCTAATCTAATCCAAGTGGACCTAAAACGTAATATGTAATTCCTAAGGTTGTTTTTGGTCGAATTAAACATATCAAATAGAATTAGGGCATGTGTTAGTGTAATAAAAATATCATTTTTACCCTTAATTACCCTATTTACTTTTAATCGTGGGAAATAAAAGTAAAAAGTTACTATTCAACAAAACTTATTTTTATCTTATTGAACCACATTTTACTCCACGATATTAACTGTGTCTCTCGGATTTTCGAAATTCCACTCACAGCAGCGGTAACATTATGTTTTATGTAGATTTTCAAATTCTCCAAGGAGTTGGGTAAAAGACGGTGAAAAGTTCAATAAATTTTTTATATATCTTAAATTATTATAAAATGACTCAAATGAATTACATTATACTTATATAGGTATTATGTATCAATTCTGACCTAAAATAGAATTAAATAAAATAAATAATTATTTAAATAAAAATTCGGTTTTTAAATAGTAACACAGGGTTTTCACTATTCATCAAAAATTGAATGTTTTCAGAAAAATACCAAAAATTCAACCTAGGATAATTTCGATATTCCGAATGCAAAAATGAAGTCCATTTTGAATGATAAAATTTATAAAATTTTAAAAAGTGGGTATTACTATTCATAACGGTTAGTTCATAATAATATTATAAAAATATCTCGTTTAGTGAAACTTGATATTGCGTACAACACACGCTATCGAATAAGGTCTTGATTGCGTGTAATGAATGCTAATTCAGGGCTGCGTGTAGTGAAATCTCCATTTTGTGTTGCATATAACATAATCAAAACTTATTTCATTTATACATTAAACAAAATCTATACATAATGTTGCGTAAAATAATTTCCACAAAACGAACTTGAAATTATGTGTAACACGAGCCAAGAATAGTGTTGCATATACTAAAAGCTAATATGGTGTTGCATATAGTACAACCTAATATATGTGTAGTGTATAATAGAATACATCAAAGAAATTAAAAATAATATATCTCATAAAATCTCAGGGTGTTATATTCTACCTCCTTAAAACGAATTTCACCCTTGAAATTCGTCGGGGTTATAAATCATTTATTACTTGAAAGTTTCATTAATAGAAACCCACATTGTAAAAAGGAATACTAAATCATCATTTTATAAATGAAAGTTAGAGACAAAACGGATACCAAAAGTAACTCATCACTTGGGTTCCCATATAGGAGTATATAGGTGAAAATATGGATATGGAAGAGAAATCTAACCATCAAGTTCTAATGGAGAGTGTTAGAGAACATTGCTATAAAAAATCCAACAATCAAAATGCCATAAAATTGAGATGATCTAAGGTACCATCTAATTCATCAGATATAAGGGAACTAGGACAATATGTTTTCTTTTCAAGATCATTTCTCTATAGTTGATGAAATTGGAATTAGAAGAAATACTTTCTTAATTTTGGTACAATCTCACCATTGGTCATTCCTTGGAAAATTTCCACTTCATCTCTTAAATAAATGAAGTTGAATTCATCATTCAGGAAGTGTTATCAGATCACGAGATAGAATAATGGATCATTCCATCTATCTCAAACAAAAGGTTAGAAAAAGTTATCAAAAATACATAAGTCCATCTATAGTGATATTAATCATATATGGTTACTAAAATGGACTTAAACTTCATATATAATAATGCTAAATATAATAAAACTAGTTTCTACTTACTGGGGACCTCTTGCAGGCCAGTGGTAGGCGATAAAGGCTTGTCGCACTTCGGTTGTGGGCTCAATTCCCACAACCTTGTCTGACGCGACGGGTTGTAGCCTATCCTGTAGGTTTTCCTTTTTCAAAAAATACATTATTATAACATCCCATCAATAATATCGAAAAAAATGTTCTATCCTTAAACAATACTAACTTATTTCCAACATAATCCATTGAAATCTTTAGGCTTATCTAAAATACTTCTGTCCAATGTTATAGTCTAAAAAAACATTTACTAGAAATGTCATCAAAAAATAATGTGAATACCATCATTTATCCCCCAATATATCATACGATATATCTTTTGGTCACATTCCAAACATGTGAATACATTTATCATGTATTCTCTTGAATAATTAATACCCATTGATCCTTTCTGAAAACATGAATGCTGTCAAAAGTAAACTCTTTTCAGAATGAATATAAATTTACAATAATCATATATAGTTATTTATTTACATCATTATACCCATCCAAGTAAGGTGGTGGTGGAAAATATATTACACCACAGCGTGGAGACGGTATTCTGTAGGTACACTCGCAAGGTGATTTCATTTTCCGTAGGATGGATAGAAGATGAAATTGGGTTCTTTCATATATATAATAACATATCATTATATGAGTGATACTTATGTTATTAATTTATGATGAAACAAATAAAGAAGAAGTAGAAGAAGAAATAAATTGGAAAGAATCAGTAAAGGATATTACCACTTCTTTGACACTCCTCTTCTTAACCTCCTCTTAAGGCACTAGGGTTGGAATTTTGAGGAAAACATAACCTCTATAATGTTTCTAGGGAAGATGATAAGGGAAATGGGTAGGGTTTGGCTGAGATTAAAGGCTAAAAGGTTGTAAAGAGAGGAGGGAAGGGGTTCCCTTTTTATAAGGGAGGAGAGGGGCACCTTTGGAAAAACATAAAATATTATTTTATAATAAAGTCATATTCTGTTTATAATAGCTCAAAATTGATTTATTTCCAAGGTAAAGTTGTGATGGGTCTAAATCCTCTCAAAAAATAAGTTTTAGACAAGTATCGGTTAATATTTTACCCATATCATTTAGATTTAACTCTAAGATAAATAATTTAACTTTTACCATGTCTTCTTGTTTTCTTACACTATATGGTTAATAAACATATTATAACAAGCCAAACGAACCCCAAGTGGTTCAGTATTAATATATATAATCGTATATAAGTCATTTGGACCAACCTTAGATATTTAGGAATATAATAACAATTAATAATATAATATTTGTTTTAAAAACTATTTTATGTCAATTTTGACACTATTTGGTAATTGATTTTTGTGAAAATCATAAAAACATTATTAGTTCGAAAAAAAGTTAATTGAATCAATACAAACATGTAAAATTAACCTAGAAAATAATTTGAATTAACAAAAAGTCTCAAATTACATTTATTTGAGTTTTTATAACATTAATTATGTTAATATTTCATTAATAAGGTAATTACTGCATTATCATTATGTCATAAATAAATTAAATTATTTAATGTCTAAAAATTATAAATAAAATACCATTATGTAGGAAATATTTTTTTATTTCTAATGAATATTTTTAGTCAAATTTATCTTATGTATAACCCTATATTAAAAACTATTTAGTTATTAAACATTGATTTTATCTATTTTAACTCTTCTTTTTATTAAATAATAAAAAGTGTCCTAATCCAATCCATGTGGACCTAAAGGGTAATATTTTATTCCTAAAGTTGTTTTTGGTGTAATTAAACTTATCCAATAGGATTAGGACATGTTTTAGGGTAATAATAATTTCATTTTACCCTTAATTACCCTATTTACTTTTAACCGTGGTAAATAAAAGTAAAACGTTACTATTCACCAAAAATTATTTTTATCTTATTGAACCAAATTTTACTCATTGATATTAAATGTATCTCTCAGATTTTCTAAATTCCACTCACAGAAGTGGTAAAATTATGTTTTATATAGTTTTTCAAATTTTCCTAGGAGGTGGATAAAAGACGGTGAAAAGTTCAATAAAATTTTTATATATCTAAAATTATTATTAAATGACTAAAATGAATTACATTGAACATATATAGGTATTATGTATCAATTATGATCTAAAATAAATTTAAATAAAATATATAATTATTTAAATAAACAGTCGGTTTTTAAATAATAACCAGGTGTTTTCACTATTCATCAAAAATTGAATGTTTTTAGAAAAATACCAAAAATTCACCCTAGGATAATTTCGATATTCAGAATCCAAAAACGAAGTCCATTTTGAAGGATAAAATTTATAAAATTTTAAAAAGTGGTTATTATTATTCATAACGGCTAGTTCATAATAATATTATAATAATATCTCATTTAGTGAAACTTGGTATTGCGTACTACACATGCTATCGAAGAAGGTCTTGATTGCATGTAATGCAAGCTAAGTCAAGGCTGCGTGTAGTAAAACCTACGTTTTGTGTTGCGTATAACATAATAAAAACTTATTTCATTTATGCATTAAACAAAATCTATACATAATATTGCGTAAAATAATTTCCACAAAATGAACATGAAATTGTGTGTAACACGAGCCAAGAATAGTGTAGCGTATACTACAAGCTAATACGGTGTTGGTATAGTATAAGCTAATCATGGTGTAGTGGATAATAGAAGATATCTAAGAAATTAAAAATAATATATCTCAAAAAATCTCGGGGTGCTACATCTATAAAATTATTTAAATCATTATACAGGAGTTTCAAATCCATACAATGGATATAAGACCTATGGTAATTGTTGGCCCCAAAATGTTGGACGTATAGGGGAGAAGAAAAAGAAGCCCTCGCGCTTCCTCATGAAGGCCTGACGTAGAGGGCCCCTGAGCAACGCGGCCGCCGCGAAGCCCCGAAGGCGATAACGCTCCATGAACGGCCTGACGTTCACAGCCCGCCGCAAAGCCCCAAAGGCGGTAGTGCTCCGCGAACGGCCTGATGTTCACGAGCCCACCACGAAGCACAAAGGTGGTAATGCTCCGCGAACGGCCTGACATTCGCGTGGCCTCCACGTAGAACATGAGGCGGTACCCTCTGCGAATGCCCTGACGTTCGCCACCCACCGCGAAGCAAAGGAGGCGGTACCCCTCCACGAATCCAGTTGACGTTCCTGACCTACCGCGAAGAAACTGAAGGCCCCTTCGCACCGCATGAGCTCTGCTCCACGACACCCATTGCTTATAAATACCAAGCTCCCCCTGAGCTCTATGGACGGACAATCTACCCTTTCGGCTTCTCAGCTCCCGAATCACGAAGCACCTTTTGCCCCGGGAATAATGAGCTCCACGGTGTATTTTTGCTTTGCAAGACGTCTTTTCCTTGTCTTGTTTAGAGCCCCTCTTCCGAGAGGGATGCCCTTTGTGAAGCCTAAGGGCATTCGCGATGGAAGGGGATTCCCAATGGAACCCGGGCAGCTGCTAAGAATTTATTCTTCGCGAAACACCCATCATGTACAAGTGATCCACAAGCCAAGGAAGCATCACTGTACTTTGCGAAGCACACTGCTTCACAACACCTTGCTTCACGAGGCACCTCCACTTCGTGAGTCAATGCTCCGAAAACACCCTTCCACTTCACAAAGAACCTCCCACTAGTACTTCTACCCCATGTTAAGGCCAAGGCACTCCAATTTACAAAGCACACCCCTTTACAAGTGCTCTCCACTATGGAAAGCAACCAAGCCCCACAAGGTCCCTGCCTGTGGCCCCCTTTGCTTGGAAATTCCACCTCCTGTGAGACCCTCCATGTTTTCACAATGTGATTTCAAAGTCCCATGGACGACACCACCCGTAGCGTTGCTTCTCTTAATGCTTCTTCACATAGGCACGCTAACGTCTATTTCTTCTTCACATAGTCACGTTAATGTGGACCCCTCGATGGTTTGATCTATGCCCCCCTTTACCACGACATTGCCGGTACCATCCCTCCCCCAAGGGTCAAAGGGTACCGATCATGTAAGTCCTAGGGGTGTGGAGTAAACCCACTTCGTCCGAGCTGCAGGACGTTAAACTGCCAAGCACCTCATCCTCAACACATGACGTTAAACTGTGAGCTGACCCCGTGCCTCGCACGCAGTTCCCCCTAGCTCGGACATTCTATACGCCGCTCGTCTCCATGAGAATGGAATCACCCACACATGGGATGATATCCTCCTTATAAGAGTGGCATATATCCACAGGATAAAGGCAACCACCTTGGTGTAAGCCCCCTAGCCCCTCTTGCAAAAGGTATCACCCATGCACCTCCGTACATCCCCACTGCCAAGGCCAGTGGAGGGCGCGATAGGGAACGAGGCACCTTCCATATTTGGTCTGAAATCCCTCTCCCGCTGCACTTTGCTGCACTTTGGGCCTCCATCCTGGAGTATGTCCCAGCACCATGGGCCACCTAACGTGTAAGACCCTTTTCACTTCTCACGGACGCACCCTTCGAGACGTGATCGTCAGGTCTCTACTGCCTCTTGTTTCTCACACCGAGCATGAATCATGTGGGCTTAGAGTAAGCATCAACCATAAAAATTCCATCATTCAGCATGAAATTAAACTGTATGCCCTCGTCCAGCATTACGTTAAACTCTATACCCTCGTCCATCATGACGTTAAACTATATACCTCTGTCGCGCATGACATAAAACTGTACATCCATTTTGAACTACGAGGTATTTGATCAATGTCAAGGCAAGGTACGTAGGAAGCCTCCACGAGGTTCAAGACCACCGCCCGTCGTTTATTCAAGTTAGGTTACACCTCCATCCCGCATGACGTTAAATTTCATTCTTGTCCAGCGGTATGCCGTTGTGACTATCCGAAACTATGAGGAATTTGATCCATGCCACATCATGATACGTAGGAATCCACATGAGGTTCAAACCCACCACCAGTGGACCCCTGGGTTCACCTTCACGTCAGTTCTCTGACGATGTCCTTTGAACTATGAGTTCTTTGATCCATGTCAAGGCATGGTACGTAGAAAGCTTCTCTATGGTTCAAGCCCGTCAACCATCAGACCAAGGTCCACCTTCATGTCGGTTCACTGACACTTCCACCTCCCGAACTACGTGGACTTTGATCCATGCCAAGGCATGGTACGTAGGAAGCCTCCTTGAGGTTCGAGCCCATCACCCATTGGACTAAGGTCCACCTTCACGTCAGTTCGCTGACACCCACCACTTTCACCTGAACTACATGGATTTTGATATGTGTCAAGGAATGGTACGTAGGAAGCCTCATGAGGTCCAAGCCCACCACTCGTTGGTAACTCCGACCCCATTCACGTTGGTTCACCAACACCGGGGCAACCTAGTGTGTAAGGCCCGCACCATCTAGACCAAGGTCCTCACTCGCGTCGGTTCACCGACACACCAATATGAACTACAAGGTCTTTGATCCATGTTAAGTCATGCTACGTAGGAACCCTCACGAGGTCCAACCCACCATCCACCTGGACCAAGGTCCATATTCACATCAGTTTTACGACGCGCCCCCATCCCGCATGATGTTAAACCGCATCCCAATCCATAAGTAAGCCGTTGTGATCCTACCGTCCAGTTGTTCTGACACCCCTTCATGTTAGTATAACACCCCTATTCTCGAACTACAGGGACTTTTATCATTGCCAAGGCATGGCACGTAAGAAGCCTCACGAGGTTCAAGCCCACCACCTGGTCGTTTCGACCGTATCCATGAAATTCTCCATCATCCACCCGGATTCTTACCCGGGCCGTGACATCTTGGTGAGATCATGCCACCCCATTCCCCTCAATAGCATTCGGGGATCCACCCATGGGCTGGCCCCGATATCGGAATTCCCTCAAGGGGGATTCCTCAATCTGATCCACTCCAGCTAGTGTTCTAATCAGGCCGATCCATCTCCGCTGGATGTTAAACTTGCTTCATACCCTGTGTTAAACATAGGAAGTTGAGGAAAACCTCAGATACATGCCTATGGAAAATGATTCCCCGTGCTAGATGTGGTATGCCTCGGGCTTCCACGCCCTCGAAAAGCCCTATAATAAGGGACAAAAGATAGACAGACCAATTCCCCAGCGTTTAGACATGTTACTGATGCCTCGATGTGACTACTCCCACGACTGAAGGTTTTTTCCCTTACCGGACCCTTTGGGATGTCCTGACAGAAGCAATGTAATTAACCGGTGCCCACAGAAACATGGCACTAGGAAGAGTTTCATTAACAACGTATTAAATATATGAGGGAGACCCGGACTAGGTGACGAGTTCTGAGGAGGAATCCAAGGAAGGAAGGACCGACATCCCATCATCCCGGTTTCGATCAAGGAGAAGACGTCCCTGAATAAGGAGCGGATGCCACCAGCCTTTGGAAAGCGGGAGTACGAGGTAACACGAAAGCCACACCTGTCGCTCCCAAGCAGACAGATGCGTGCGCCCTAACGAAAGAATCAGAAACAGAAATGGTGAACCTAACGTGAAGGTCTTCTCCTCAATGTGGAGATTTGTAGCTTTTGAAACATCAGTAGATTGATGTGTCAATGGATCCAGATATCTAGCGCCAGGTCCTAGTTAGAAAATAGCGGGCATGGCGTGAAACTCACCAGAAGTTGGGGTAGTAGAACGTGGGGCATTCTGTTCTAAAACATTGTCTGCGTGGATCCCTCTTACCGACCACGGAAGACGGAATAACGTTGGGGCATTGGTTTTCGATCTCTTTTCCTTGCAGTTCTGATGAGTTAATCTCCCTGCTTCCCAGGAATCAGGTTGCTGTTATAGGGACATGATCGCCGCCCACCCGCCTACGTAGAGGCAGGGGAAATTCCAGCACAACCGCTATGTGGGGCTCCACTACTACCACAATGGCCTCTATATCCGTGAATGTGGGTCACCCATGTCCCCTCTCCCCATCAGAGGTCATCCAAAGAATGGTGATCAATGACCTCATACGTCGTTACGAGGAGGAGGGCATAATCCCAACTCAGGATATGGCACGCCTGAACCTGGAGGGGTCTAGGCCCCACCATCAACACTGCCCTCGAGGGCCGTGTAGGGAGACGTAGCTCCCCACCCCAATGTTTAATTGTTTCGGGAGCCTGTCGCCAGAACGCCTCGACGACTCCTCACCTTATACTGATAAGGTGGGTGATGTCCAGCTCAGCCCAGTCAGAGTCCCACTCCAAGGACTCTAGGAAAGGGCTCCTACCTGGCTGCATCAGTGCCGCCATCCGGCCATGCTAGAGGAGCAGGTAAGCTATACACCTGCACCACCTGCACTAGCTCGCCTGACTCAACGCCAGCGTTGGGCCAGAGCTGAGGGCTCCTGTCAGTGGGTGTCGACGTCGACAGCTACTGTGGCACGAGCCACCGTCGACGTATATTAAGAAGCCGCTGCATGAACTGAGAAGGAACACCCCTACGCTCGACCGGGGTTGAGGCCCCAGCCGCCCCACGGGCAGGCTGGGTTGACTCTCTGGGTCGCAGGCTCGAGTGGTGATCGCCACAAACCAACCCGCAGTGGCATCACCCCATACGGAGGTCCTCCCTGTACAACCACTCCACAGAGCAATGGCCTTCCCCACTCCGAAGTGCATCATGTAGGTATGCCTCGTGCTACCCCCAAGCTAAATGAAGACCTGCCTCGCGACATTGACACTCGGCGTGGAAGTCATTCTCGTGCCCATCACACTGGGTATGGAATTCCTCCTCCCTATGTTCTCTCTACAACTGGAAAAGGTCCTCCTCACCCTGGAAACTAATGGGGTGATGGTCAACCTCACTCCACCCGCACCAACAATGGAGGTACTCCCCATGCTCTCGCCGGTTCCAACAGAGGCTTTGCCTGCTCATGTTCTATCCATGGAGGTCCTGCCCTTGTTCCCTTTGACATTTTACCCAGTGACCCTCGCACCCCAGCTATCTCAAGAGAAAGTCCTCTCCGTCACGATGGCAGCACGGACCTGAGAATACATGTTGGGAATCAGCCTTGTCTCGAAGATCCATCTAGGGGAAGGACGAATGGTCACCGCCGCCACAAGAAGAATCCTGGGAATGCCCAGACGTAGATCAAACTGGCCTGCTTCTCAGATTCTGAAGCAGAATGCGACTCGGCATCAGAACCCTCCCCCCGTTCCTCTACTTTAAGGACTGGGGTAAAAAAAAGGCGTGTCAGTCTAATCCTTCCAGAATGCGAGTTCCACCGGATCCCCGCTTCTCTTCGTAGATACATATAAGAGGAGGAAATTGTGGGAATCCCATAGGTTCCGACCGCACAGTCACCACCGTCGTCACCAGAAGTTCCATCTACCTCAACTAGAAATCAGGGAGAGCTATTTTGGGAAATGATGGCGGTTGAGCGACAAGTGGACCCATCATGGTTAACGAAAATTACTATTCCAAATTCTGTGGCTATAATCCATTCGTATCGTGACATTATGTTCAGGTCACCTCACTCTTCGGAGGATGGCCTGGAATTCAGTGGCTAGTCAGCTCATTCACCGTATTCTCCGCTGCCCAGTTTACTGTCCCAGTGGTCTGCCTCAGTACTGCTACTGGTCCCTTAGCGACCCCCGGTTGATGAGTAGGGAAATATGAGGCAAGACATTGAATCTGATCCCAATATTTACTGGATCATTCTCACAGTGGACCACTTCCTGGAGAAGTTCTGGCCGGTGTCCACACCAAACTTCTTTGCGCCGAAATCCCTCACCTCGGGGGAAGTCGAGTGCTTCTGTCAGACCCTATGGGAGACACACTTTTGTCTTTTCTATCAGTGAGTACTGTACCCTATGAGCCAAGTGCACTTTAAGGAAATCGGCGAACAATGTCGTCTGGTTGATTTGGTTGCACTCCCTGTGGGCCAGCGCCCTGAGTCACCAGGTCGCCAGAGCGCCCTCCAACAGAAATGCATTCAGAGTTTCAAGGTACTCCGCAAAATCATCAGGGAAGCTACCCCCCATGAGAAAGTCTGTGGCTGGGGACAGTATGCCACCCTCACCTTCTGTCCTATCCGATGACAGTGTGATTCGTTATGCGACATTGAGGACATGCCCCCAGTAAGGGTTGTTGTCCATATGGCTGACATAGTGGACAAAGTGGATGAGCTGGAGTTTCTCGATGGAGACTTGCCCCCTCAGGGTCTACCACCATTGTTGGACCCATCAAGGAGGATTACTCATCATTAGAGGAACCTTCTAGGCCTCCCTGTGCCCACTGAGTCGCTGGTACTCAGCCGAAATGCAGGTAAGGGTAAATAGCATGTCGGAACCGTCAAGCACTCCAACCCGTCCGCCTCTGTATAGAAGATGGACGAAGACCCCGAGAAGGCCACGTTGCGCTAGCAGCTAGCTGAGCATAAGAGGCTGGTTGAAAAACTCTTAGACGAACGCGCTATCGAGAGGCAACCCGACTATGGTGATCCTAATCCGGGGCAGCAGGGGCGGGAATAACTCCCCCCTCGGTGAGATTCCTCTGCGCAACCCTGATCAAGCTACTCCTGCAGACATGGTAGAAGTCGGAACACATGGCAAGAGGGTGTGATACATCTCTCCAGACCCTCCTGAACGGTGAGGCAATCCGAGGAATCCCGCCAGGGTACCCCCAGCCGCCCCGAGGGCCATTCCACCAGTCTCTCCATGAGCCATTGAAGCTGTTTACCATGTCGAAGAGCCTATCAACACACTCGTAGTTAGGGATCCCCATCAAAGAGGGACCCCCACCCGAATGATCCTATCGCGGCACTCATCACCCGCCTTGAGGTGTTGGAAACCCGACAGGTGGTAGTCCCACTGGATGGCAAGCCATATCCCACGTGGGTGGATGATATGCCCGCACCCCCGGGTTTTGGGAATCCCACTTTCTCTCCCTTTAACGGGACTGGTGACCCACCGCAGCACTGGGCTCATTTTTCCCTTAGGTGTGGCCCCATGTTGGGGACACCGACAGAGCAGGAAGCCGCCATGCCCCGATGTTTTGTGCAGACATTGGAGGGCCCTGCATTCGTCTGGTACAACCAGCTCCATATCAGATCGGTGACCGGCCGGGAGGATCTCCGCCGGCAGTTCTTATACCAGTTTAGCTCCACCACATGAAAGAATAGCATCACAGACCTCTTCAAGTGCAATCAAAGGCCTGATGAGCATGTCGTGGACTTCATCACCCTGTGGAAAGGGCTTACATACTTCCTCGACATGCCACTGAATCAGGAGAAATTACTGATGATGTGTGTAGGGATTGTTAAAATAGAACTGGTTCCTTCCCCGATCACCCAGAACTACCCTGGAGGGTTCTGGGATTTCTCAGATAAGGCTCAGCACCTCGAGGAAGCTCTGTAGAAGGCTAGTCAGGCATGTCTGCTGCCCCCTGTGATCCCAGCCAGGAGGGTTTCTAGAGCCGAACCCACCGCGGTGGCCCAAATAGAAGCCCCCAGGCAGCTAGAATTACTGCCAGTGGAACCGGCCCTGCAACTCCATAGAGGCCCTCCACCTCAAGCGCAGGCTCCTGCCCAGCAGCGACCGCCTTAGAACCGACAGGTTCTCCCGCACAGTGCGCTACCACCACCTAGGTGGGACAAACAGGCTCCACCTCCTTGGCAGGCCCCTCTGGCCCCTCTTCAGGGCCAAGATCCCAGGGCCCCTATCCTGAAAGAAGGCACCATACTTACTCATTCAACGAGAATCAGGTCCCTGGCTACTTTCGAAGTGCTATAGACCAAGGGATTGTGCACTTACCCGAGTGTAGAAGGCCGACAGAGGCGAATCTCACTGATCGCGCCAACTACTGCCCCTATCATTGGAATCTGGGGCGCACCCTCAAGCAGTTCTATGTGTTTAATGACTGGATTGAAGATCAGGTCAACAAAAACATAGTTAGGTTGGGCCCGTCCCTGAAACAAGTGGCTGGTGTCTCTGTAGGGTCAGAAATCGGTAGCGACAGCGAAGTCGAGTGGCAGTAGGTTCCCAGCCGTGGGTCCCAGAATTACGATGATTGGATGGCCCGTAAAACCGTCGCTTGTGCCCATGGAATCATTCATGCACGCCTGAATCAGCCGGTGCTTTCAGAAGATGCGACCAGTACCTCTGTGTAGTCATCATATTCAACATCTTCCCAAAAGGGCAAGCAGTGGCGACGCAAGAAGAAGCAACGCGCTCCAACACTGCCATTTCCATCCCATACTCTTGGCGACTTTATGCCCCCTGAAATGGGGATTCCACCCAGAATCCGCCCAGTGGTGGATGATTCGTCAAGCGACAGCTAGGGGAACGCTTCGATTAATACCGTGGAGCTGGTAAATCCCTATATGACTCCCGACGAGGGGGAATGCCAGGCAAACCTCCCCAACCTCCCCAGACGACGTCAACATCAGAGGAACCACAACCACATGGGTCGTTGAGGCATGTCTGCGAGCACTTTCATTCAGTCTGTGCATGCTACTGAAACGAGACAGCAGGCTCAGCGCAGAGCACAGCACGCGCAACCTCATCTGGTGCCCTCAATTCTACCTCCACCACCATTTATGCAACTAGATCAGGAAGAGCTTCCTCATTCGTACCGCGGTCAGTCTTTCCTAGCTATAGGCCAATCACAGTTGTATGATCCTCATCCGGTAGCTACTCTTCAGGAATCCACTAGCGGGCAGCAGGATGTACCGAGTACCGCCTAGCCGCCGGTCCAGCCTGTAGGGCCCGTTATGCCTCCAACTGCAGAATGACCTCTTATAAGAAGAGGTTCACATTTGGCATGAAAGTATGATGTCTTGAAGAACCTGGCTAGAATTACAGCAAGGCTTTCTATTCTTGAGGCTCTTCGCCTATCATCTGAAATGCGTGAAGCACTTGTCGGGTCCCTAAGGAGCCCCATCCAGTTTGAGATGGAGGTAGCAGCTACAGAAGCCTCCCATGCTGAGGCAATTGAGAATGCCGAATTCCAGGCAGTTGTCTCATTATTTAGTGAAGACGAAGACCCTCCCATACATGGGTATATTCGCCCATTTTATATCACTAGCCAGTTCAATTACATGGAAGTCCTCCGCTGTCTTTTTGACACGGGTTCTGGGATTAACCGAATCCCGACTCGGATGCTGCGGAAGCTGCAGTTATCTGAGGATGATTTAACTCCCTCCTACCTTAGGATCCAGGGGTATGACAGGACCGAGAAAACTCCAGTCGGAAAGATTCTATTAAGACCCAGTTCGATGGCCTAATTGCTAGCACTGAATTCATGGTTGTCTCTTAGGACACCGCCTACAACACGTTGATGGGCATGCCATGGCTCTATCTTCACACGACAGTCCCTTCATCAAATCACCAATTCCTCAAATACCCCCTTAATGGTCGAGTAGGCGTCCTCCAAGGAGATGCGTCTCATTTTTCCACTTGCGAAGCCCATTATCTTGACACCGACTATTACAAGAGCAAGGATAAGCAGATCCTGTCTGGTGAGGTCAAGCCCACCACTGTCACATGTGATCCCTGGGAAGGTTTTGGATGATGCTTATGTCTTCCCAATCCATAGGTTGGAGGCCACAACCCTCGACATGGGGCAGTGCTTTGTTGTTTTGTGTACCATAGGAAGGCATTTTTCCAGGTCCAAGTAGTGGCGGGAAATCACCTCATACTCCTACACCAACCAGGCTCAGGTGATCCCCGAGCCTCCTACCCCTGTATGATATCAGGACGTCAGGATCATGGCAACGACAGTACATCATACGTGTCTATTTTTCCAGGCCAAAGTTGACTGGCTCAATCCGATGTGACACTACTGCTTTGATTTCATAATGTGTGTCCCCTTGGGCCGAAGACCAAATGGGATTGGATCAACCGCCTTTGTCGCCCTGGTCTCAGTGGCGCATGGGTCTCCTGATATGATGACCACTGATTCCCAGGCCGACTCCAGCTGGCCACCAGGGTTTGATAACTCAAAATTAGCTCCCCCTATGGGAAATCCATCCATGGGTGGAGAGGAGGATTTAGAGGATGCTCCCCCAACCTTTGACGAAGGTGTCTCTACCACGGTGTATGAACTGGTACATGTGAACCTTGGTAGCGAGGAAAATCAGAGACCCACATTGATCAGTGCAGCCATGCCCCTCAAGTAGCAGCAACATTACATGGACTTTCTCAAACAGCATCGTGATGTGTTTGCCTGGAGTTATGATGAGATGTCGAGACTAGATCCCCAGGTAGTCGTCCACCGCCGTTGTCTCCCGAAAAACCATCATGGGTTTAAGCAGACTCCTAGAAAGATGCACCCTTCTCACGGTGCCATGATTGGGGCCGAAATTGACAAGATTATCAAAACCATCTACGTCAAGGAAGTCCTATACACCAGGTGGCTTGCCAACATTATGCCAGTCAGGAAGAAGAACTGGCAGATCAGAGTCTGCATCGACTTCTGCGATCTCAATCGCCACTGCCTGAAGGATAATTTTACCCTCCTAGTGACAGAGTTGTTGATTGATGCCATGACCAGGTTCCAAGACATATCTTTCATGGTTGGGTATTCCAGGTACAACCAGATCTAGATGGTCCTTGAGGACGAGGACTCCACTACCTTCAGGGCTCCCCTAGGTACTTTTGGTTACCAGGTTATGCCCTTCGGCCTAAAAAATGCAGGTTCCACCTATCAATGGGCAATGCATCGCAGATTCAAGCTAATTCTCGGGATGATAGTGGAATTCTATGTGGATGATCTAGTGTTCAAATCTCACCAGTTCCTGGACCATCTCAAGGACCTTGAGAAAGTGTTCAGCTTCCTCCGTTCCCGCCACCTGAAGATGAACCCACTTAAGTGCGCCTTCGGGGTCACCTCCATGAAGTTTCTTGGCTTTATTGTTAGATACCGGGGCATTGAGATCAACCCATAGAATATCAAGGCCATCAGCCAGATGCCTCCCTCAAGAAATATTCGGGAGCTTGAAGGTCTCTATGGACACTTAGCCTAAATACACTGATTCATCACGAATCTGGCTGGAAAGTGTAATCCCTTTTCCCAGATCATGAATAAAGGCGCCGCCTATGAATGGGATGAATAGTGTTAGATCGCCTTTGAGGAAATCAAGCGGTAATTTCTCCAACCTCCGGTCATGATGCCGCCCGTTTCTGGAATGCCACTGGTCATTTATGTTACCGCCCTGGAATGATCCCTCGGCGCACTTCTCGCCAAGAAGAAAAATGAGGGAACAGAGATCAGCCTCTACTACCTCAGCCGCATGCTCCTAGATATGGAAGTTAGATATTCAACCATCAAGAAGAGCTCTCTGGCGCTCGTATTTTCCATACAGAAATTACGACACTACTTTAAGCACCATGAGGTATAGCTGGTCTCTCGGGTTGACCCGTTGAAATATATCCAGAACTGTCCTATGTTAACTGGCCGACTAGTGTGGTGGGCGGTGATCCTATAGTAGTTTGACATCAGGTTCGTGCCTTAGAAGGCCATCAAGGGACAGACATTGGTAGACTTCTTAGCTCTTCATCCAACCTCCATGGATCAATCCCTGGATCTGGATTTTCCTGATGAGGAGATCCTCTCAGTCGATCATGCCATCTCTTGTTGGCAAATGAACTTCGACGGTGTGTCCCGGAGCCCCACCAGTAGGAGGCTCAACGATCCTAAGCTCAACAGAGTGGGTCTAGATATTGTCTTCATCACCCCGGAGCAATCTGTTCTTCCATACGCATTCCTGTTGTCAGAAGGATACACCAACAACGAGGCAGAGTACTAGGATCGCATCACCAGTATCGAGCTGGTCCATGAGATCGATGTGCCCGATCTACATGTGAAAGGGGATTCCGAACTGGTCATCAAGAAAGTAAATGGTGACTATGTCGTCAGAAAGCCGGATCTTGTGCCACTGCTGGAGTGCACCCTCTGTCTAATGGCCCAATTATCTTTTCGACCAGAGGTTACCCATGTCCCTCGATCACAGAACGGTCGAGCAGACGCTTTGGCCGGCTCAGCTGCGTCGCTCGCAGAGCCCGAGTAAGATGATTTGATCATACATGTGGGAAACCAGTGATTAATTTCCCCCGTCACCCCAGAGGAAAATGATGGTCTGCGGGTAAGTCATCTTACTTCTGGACCTTATACGTCAGGGGTCCCAGGTTCGTCAGACACAGTAGTTGAGGCCACTACCGACTGGAGATCACCTTTTGTCGAGTATCTCCAAAATGGCTGCCTCCCGAACGATCGGGCCTAGGGCGAGGGAATCCGATGATTCACACTTTAATTTACCCTCTAGAGTGGTCCCAGCCTTGAGTGGATCCTCTATAACCAGAGCTTCGATGGTGTTATACTTCGTTGCATTCAAGGAGCCAAGATTTCTCAGGTCATGCAAGAGGTTCATGCTGGTTCCCGCAGTGCCCACCAGGCTGGGCCCAAGCTGTCCCATCATATCCAGATGTTGGGGTACTTCTCGCCCTCTATGATCCATGATTGCATCGAGTTCTCCAAGAGATTCCACGCATTCCATGTTCACGCTAACTTCCTGCATTGGCCGTCAGAGCCTCTCCACTCCACTAAGTATTATTCGCCATTTTCGGTGTGGGGACTTGATGTAGTGGGACCATATCCACCAGCGATAGCTTTCTAGTGTAGGTTCATCATAACTGATACATATTTCTTCTCTATGTAGGCAGAGGCAGTTCCACTCAAAGTGTTCAAGGCCCATTCCATCGTTGACTTCGTGAGCTCCAATATCATCCACCGGTTTAGAGTCCCTCACGCTGTCCTCACCGATAACCGCACCAACTTTCGAGCAGCCAAGCTGAAGAAATTGTATGCCAAGTACAATTTCCATTCTAACCATACCTCTCACTATCATGCATAGGCGAATGGAATGATCGAGCCATTCAAAAAAACCCTCTATAACATTCTACAGAAAATGGTTGGTCATAACATGAAAAGATGGCCAGACAAGCTCCCCAACTCCCTATGGGCTTATCGGAGGATGAATCGCAATTCCTCCCAGGTGACCCCATATTCCCTGGTGTATGGGGATGAGGCCATCCTGCCCATTGAGATCTAGCTACCATCGTTACGCACTGCAGTCTGTGACCAGCAGGCACCAGATAAGGGGGCCGAAATCCATCTAGCTGAATTGGATGCACTAGACGAGAATAGGCTTCGTGCCATGCACAATCTAGAAAGACATCAGAATAAGATGGCCAGAGCCTTCAACAAAAAGGTTCACCTTCTCTCTTTTCTGCAAGGCGACCTAGTGTAGGCCCTTCTAGCGCCAATTATTCCAGGTAAGAAACCACCCAAACTTGAGCCCAAATGGGAAGGACCTTACATCATCCACAAGGTTTACCCCAACAAAGAACACTCCTTGGTGTCCAAAGATGGGGAGCACATAACTCCTCCCACCAACACCAAGTTCCTCAAGCAGTAATTTTCTTGATCCCATTGGCCCTGCACAACCTTAAACTGTACGGTCCCATATGACCCTAAACTGCAATACTGTCCTGCATGACATTAAAACTATGATATCATCCTGCAAGATGATAAATTGAAAAATTGAATGAGCTCTATGACCTTAAAATAAGATCTCCTCCATCCTTACTGTAAGATGTTAAACTGCAAGCCAGTCAGGCCTTCCTGACCGAGGCTTAGCCTCATTCCCTTTGGCCTCTTCAGGCCCCTGGCCTCCATCTTTACTGTAAGATGTTAAACTGCAAGACAGTCAGGCCTTCCTGACTGAGGCTTAGCCTCATGCCCTTTGGCCTCTTCGGGCCCTTAACCCAGATCCTTACTGTAAGATGTTAAACTGCAAGCCAGATAGGCCTTCCTGACCATTGCTTAGCCTCATGCCCTTTGGCCTCTTCGGGCCCCTGGCCCCCATCCTCACTGTAAGATGTTAAACTGCAAGCCATTCAGGCCTTCCTAACTGAGGAATCCTCATTCCTGTTGGCCTCTTCGGGCCCCTGGACACTATACTTACTATAAGACATTAAAATGGAAGCTGGTCAGGCCTTCCTGATCGAGGCTCAGCCTTAGGCCCCTTGGCCTTCATCGACTCAGGCTCTCTTATGGGATCGTACGGTGTAGTGTGGGATTACGTCCTCATTCATATCGGGTTACCTGCCGTACCACACATGCCCCCAGATGAGATGCATATTTCATCCAGCATGACATTAAACAGTGCTTCAAGAACTATATATGGATTGATTCCCATCCTAATGGGATATGTAGGAATGCTCAGACGTCTCATCTTGTGCCCAACCCCAAGCTCTTCTCTTTAACCGTCCCCCTGGGTATAGTTTCCTCGAAGGATCCTTGCATGATAAAGTGTAGTCTTCCATAGCCCCACTCATATGAGGATTATAAGGGTCACACCATGTGCTCACTCCCATTCTTCTATCCTCCCATGTCTTTACCGGAAACGCTAAACTGCATAGCCTTAAAGAACTACGTATGGATTGATTCCCATCCAAATGGGATACATAGGAACTCCCAGACATTTCATCTCTTGGCCCAGCCCAAAAGCTAAAATCTTCCCCTCGGGTCATGAAACATGGCAGGGTGCAAGCTTTTTCCCTAATTTACGTCGAGAAAGTCTCAACCTGGCTGTACATCCCCCCTGGAGATGTTCGCCTCTTTCGCAGATGGGTATGACAATGCTTCACCCACTCCTTGATTGGGATTCCATCACTTTCATCATCTGGAAGGGCCCCTGAATGGTATGGATGCTCGGCCCAAGGTCCCTCTTACCACTTCAGGCAAACACCCTCGAGGATGTCGAGCAACAAACCGATACAAGTACAGCGTTTTGAATGCTGTCAGCGATCGATGCTCATTTGTTTCTACCATATTAGGTCACCATAGGGACGCTGTGTTTCGAACATGGTCAATAATGTCCCAGATCTTTGGGTCCACCTCAAGATGTACCAAACATCGAGTGCAGTGATTCATCCAACCCTATCCCGAAGTGACAAACTTCCCTCTGGTTGGTGCCAACGGTTAGGTGAAAGGCCCAGATTCTTTTATAAGGAGTGTATGGTGTAGTGTGGGATTATGTCCTCATTCATGCCGGGTTACTTGTCATGTCATACGCATTCCCTTACCGAGGCCCAGCCTCAGGCCTCTTGGCTTTTCGGGCCCTATCCCAAGATCTTACCCGATGTGTATGGTATGGTGAGGGATTATGTCCACCCTCATGACGGTTTGTTCGTCGTTCCATACACCTCCTCCGTCCATGGAGCCCTATACCCTAACCTTCATCTTCACTGCAAGACGTCAAATCTCCGAGTAGGCCAGGCCTTTTTGACCAAAACCCAACTATCAGGCCCCTTGGCCCAGGTTCTTTCCTACGGGACTGTACGGTGTGGTGTGGGATTACATCCCCATTCATGCCGGGTTACACACCACGCCGCACGCGTACTTGTTAGGGTATCCTTCCCCCTGGGTATCTTCAAAACTACGTGTGGCTTGATTCTCATCCTTACTTGATACATAGGACCACCCGAATGTCTAAGCTTCGGGTCCAACCCCATCTCTCAAAAATATCCATCCCACCTTGGCCTCCTTGGCCTACCTTTCCTGAGGAACTTTTCCGACCCTTTACGGAGGTTCACCGATATGCCTAAGGGTACTCTGGTTTAAGTTACCTGGAATGTCGGATTCTACTCGGACACGTCCGCACCTGCTTTTCAGGCTTCATGTCTCCCTTCATCAGGGATTTCATCACCTTTTACACTCTAGGGGACCCCCAAGAATAGCCTGGATACCACGCCCAAGGGATCTCCTACAATTACAGGGCAACACCCCTGAGGGTTTCGGACAACAAATCGATGAAAATCCCGCGTTGCGAATATGGTCTGTGGTCAATGCACGTTTGTTGTTCCCGCCTCAGGCTAACGCGATATGGAGACTATTTTTCCACCATGGATAATAGTTATCCTCCATCACCACGCCAACCCCATTAAGCATAAAATTTCAGTTACATGATTACCATCCATCTCCATTCTCATCATGTCCAAGTAGAGTTTCGAAACTCTTAATCTATTCATCAGTGAACATCTGCGCGTTAGGGGAACAAAGCTGCGTTAATGGTGTCCATCGGGGATCTTCACAGACTTCCCATCGATGGATGTTTCGGCTATTGCGATAAAGATCTTCCCCCCTTGTTTCACACACCGAGTTTAACTCACGCGGGTATAGGGATCAGGTCGCGGTCTGTGCTTACCTAGAAAGTTGTCATCCACGCATGGTCTGAGCTCTAAGACCATAAACTAAGATCTTCTAGAACGATGTTTGGCTCGATTCTCATCCTCATAAGATACATGGGAATGCCTAGAACTCCTGTATTTGGGTCCATCTTGAGTTCAACTAATTTTTCTCTTTTGTCCTACCTTTGGGACCCTAACTACGAGACTGTGTGGTGTGATGTGGGATCAGGTCCTCATTCACGTTGGGTTTACCATAGCCGCACTACGCCCACCCAGTTCTCAGAATTAGCCCTCCTATTTCTTGTCCTACACGACATCAAAATGAACCTTCAAGAACTACGTGTGTCTTGATTCCCATCCTTACGAGATACGTAGGATCACCTGAATGTCTAGACTTCGTGTCCAGCCCCACTTATTAGAGATCTCCCAATCTCTCGGTCACTTAGGCCCCTTGGCCTGTCCCTCTCTAAGGGGGGGGGGGGATATATACAAATGATACAAGGTTTTTGGCACTATACCCCCTTTCCCGGGAATCCTCTATCTCTTGATCGCCCTCAAGTTGAGTCCCTTGAACCCTTGCAATGGTTCACCCATGTGCTAAGAGTACTCTGGTCCAAGACCAAGAGTGTTAGATTCAACTTGGTAAAGTTCCTTCCACTTGTCAAGATTCATGTTTCCCTTAATCAGGGCTTCCATCATCTTTCACATCTAGAGGGACCCCTAAGAATGACCTGGATACAATGCACATGGGCTCTCCTACCGTTACATGCCAACGCCCCCAAGGGTTTTAGACAAAAAAATTGATACAAATCCCATATTGCGACCATGGTCAGCGGCCGATGCTCATTTGTTTGTCCCCATTTCAGGCTAATGCGACATGATGTTGTGTTGCGAACATGGTCAGTAGTAATCCTATGTTGTCACGCCAGCCCCTCCTGACCTTGAATGTTGGTTACATGATTCAAATTATGTTCCATCCCATCGTGTCTAGGTGGAATCTTAACACTCTTGGTGCTACCCCTCAGTGCACCTTTACATATCAGGGGGGCAAATCTACAATACGACGTCCTTAAGGTCTCCCATGGTCCATGCTCTAAGTTCATAAACTAAGATCTCCATAGAACAACGTCCAGCTTGATTCCAATCTTCATGGGATACGTAGGACCACCCGAACATCTCCTTTCCGAGTCCATCTCATTTGGGAGCTAATATCCCCCCCTTCACCTCTCACCTCTATGTGGGCCCCTCGGCCTGAGGTTCCTCTCTCGGGATTTGTTATGGTATAATGTTGGATTGTGTCCCCATTCACGTCGGTTATGTCACACGACACCGTACACATCCCGTGTCTAGAATCATCTCTGCTACGTCTACGCTGCATGAAGTTAAAATGCATGCTTGGTCCTATCACACTATCCTAAACCGTGACATTATCATCCAGGCCGCATGAGGAAAAACGAAACTGCATTGTGATGACCTCATTTTAGAGGACAAAGCGTTGGGTATTGGTCAAGTGACATGCCATTTGTAAATGCCTATCACGATTTTATTTTTATGGAGATTCTAGGGCTTGCTACCCTAGGCGTGTTGGTTCACAAAAAAACCACTCACCTTAAAGGAAAAACAATATTTATCAAATTCCACTTATTTTGGTTTAAGGGCCATGCCTGCACTCCCCTTCTTCCCTGGCACTGGTACCTTACCATGCCACCCTTCAAAACTATGTGCAGCTTGATCCTTATCCCCATGGAGTACGTAGGAACGCCTTTGCACTTTTCTTCAGGCCCAGCTCAACTTCAAGTTTCGGTCCCCTGACCTAAAACCTCTCTTAAAGGTGGTTGTGTGGTGTGGTATGGGATTATGTCCTCTTTCATGTCGGGTTGTTCACCACACCATACACACCCCCGATTCTTATCCACGTCGGGTTTTTGTAAATACCTGTCACGTGCATCTTGTGTTTCCTCCCACCCATGGTCCGAATTCTATGACCCTAAACTAAGATCTCCCTATGGTAAAGGACTCTTCTCCCTCTATCTAATACGTCTCATTGTCCTATTCATATGCATTTTGAAAAAGAGACTGAAGTGTGGGTTTTAATGGGGACATTCCCCTCATCCCATGACCAAGCTTCGTGGGCTCGCTATTTGGATCCTCATCCTCTTCCACATCCAAAAAGACCCTCAGACGACATGGATGCAAGGCTTAAGGGCATTCCATGGATGTTGGGCTTAAGGGCTCTCCTATCGTTTCAAGACAACGTCCCTAAGGATCTATGATGGCATTTGCGACATGGACCCATGTTTCGAACATGGTCAACGGTCAACCCTCATTTGTCTGTCCCCACTCTAGGATAACACGATATGGATGCTGTCCTTCCGCCACGGTTAACAGTTATCCTCTATCGTCAAGCCACCGTCATTGTGATCTAAATTTCAAGCATCAAGATTCACACATTTCCACTTCCTCAAGTTCAAGTGGAAATCCAACATACTCGGCTCGATCTCTTCGTGCGTCTTGGTGTGCCACACTGTTGTGTAAGTATTATGGGGCCGGTATTCACCGAGCGTCTGTTCTCCCTAACCGGCCCCTTTCTGTGTTGGGAAATTCCCACCACTACTTCTTATTTCCCACACCGAGCACGACTCACGTGGTCTTAGTAGTTTTGGCAGGATGTGTACCAACGTGGCCAGGCATCTCATCATCCCGCATGACATTAAACTATGCTATTAGAACTACGTATAGCTTGATTCCCATCTTCATGGGGTACGTAGGAACGTCCGACCACTCTGCTTCGAGCCCAACCTAATTCTCACACTTGGTCCCTCGACCTGAAGAGTTTCCTCTAGGGTTTCATGGTGTGATTTCGACTTCAAGTCCTCATTCACGACGGTTTCTTAACTACCACACCATATGATCCCTGGGATCTTCCCATTCACTCCATGTCTTATCATATGACGCTAAACTATGGGAGTCCATATGTCCTCAACGCACGACACTAATCTGCGATTCTACCCTAAACGAGTTCAGGATGCCCCATGTTAATCATAGGATGCACCAGAGCCTCTACCAGAGAGAATTTCACCTGTCAGTGTTGGTATATGACAACACTATGCTTCCAGAACTATGTGTGGCTTGATTTCTATCCTTATGTTATACGTAGAGACACCCTGGTATTTTTCTTAGGGTCCAGCCCGCAAGAATCATTAATCATGTTCTTCCCCTTTCCGGCCCCTTGGCTGGACCCCTCGTAGAGGACCGTGTAACTATGATTCTTCCCTGAACAAGATCAGGATTCCCCTAGATTACATTGGAAGGAGACAGACCCCCTCGCCAGAGAGGCCCTATTTCAAAGAAGGAACGATCCATGATTAAACTGATACACCCATCTGGCGTACTCCCACCACGGTGGTGTAATTACATGAGTGTGAGATTCTGTTCGGACAAACCATCACTCCATATTCCATGCTTTGTGTGCCCGTTATTCAGATCCCCGTACTCTTTAATGTCTAATGGGACCCCCTAACGGCCTGGTCCTATGCCACATCAGCTCACCTGCTGTCCTGGACAACGTTCTGGAAGATTGGTCATGTTTGGAAGGACCCCTTAACAGTATGGATGCTCGACCTAGGGTCTGCCTACTGTCCTGGGCCAACATCCTGAAGGATTGATTGACAGCATTTGTGACATGGTCCCGTGTTCCAAACATGGTCAACATTCGAACATCATTTTTTGTCCCCATTTTATTCTAACACTGTAAGGATACCGTTTCTCTGTCACGGTTAACAGTTGTCCTTTATTGTCACTCCATCCCCACAGTGTTCCGAATAATGGGTATCTTGATTTACACATCCCATTTCCATCTGTTCGGACCGATTTCAGTGCCCCTGGCATTGCACCATTCGGGCACAAGAGCACGGTGAAAAAAGGTTAATTCGGCTATTTTGAGAACTTTCTTCTCCGGCCAGGTCTCTCCTATTTTCCAGAAATCAGGACTGGTTACCCAAACCCTGGATGCCCGAAGCTTGGTTTCCACACCTTTGTTTGGGTTGGACGATGAGGCGACTATCTCTTGTTTCTCACGTTGGGTCTGACCCACGTGAGCTTAGGTAATTGTCTCTTGACGTCCTGCAAACATTATAGGGATGAAAAATGAACTAGTAAAAATAACGAAACTCATGCATGCTATGGCATTCAAAAAAAATTTAAAGCACAAAAGTACATTCAAGGGTTTTTAATTGTTACAGTACCCGTGGGTCGACTCACCCCATGGATGGGTTGACCCCATCAAAAGAGAATTGTAGCTTTACCACCCTTTGACTTGTGGTGTCCATGAATTTCTACGGCCGACTTAGCTCCCGGTCCTCCTCAATAGCGATGGGGCACAGTTCGTTAGCCTCGGCTCGGGCCCACTCTATGTCAGCCTGAATGGCAGCCATCTCACCAGAATCCTACCTCATACGCTCTTCTGCCTCTGCCAACTAGGCCTTCAACCGTGAGATCAGCTCAGATTGTGCATTAAGAGAGGCTGAGTGATCATCCGCCTGGGCCTACAACTATTGGACCTCTTTTTCATCCTCCTAGAGCTTCTTGGAATTCATCTCCTTCCTATACTGTCAGCCCGCACTGAGCCCACGATCTTATTCCCAGATCTTCTCCGCCATGAGATCCCAGATAAGCATATGAGGATGCTGAGCATCCACTCCCCCAGCACACAGTTCGTGCAGCTGCGAGCGAAGTCTGTCCATTTCATTCATCATAACGCTTGGGGGTTTCCTTAATGAAGCGCGCGATTAGATTCCACGATCGGTGGTGGACTATGTTGTTGTCTTCCTCATCAGAGGACATTTCGTCCCAGTCTGCACAATTGGAAGGCTCGTAGGTAGGATACGCCTGCAGGAAATCTTCAGCAGGATCTGCATCTGGCGTTGAATCCGGTGTGACATCTGGCACCAGGGCAGGCATGGAGGGACAAGGGTTGTCCGGTTGATCCTCATCATCGGACTCCACCTCAATAACTTCGGGCATAACCCTGCTGGTGGTCCTGCCAATGATAGAGAGTGCTGCAGCTCGGGTAGGTGGGGGGACTATCTCCACAATCACCAGCATGCCCCTAGGAGGGATGTCACCAGACATCCCAACCAGCCTTGCCACAACAGCTCATGCCAGTCGGAGAACTGTATGATAGAGAAGGGCATGAATGTCAGTTGGCATGATCTACATATAACAGCAATGAATCCAGTGGATAAAATATTAGAGATCGAACTCCTGGTGTTGCTCTAGAGTTGATGATGATGCGACCCTCAGGCGTGGCACTCCTTATACTGTCTAAAGATCTGGATATTCTGGAGGATCAACCTGAGGTGCTCTCGACCCACCAAACACAGAACTGGATGCAACCGCAGGCGCGGGTTCTGAAGGTCATGCATCATCACCCGCCAAAGGCCGAGAGTGAGACCTACGTATAAGTTCCTCCTGCACGGTTCAAATATTGGTAATAAATCAATGATGGCCTGAGAGTCCACAATGAGGAAAGAAGCTAGGAATGCTACCTCGAGAGCCTCTGAAAAATCATTGGAATATGAGTCTTGATCTCAGACTTCTCCCTCCTCCAACAGGCTCCCTCCGCTAGCCTCATCCTCCCGAGAGGATTCTTCCGATTCTTCTAGCAGGTGCAAGTGCTCCCACATATCAACAGCTGACAGCTGTGGGGGAACCGTCAGATCCAGCAGTACCATCACCCTGTCTGTCATTGGGCATGGGACACCACTGGAGTGAATGTAGTCCTCCATCTCATCCAAGTATTACTCCACCTCCACTAGAGATGCCATGAAACCAGCCCAGACTGGGCCTATGCCCAATAACTCCATCTCGAGATGATTCAAGTGTGACCACATGTCGGGTGGACTGAGGAATTTTCGGTTAAAGTCCCAAATGTCCCAGGCCTCTGGGAAAAAAACATCTTCTAGCATGTCGATTTGGTGCAGCCGCTTCCCCAGAGCCTGAGTGGATATCCTGTGAAACCCCCTCAGTGGCCGCCCCTCTGGATGTCTATGCTCTTCCAGAACAACCGGATCCACTAACACTGTTAGATCCACCTTGCTGCCGCATCCTTAGCAGGTTTAGGTCTCACCGCCACGATATCCTTACCACCGTGAGAGGCCCTTTCTTCCCTCCGACCCCGACCTCAGGACAAGGGAGGCCCATCGTCACAAGCCCAAATGGTTGGCTTCCTCATCATCTCACCCGGATAAGCTACCTCCTAGCTGATGGCATACTCCTTCACCAATCCGAATGCGGTGGTGGATAGAGGAAATTCCATTCGCATTTTCCTGTCCTCCTATGTGAACATGAGCCACTGCTACCTCATTACACACGAGTTCTCCTCATGACGCACCTCCCATTAGACCTATGGGGTTAGCCGCTGCAGGCACCAGAATATCCTTGAAAACCGATTCGGGGTGTATGGCTCACAAGCATCTCACAGTCCACTCGTGCCACCAAGACTCCACCTCAAAAGGCTAGGAGATAGGCCCGGTGCTCTTCGGTACCCTGACCATCATCAGTGAGCACTCCCGTCAGCAATGGAAATGGGTGGAAGTTGAACTCATCCACCTTCCACACCTGGTTCAGTACCATCAGCACAGTTAATTTGACTGGGAAACTCCTGGCTGCGTTTAGAATGGAAGGGCGGAAGCTTGATCCCGGTGGGGAGATAGTGTTTGGGTATTCGTAAACCCCCCTGATGTGCACCACGATCCGCCTGTACAGATGGTGGAAGGGCCCACATATTCTCAGTGGCTTCTTGCCATCGTTGACATTATGTAGCATCATGTACAATCTGGCGTGCATCGGAATCCCCAAATTGACCCACCTTCCCATGGCTAGCATGGATGCCATGATGAACGAGCTGGAAAACACCCCATGTTGGTATCACTCACCAGTAGGATCCAACCACATATAAGGGACGTGATGAACACCATCAGCCTGACTATTTGCTGATGTTCAGTGCTGACACTTAAACCCCAATTCTAACATTGGATGTCCTCCAACAGCCGCCCATACGAGTTCTCCTTGCCCCGTTGAGCCCCTTTTGGACATGTTCGAGGCCTCGGAGGGAACTCTCGATCCTCCGGGATGTTCAGGAACTGCTTGAACCACTTCTTAAAGTGGACATCTCTCACCGCCTCATTTTCCTCTCTAGGGACTAGTACCATCAATACCGACGCCAGTCGCGACATCTGCTCCAGATCCTCCCACGCGCTCATGACGGGGAGGAATGCATCATACACGGCCTTCAAGATCAGGACCCCTGAAATCTGATGGACATCCCACAGACTGATTCCCACCTCCCCATGGTGTAGGTGAAAAGTGTTGGTCCTAGATTACCATCTGCTCAGCAACTCCGGCATCAGCTATTTTAGTTGATAAATGTGGAATTGGGAGGCCCATGCCACCTAGTACTGGCCCATTATCCTCAGCTCAACCCCAAACTCCTCGCACAAGGCACCTACCCAGTAGGCACATGCCCTGTCTTGGGTGAAGTTACAGCCTTGGCGTAGGTCCCACTCATCGGACCACCCTTTTTCAGATCCTGTAGAACCGCCTTCAGTATGGTGCAGTACATGGGAGGGGACATCTCCGGTTGCAGTGGATCCCCATCGATGTTGTTCAAATTGTGGTATAGACAGTCGGCGGTAACAGGTTTGAAGTCCTCCTATGCATGACCGTCCGCCGCCCTGAACCATTGGTGTTGGCATGGCGTGCTCTTGAACCAGCAAGCTGGTTCATCCCTACTCGCCTCAGGAATGAAGACATCATCTCTCAGCCTGAATCCATACAAGGGAAGCTTCTTACATAGCGGATAGTTCTTTTGACATTCTGATAGGAGGTCTGTCAAAGAATTATGGTCTGAGTGACTTCAGACCATCTCACCAAGGCCCAGACGGTTGGCTATCTCATCCCTCTGGGTGGCGTCTCCAGGCACCCCCAGCACAAATTTTTGATTGGCCATTACGATACCAGAACACGGGAAAAATTTCAGATTGGGTCACGGAGGTTTTTCGCGAAGGTTGGTCGTGAAGCTCGGGTGCAAAGCCAAGATGCGGAGCCTGGCCTAGACTTGCAAGTAGAAGTTTTCTTGGCGCAGTCGTGGGGTCAGAGACTCGCAGTTCGCCGTGAAGCTCGAGTAACGATGAGCAGATGCGAAGTATTCCAAGCTTCGCGAAGTCGAGAGAGAAAAAGAAAAAAAGTCGTGAGAGTACAAAAGAGAGTTCAGCCCCCCTATTTATTGGTGGAGACCCCGGAGCTTCATGGCGCGTGCCGCCCGCACGGAGCATCACGGCACGTCCGGACCGCGCGGTCGTCGTCCACCCTGTGTGCTCTCTTTGTGAGTCAACACTACGAAATGATGATAATTTTGGTGATTTTACCTCAGAATTAGACCCTTGGTCCCTCCGCGGCTCTTGGTCTGTGGTGGGGGGGCCATTTGTTGGTGCCAAAATATTGGATGCAAAGGGAAGAAGAAAAAGAATCCCACGTGATGCCTCGCGAAGCGACGACGCGGAGGGCCCTTGAGCAACACGGCCACCGTGAAGCCCCAGAGGTGGTAACGCTCCGCGAACGGCCCAACGTTCACGGCCCGCCGCGAATCCCCAAAGGTAGTGACACTCATCAAACGACCTGACGTTTGCGAGCCCGCCGCAAAGCACAAAGGCAGTAACGCTCCGTGAACATCCTGACGTTCGCGCGCCTACCACGAAGCACACGAGGCGGTACCATCCGTGAATGCCCTGACGTTCATGACCCACCACAATGCAGAGGAGGTGGTACCCCTCCGCGAATCCGGTTGATGTTCGCGACGTGCTGTGAAGAAACCAAAGGCCCCTTCGCACCGCGTGAGCTCTGCTCTGTGGCACCCATTGCCTATAAATACCGTGCTCCCCCTAAGCTCTACGGACGTACAATCTAACCTTTCAGCTTCTTAGCTCGTGAATCATGAAGCCCCCTTCGCCCCTAGAATTATGAGCTCCGCATGGTATTTTTGATTCACGAGACTCCTTCGCCTTGTCTCGTTTTGAGCCCCACTTTCGAAAGGGATGCCCTTAGAGAAGCCTAAAGGCATTCACAAAGGAAGGGGATTCCCAAGGGAACCCGGGCATCCACAGAGCATTTATGCTTTGCGAAACACCCATCCTGTACAAGTGATCCACATGCCAAGGCAGGGTCACTGTACTTCACGAAGCACACTGCTTCGCAGCACATTGCTTCGCGAGTCACCTCCGCTTCGTGAGGCAATCATCCACAAACACCCTTCCACTTCACGAAGCACCTCCCACTAATTATTCTGCCCCATGCTAAGGCCAAGGAACTCCACTTCGTGAATCACACCCCTTTACAAGTGCTCTCTACTATGAAAAGCTACCAAGCCCCACAAGGTCCCTGCATGTGGCCCCATTTTTCTTGGCAATTCCTCTTCCCGTGCGACCCTCCAGGTTTGCAAAATGTGATTTCAAAGTCCCATGGATGACACAACCCATAGCATTGCTTCGCCTAATTCTTCTTTGCATGGGAATGCTAACGACTATTGATTCTTTGCATATCCACATTAATGTGGACCCCTCGATGGTTTGCTCTGCGCCCCCCATTACCACGACATTGCTGGTACGTTGCCTCCCCCAAGGGGCAGAGGGTACAGGTCATATAAGTCCTAGGGGTGTGGAGTAAACCCACTTCGTCTGATCTACAGGATGTTAAACTGCCAAGCACCTCATCTTCTGCACATGACGTTAAATTGTGACCGGACCTCGTGCATCACACGCAGGGTCCCCCTAGCTCAAACATTCTTTGTGCCACTCGTCTCCGTAAGAATGGAATCACCCACACGTGTGATGATATCCTCTTAATCAGAGTGTCATATGTCAACGGGAGAAGGGAGAACACCTTGGTGTAATCCCCCTAGCCCCTCCTGCGGAAGGTAGCACCCATGCACCTCCGTACTTCCCCACTGGCAAGGCCAGTGGAGGGCGCGATAGGGAACGAGGCGCCTTCCATATTTGGTCCCAAATCCACCTCCTGATACACTTTTCTGCACTTTTTTCCTCCATCAAATATTAAGTGCCAACACCATGGGCCACCTAACGTGTATGTACCTCTTCACTTCTCACAGACGCACCCTTCACGGTGTGATCGTCAAGTCTATGCTGCTTCTTTTTTCTCACACCAAGCATGACTCACGTGGGCTTAGAGAAATCATCGACCATGGAAATGCCCTCGTCCAGCATGACGTTAAACTGTATGCCCTCGTACAGCATGACATTAAACTGTATGCCCTCATCCAGTATGACGTTAAACTGTATGCCCTCGTCCGGCATGACGTTAAACTGCATACCTCTGTCCTGCATGACATTAAACTGTACATCCATTTTGAACTACGAGGTCTTTGATCCATGTCAAGTCATGGTATGTAGGAAGCGTCCACAAGGTTCAAGCCCACCGCCCGTCGTTTATTCACGTCAGGTTACACCTTCGTCCCGTATGACGTTAAACTACATTCTAGTACAACGGTAAGCTGTTGTGACTATCCGAAACTACACGGACTTTGATCCATGCCATGTTATGGTACGTCGGAAGCCTCATGAGTTTCAGTCCCACCACCAGTGGACCCCCCGGGTTCACCTTCACGTCGGTTCGCTGACGAAGCCCTTTGAACTACAAGGCCTTTGTTCCATGTCAAGGCATGGTATATAGGAAGCCTCCGTGAGGTTCAAGACCGTCAAACATCGGACCAACGTCCACCTTCATGTCAGTTCACTGACACTGCCAGCACCCAAATTACGAGGACTTTGATCCATTCCAAGGCATGGTACGTAGGAAGGCTCCCCGAGGTTCAAGCCCTTCACCCATCAGACCAAGGTCCACCTTCACGTCGGTTCGCCGACACCCACCACTTTCACCTAAACTATGTGGACATTGATCCATGTCAAGGCATGGTAAGTAGGAAGCCCTACGATGTCCAATCCCACCACCCGTTGGTCCCTCTGATCCCATTCACGTCGGTTCACCAACACATGGGAAACCTAGTGTGTAAGCCCCACACCATCTGGACAAAGGTCCTCACTCACGTCGGTTCGCCGACACACCATTATGAACTACGAGGTTTGTGATCCATGTTAAGGCATGGTATGTAGGAAACCTGACGAAGATCAACCCACCATCCACCTGGACCAAGGTCCTTCTTCCCGTCAGTTCTACAACGCGCCCCATCCCGCATGACATTAAACTGCATCCCAATCCAGCGGTAAGCCATTGTGACCCTACCATCCAGTTGTTCTGACACCCCTTCGTGTTAGTATAACACCCCTCTTCTCGAACTACGCGGACTTTTATCATTTCCAAGGAATGGTATGTAGGAAGCCTCACGAGGTTCAAGCCCACCACTTGGTCGTTTCGACCGCATCCATGCAATACTCCATCATCCACCCTGATTCTTTCCCGGGCCGCCACATTCGGTGAGATCATGCCACACCATTCCCCTCCACAGCATTCGGGGAGTCGCCCATGGGCTGGCCCCGATATCGGCATTCCCTCAAGGGATATTCCTCAATCTGATCCACTCCAGCTAGTGGTCTGATCAGGTCGATCCGTCTCCGCTGGACATTAAACTTGCAGTATACCCTGTGTTAAACATAGGAAGCTAAGGAAAACCTCAGATACATGCCTATGGAATACGATTACCCGAGCTTGATGTGGGATGCCTCAGGATTCCGCGCCCTCGAGAAGCCCTATAATAAGGGAAAAAAGACATACATGCCAATTCCCCAGCATTTAGACAAGTTACCGATGCCTCGACGTGACTAATCCCCCGACTGAAGGTTGCTGCCCTGACCGGACCCTTTGGAATGTCCTGACAGAAGCAGTGTAATTAACCAGCACGAATGAAAACATGGCATTGGGAAGAGTTTCACGAAAAATGTATTAAATCTATGTGGGAGACTTGGACTAGGTGACGAGTTCCGAGGAGGAATCCATGGAAGGAAGGACTGACATCCCATCATTTCGTTTTCGATCAAGGAGCAGACGTCCCTGAATAAGGAGTGGATGACACCCACCTTTGGAAAGCCGGAATGCGGGGAAACACGAAAGTTGCGCCTGCCGCACCCAAGAAGACGAATGTGCGTGCCCCGGAGAAAGCATCAGAAATAGTAATAGATTATTTTTTCTCACTTTTATTTCTTTGGGACATATGCCTTATACAGTAGTGATTTCTTTTGTATGGTATATATGTTACCCATTAATGTTTTTATGATTATTGTTGTGCTGGTTATGATATTTACATATGAATATAGGTTTCTTTATTTTATGAGGCATATAATTTGAATGATTATAAATTGGTATGTGAAATTTTTTGAAATCATGTTATTATCTGATATTGTTTATATGATAGTTTTTTTAAAGGTTTGGGCCGAAGCCTCAATTTATGTACCTTTTCACTTTTCTAGTAAAGTACGAGAATAATGTTTTTTAACTATATTACATGAATGGATTTCAACTCTTTCATAACACATTATGTGAATGAAGCTTCCCCCACAAGTTTTCATTATTATATTCAATGAAATTATTTTATTTAAAAATTTCATGGTGTTTTAGGAAAATATTTTTTTGAATGATAAATGACTTTTTCCTCAAGAATTAATTTAATGTTTTTTATTAAATTATTTTCTATATAAGAATAAGGATATTTTAAAGTATGCTATCCATATTATTCTTATATTTCATCATTTTTATAATATAATTCTATTAATGTAATACATTTGTCTTACCTAGATTATTTTATAATGGAATAATGTTTAAAAAACCCATTTTATTCATTCATTTATGTTACGATGAGTGGTTTATGTTTTTGAACACAAATATGTTTTGTTTTCATTATGTGATGGGTGAGACCTATATCTACCTCCAATTAGTTGGATAAAGATTTATATATCTTGAGTTAGATATGAATCGAATGAAAAGTAAATATGGTTTAGTAATAAAGTACTGGAACAACATGTAAACTAAGTTCAGTAATGGACATTGAACACTATGATGGTCCTGGAAATAAGCATTGACTAATATGATATGATTTTATATGATTAGTTATGTGAGAAAAACATTATGCCTTTTGTTTTCACTATTTTTCTTTCCATTAATTGTTATAATATTTTGTCCCATAACCTGATATGACGATCCTTCATATGTAGTATAAGACATACAAATGTTATATTCATATGTCTATGGATTGTGATATGATTTATATTTCCCATGTTTACTGTAACGCCCCGACCCTAGTTACCAAGAGTCGGTGCATTATTACATAACATTGGCATGATCACAAGAAAGATCAAATCTCGAAAGACCAGTTGGTTTAGTAGCCGTGGAAACACTAGACATATTCATAAAGTTTTACATTACATCATAAAGTGAAAAACTACTACAACAACATAATGTCTCTATAGTCAACACTATTATCCCCTCATAATATCCCTGCAGGTCATTCATAACTTACTTCTTCACATCCTAGAAAAAATAAAACAGAGAAAAGGGGTGAGCTCAAATGCCCAGTAAGGATAACAATATAGCAGAAACTTTCAAAAATAAGCATAAACATTTGAGGCAATGTATAACCAAAACAAAAGCCTTTTAAACTTGAACTTCAACATATTATGGCAAAAGTAAAATGAAATAATGCAATTTACTTATTCTCATGGACATTCTACTAATCGAATAATCACATGAAATATCAATAACCACTTTTATAATGATGGAATGCATGATGCCAAACTTTACTTTTTGTGTCGAGGCCTTGTGCCAAGACCTATGGGATAACTGTAACTGGAACCCAACCCAGAGAGCCTCTGTAACCGGACTCCATCCCAGAGTGCCTCTAATAACTGGACACCAACTCGGAGGTCCTCTAATAACCGGACACCAACCCGGAGTGCGTCTATTAACCGGACACCAACCCGGAGGGCTTACTTTTACCAGTCCCCAACCCGGAACATTCTAGTCTAACACATTAATCTTAAGAAGAGGATGAAATATAACAAAAACATTCATATTAAAACTAACATACAAAATGTCAAAACTTTAATCATAAACCATTAATGGCATAAAAATGACTCATCCATAGTCAAAAATGTCACAAAACCTTGAATTCAATATGTATGATTTTTATCATAACAAATCAACTTGAAATAAGATTAAACTTTATCAAAGGATGTTGACATAGATGAAATCAATACTATTTGAGAGAAATATCTCTTTTTTTCAAATCATTTAAAAGCCGCATAATTATAGAGAAAACCTTTATTTTGAAAATATCTTTATAAGATTTTGAAGGAAGCTTCAAAGGTGTAATAATGGCAGGGACTAACCGCACCTGCCGTATAAGTTAAAAAAAGACATTCTTACCTTAATTTTGTCAAAAAGGTTAAAAAGGACCTTGTTTGGAAAACGAAGGAAATAATCCTTTATAAACCTCTTATAAAAAGTCAAAAAAGGTATAAATGTCTTTAACCCATATTCTTGTAAATAGAAAAAATGTTTTGAAATACATTTTTAAGAAACATGGATGTGGATGATAAAGAGATCCCCGTAGATTATTACGTATATATAACCTCGGATAATGAAGAGATTGTGAAATAAACCCTTACCAATTTGGTAACTTACGAAACGCACAACCCATGAAAGAGGTACCACACAATTAATATGTAAATACACATAAATTAATGTGTATTACACAAAGAATATAATTATGGGCAGTACATACACCACACAAAAGGTAATGGTGGAAATATGGCATGAATCTCACGGGAATAAGGAGTGAGATGAAAACCCCTTACCTTGTACTTTTCCTTGGTTGGGGTAGCTTAACCTCCTATATAATGGTGAAATAATTGTTATAAAATTATACAAGAATCATATACATTAATATGATATCATATACTATCTTTTAACATTGATTTGTTAATAATATCTTAGTATTATCGTTGTTTCGGGTGTTAACTTACTCGTTTTATTTTATATGTTTTGTTACGTAAGCCATGTTTGTAATGGATAGGTTGTAAATTATTCATATAAATAATGATATCAAGTCCTTAAACATAATTTTTAAATCATAAAATGATAATTATACTTGAATGGATACGATGGAGAATGAATCTCATCGCGTTCGTGGAGACGGTAGTCCGTACGTACGTACGAGCGACAATATCATTCTTTTGATATTAAATCAATATATAAATGGATGGTATATCATATATACAGAATCATTAACATGTTATATTTATTATTTATATGAGTTTCACATCATTATTAAACCCAACCAAATAATAATATATTGAATAACAATTACACCACGACGTGGAGACGGTAAGCCGTACGTACGCACGTATGGTGACATGTTATTCAAAAGGGTGGATAGAATACTGAATATGGTTGTACCATATTTATAATAAAATCACAGTATATATATATTATACTGGAGTTATTATTTTAGAATGGTAAAAACAAAGGAAGAAGAAGTGGAAGAAGAAAGGAACTTGGAAAAGGGTGGTGAAATCATTACCTCTTCTTCGGGTTCTTCTTTTTGATTTGATCCAAAGGGCTCCTTAGGTTGTCTTTCTGATCAAACTAAGACCTCTAGGTTGTAGTGAGGGAAGTTGGGAGAGTATTTGGGTAGATTTTGGCCGAACCAAAAGGCTTTGAAGGTGTGAATAAATGAGAAGGAAGGGTTCCTTTTTATAAGAGGGGTGAGGGGCACCTTTGGAAAAGCTAGAAATATTAATTTATAATAAATTAATATTCGGTTTATAATGGCTCCAAAGTTTATTATTTAAATTTTAAGGTGGGTATGGGTCAAAAAAAACTCAACCAATATAATTTAGACAGGTTTGGGTACTTATATTAACCTTATCTTTAAATATTAACTCTAAGTTAATTAGTTTCACGTTTACAATGTCTATTTGTATTTTTATATAATATGGTTGATAAACATACTATATACATCCAAGAGACCCCCAAGTGGTCCATTAAAGATACACCTATCATGATATAAGTCTCTTGGCCGAGACTTAGACTTTTAGGAATTTAATATCAATTAATAATATAATATTTGTTTTAATAACTCTTTTATGTCAATTTTGACACTATTCAATAGTTGATTTTTGTAAAACTCATAATAGAATGATTACTTGGAATGAATTTAATTAAATCAATCCTAACATGTCATAGTAACTTATAAAATTATTTTAATTCATAAAAAGTCTAAAATTATATTTATTTGGGTATTTATAATATCAATTATTTTAAATTTTCACTATTATGGGAATTACTGCATCATCATTGTGTCATAAATAAATTAAATTCTTTAATGTCTAAAAATTATAAATAAAATATCATTATGTAGGAAATCGTTTTATATTTATAATTAATATTTATAGTCGAAACTCGAACAAATATAACCCTATGTAAAAATTGTTTTTCTAAAAGATATATGCTTGTGTCATTTTTTGTATTCATTTTAACTTAATTAAAATAAAGTGTCCCTATCACCTACAAGTGGCTCCATGGGGTCCCAAAATCGACCCAAATATGCCTATGGTAGAACATTCATCAACCAATAAGGCTAGGACACGTTTTAGGGTAATTTCGTATTATTATAATATTATTGTTTAACCCTTATTTACCGGATTTACCCTTAACCATGGTAAATAAAATATTTACCGCAGTAATTATTCAAAATGTCTAAAAATATAAGTTACCTATTTACACAATTTGAACATCCTGATTCCAAATATGGAATCCATTTTTCAATACTCAAAACACATAAGTGGTAGAAATTAATTTAAAATTAATTCCGTTGTAAAAACAAAAAGCGTGTTTTTAAGAGATAATAACTATCAAAAGATTGGCACTTGTTTATGTCCAGTTTAATTGTAAAATTATGTCCAATGACAAAAATTATATTAAATGGTAAAAATATATTCTAAATATACATTAAAACCACTCAATTTCATAATTTATCACCATTAATTATTTTGATTAAAAAAGTTGTTTTTAATTAAAATTTAGTAATTTTCACTATTCATCAAAATATTAAATTTATCCGAAAAGTACCAAAATTTCACCTTAGGGTAAATTCGACACTATGAATCCAAAAATGAAGTCCATTTTGAAATAAAAAATATATATAATTTCAAAAAGTAGGTATTACTGTTCATAACGGCTAGTTTGATCAGTTGTGGTGTGTGTTAAAACTCGAAGTTGCGTACAACACACGCTACTGCATTATTCAAAGGAAAGCATACCGAGGAAGCTTGGGATGTTTCAATTTAAATTTTTGATGTCCCCATTTAGTCAAAAAGTTTAAAATATTGTATTTAAAAAGGGTTCACTATTAAAAGTTGATAAAAGTGCAATACTGAAAATGAATTTGTTCTTGCATTATATATAAGAAACTCATAATATGGATTCTAAAATTATAAGGATTATATAAAGTTTAAAATTTAGTTAATACCATTAATAAACTCTTTTGAATGGCTTTTTTTGGGTATGTCATGGTGCGATTGAACTCAGTGTTGCGTGTAGTGCATGTTATTAAATTATTTTGAAGAAATAACACACTATGAAATCTTGGGGTGTTACATTTACCCTTACGAAGCATTTTATCCCACTGTTTCATATATTTCTTTTCACCAGGACATGAAGAATGTTATTAAGTATGATATGTCAAAAAGGAGTCTAGTTATGAAGAAATAAGTAGGAGACAATGCATATGTTTTATGATCTAGTTGTTTATGTTTCCTAGATTCAAATTACAATATACCTATATAGATCTATCACAGATATATTATATGTTGAAATGAATATACAACAATTTCGATGTAATTTCAATGTATAAAAATAATGTGTTCTTATATAAGTGATGTTCCATTTAGAGATAGGGACACCAGTGAGGGAGCTCCAAATAATCATGGAATATTTTTCCATAGGAGTGAGGGCGATCTTCATTGATTATAAAAGATAAATTCCCTTGAAAAGTTTTAGTGCCTTCACCCTTAAGTTGTAACCAGACCCATAGAATCCACTAAATGAATTGCTCACCAAGCCGTTAGTATCACCTATACCATTGTATAACCCCATGATTTTATTGTATGAACCTTTATAAATTTAATTTGTTTGATAGCATTTAGTTCACCAAACATCAAACAAAAAATAAAATTATATAAAATTAAATATCATTATTTTAAAATGACCCTTATAACCTTGAAATTAAATCATTGGGAATGAATAGTATTAAGACATTTATATATTATATCAAATTTTTTACAAGAATGAATTAAAATTTTTATATTAAAAGGCCATATTTTTTTGATGGATTTTTAATTCCTAATAATGGGGAACATGTTTTAAATATAATTTTTCCACATCTATAAATTTAATTTCAAAAAAAGGACTTACACAGTTTCAATTAGTTAGATATTTAAAGTCTAAAAGGACCAATATAAATTTTTTTATGAATTGTTACATGACCCATTAAAATAGAAATGTACCCACATTAATATTATTATGACTCTTATCAATAATAAATCATCAAATGAATAGTTTCCTCTGTCGTGAATGCATAAGTAAAATTTTGGGTCCTTCTAAATAAAAGTATGATATAATTATATCATAGTACTAGTAATTAAATATTTTAAAAATTAATAATTAAGTGTTTTAATTTTTGTGAATAATAAACATTTAATAACTGATAAATTTATATTCATAGAATGTATTTATAAACCAATATTTTGTTTTCCTCTGAGTTTACGATATTTTAACAAGGCCTTTGTAAATGTTTTACTGTCTTATTAAATTCATTTTAATCCTTGAAACTTTTCTTTGAGTAATTGATGTTTTAATTAAATTTAAAATAACTCATATCAACAAAATTATTTTTATAAAATGGATTTAACCTTTTAATTCTTCACATCAAGAAATTTTTAGGATTCATTTTTTGGATTTTCCTTAAATACTTGAATTTTTTAAGTAAAAAGTAAAATACGATAATTTACATTATAAATACATTAAAGGCTAAGTACATTATTTTAGGGGTAATGGTTAATGTAATCACACTTGGTTTGAAATCACATGAATATAAAACTATTATTAGTCACAAGAATCCACATTATTGGTTTACTTGAGAATAATAATAAAATATTGAGAAATTACGCCTATCCCCAACTATAAAAACAACCCCTCACCCCCTCTTCTCATCACACTATTCAAAATTTTAAACATTAAAATTTTCTACCCAATCCTCTTCCAAATATCCTGACCCTTGTTTACAAGCTCTTAGTCTTAGAAAAATACCCATATCAATCCCATTAATGAAATTCTAAAGGAGTAGTAATTAGGATGTAAAATCCAATTCCTTTTCCATCTATTTTCATTTTTAGGTATTTACTTTATTATTATCTCCTTCCCTCCTATTTACAAATGATAATGATCAATGAAATGTCTATTATAAAATTTAATTATTTCATTTAAATGGAATAACATTCACCAAAATCCTTTCTATCTTTCTCTCTTCTATTTAAAACGGGATCATCATCTCGGAGGTTCCAATTTGCATCCTTCCTGGATTAATAACATTCATTATTTAATTTATTTTTAAATTATGGTAACGAAACCATTTTTATGGTTGAAAGAAAATATGAAATATTTATAAAATGTTATTTAAGATTCTGGAATAATTGTATATATTTTTATATATGGTATAAAATAATAGACTGTCAGTAGTTCATTGTGATCGATAAACTACTAAAATTGTGTTAAAAGATCATCATTAACATGTTATCGAATGATTAATCCTCATATATGTGAAAAATAATAAATCATACCAATTATAATTATTTTTAATAATTAATAACATGTAATTCTAATTCTGGATAATCATACCAATCTTATAGGATGTCTATTAAATATAATATACTGAACCAATCATGAAATTAAGGAAACATACACTCCAGAAAGATAGAATTAAATTATATAACATATAAAAAAGACCAAACATTATAAAAATATAAGAAATCTAATAATTATATAAATTAAATAATTCATCGATTTAATTTTATTATCTAGGATGATATGGTTATGTTTAGAACTCATTCTAACATATGGTAAGGGTTTTTTCTCGAACCAATATTTTCATTTCGGTTGTTCTTTCTTCCCATATAAACCAATGTAATTATTTATTTATTTTATATAATACTTATAAATTCTAGTTATATTATCCAAAAATCATGTATCCTAATTAGTTCAAATTTCTTTTGTGGGAAAAAAATGTTTGAAAAGGCCCCCCTTCTTAATTCATCAAGATAAGAAAACTTAAGTAATGGTAATATCAAGATTTCATAGCTACTTCCATGTTCAGTGTATATTATTTTTTAATAAAACAATATTTTTCAAAAACAATTAATTTTATAATGAAAAAAATATCTTTGTAATTTTTTGGTCTTAAGCAATGATTTCATCAAAATAAAACTTCATTTATTAATGAAAAAAATATTACATTCAAGAATTAGTCTAGGATTATATTAGATTATTTCCTACTATTTTAACACCTATATTAGATTTTATTGTTTATTGGGAATTTTCTCTAATTATTTCCATCTATTATATGTCATTAATTGATTTTTGACCTTTTTCACTTCAGATGTGCTATCATGATATCATTAACCATGCTAAATAGATTAGTTACTGATTTTGAATGGTATATACCTATCATATGTTCATTTTGTCTAAATTTATCCCCTTTACATTGAGGAATTCATTGGACTCGGAAAGTAATTATTGGGGATCACCATACCCCATCGACCCATAATTGGGTCTCATGAGACAAAACATAATTGGGTTTTGGGAGAGGCCATACCCTAGTATATTTAAACATCTTTGCAGAGGCCTTGACAATATTTTTCATATGTTTTTAATTACGAATTCTTTCAATATGATATTTGTAATTGAGAAACCATGCGATATTTAAAAATTATAATATCCATGAAACAATTTCATTCTCTTATGACTATTTAGATGGATTTATATATTAAACTTTTATTCCTGACATATTATTCTCATGCTTATTTGTAAAGTCTTGTGTTTTTAGTTTTTCACTATGCCTAATGTTTATTTTTATTTTAAAAATAGATATATTACATACCCTTATGGAGGATCTCATCTCTACCCATCCTTATGTTTTATTTTACCCCATGATGTAATGATGAATTATATTATGAATGACTTAAATGAATAATCTAAGTGTATATGGTTGTTTCCAATGGAGTTTCAATGTTGTTTTTGATTTCATGTTGTAATTTACATACTATGTGTGAATCAAGTATTCCTAAAATACTAAAATATTTGGCCTTTGGAATGGTACATCCTTGTCAACATACCAATGTATTAGTATAAGGCACCAACACTGGGCTACTGTGTTTGGGATCCTTAGAGTTGGAATTAGTGGAATTTTGGAAAAATACATGGGAAATAGATTTCGAAAAAATAGATTGGAGAACATAACCTTAAGATAAACATTTTGGATAAGACTAGATTAAAATACTATATTTTTTTAAGATCATGATTATGTGGAAATTCCTAGAAATACATACATGTATGGATACTAGAAGTAGACGTGGTTCTATAACAGTTGTACTGAGTAGTAAAAACTCTGAAAAGGTATCCCAAGGCTAACTCTAGGTAACCTGGTAAATGAAAATAGACCTTACTATGCACCTAGTTTGAAAAATACAAGGGATAGAATTACTATAAGTCACATTTTCTTTACAAAATATGATGATGGATTTAAAAGTAAATATGTCCTCAAATAAATCATATTTTTGATTACAAGATTCAATTTCGATAAAATTTACAATTTTTGTTATGTATATAACTAGTACTAGGATTTTACATTAGTTTCCAAATTTTCTAATATAATATATTGTATTTAATTTTTAGAAATGGATCCTAAAAAATGTTACAAGAACAAAATCAATGCACATAATCCAAAGAGTAATAATTATTGTTTCTTTGATGGGGTTTTTCTAGTATATCGAAGTGAATTAGTGTCACAATAACTTTCATAATATGAGAAGATAGTACCATTTAATAAAAATAAGGAGAAATAATTTTCTATTTATTATGGATTCAGATGGAATAAATAGAATAATAAGGCAACTGAGAAAAAGATATATAAATAGAAGAAGGGAAAAAATTATTTTACAACATGTGATAATTGTGGGAGGAAAACCCTTGTTTATGCTAAATAGGAAAAAGAGTTTTCTTCAAATGCGGATTAAAAGGAAACAATGCTCTTGATTTTATAGAAATGAAAAAATATTCTATTGTTGAATTAATCAATAACCAAGATATGGGACACTGTGAAAATCAATGTCCCATGCGTCAAAGGAATATACCACTGAATAATATAATAGATCATGGTCAATATGATGTTACTATCATGGATGAATGAGAATGTTTAACATTCTTATGCATGTATTAAAGAATTATTTCATTTGATTAAATTATCAATTATTTACTAGATATAAGAATTATAGAATATATAAGGATTTTACTAAAATATAATTTCATGAAGGAGATGAGGTTGTATATTGTAGAGTACTAAGAAACATATTTTTTTATGAAGATAAAAATTTGAAAACACTTGGTTAAGGGAATGATAAACCTTAAAATGTTCTTGGTGTTGAGATAATTATTTTGTATGGAGAGAATATTGATATGGATAAAGTAAAATGGATATAACTAACCAAAAAGAAAATGATTTTAATGTGTTGGACTGTGATATTTTGGAATGTTTAACGATTTATGAAATTTTTTATTTTGATTGTTGTATGAGGTTTTAGAAGATAATGTATTACATCACCACATTATGCAACCCGTGATAAAAGATGATGTATTGAAAGTTCAAGGAACATAAAAGGATAATATTATGTCTATAAAATAGAAATATACATATTTATACTCTATTATGGTTAAATATTTCCCCAACATAAGTAAAAGACCCAAAAATAATTTTCTCCCTATTATCATAATTTCTTATGACATCGATTTAATTTTTCATAACTGTGGTTTGTGATTTTGTGAGGATTATCATTCTAATGACTGTGTCCCCTATAATTATCCATCATAACTTGATTGTTATTTTTCTCTTTCATGCCCATGTTTCCACTTCCCAAAAATATTCTCCTACGTGAAAGTATAACATTACGGGGACCACCTCATTTACCTTAATCTTATTTTAAGAGGATTTTTTATTTATCTTATTTTTTATGTGGGTTTCCCACAATAGAATTCTCATATGTCAACCTTTAATATTTGATGTTTAATTTTAAATTTTGAGGATGAAATTTTTTAATGAGGGGAGAATATAACACCCATTTATTTTAAGGTTTGGCCATTCATAAATTTAATTTTACTGAATGAATAGGTTTCAAACAAGTCCAATAATAAATGAATAATGATAGCTAATTGAATATCATTATTTTAAAATGACCTATCTAACTAAGAAAATATATCTGTCTGAATAAATATTGTTATAAATGTTATATATTATATCAAATGTTTTTACATGATTGAATTCGATTTTAAATATTAAAAGTCTATTTTTTAAATGTTGTTTCCCACCTTATAATGATGAAAATGTTTTAAATTTAATTTTTTAACCTCTTTCAATTGACTTTCAAAAAACAGACATACACAGTTTCTATTAGTATGGTATTTTTATTTTTATTGTATCAACATATATTTTTGGTGAATAGAACCATCACCCTTTGGAATAAAAATATACCCTTATTAATTGTAATATAAATATAATGAATAGTAAATCATCCAAATAGTTATTAACCTCGCACTTTGTGTATAAAAATATATATGCATATTATAAATCAATGTATGATTAAATTATATCATAGTACAGGTAACTGAATATTTAAAAAACTAATAATTAAGTGTTGTTATTTTTGTGAGTAATTAATATTGAATAAAAACTAAATATATTTTCATAAAATGGAATCATAAATAAATATTTTGTTTTCATAGAATTTTAGGATAATTTAATAAGATATTTTTTATGTTTTAAGGATTTTAATAAATTACTTTTATTCTCAAAACCTGTATTTTTTGAGTAAATTATGGATTTAATTAAAACGTAAATATCTTTTATTCATATTTTTTTTTAATAAAATTGGTTTTATTTTGAAATTCTACATGTCTAAAAAAGGTTATGTTCAATTTTGTGGTATTCTTTTGAAATACATGAATTTTTATGTGAATAGTAAAATACAGTAAGTTATAGTATAAAATAGTATAAGATAAATACACTATTAATTGAGCCATAGTCGTTGTGAGAAGCCATTTTTTGAACTAACATTCACTTATTATTTTATATAGTTACCCGAGTAAACACTATTGGTTTTCTTGTGAAATATAATAATATAATTAATAATATAATGATAAACTACCCCTCTCCTATACTATAAAACCCACCAATCACCCTCTTTTCTCCTCACACTTTCCAAACATTGATCCTTATCAAATTTCTACCAATACTATTCTCAAGATCATCCCAAACGTCCAAAAGTTCATAGCCTCTTCAATAGTCCCCAATCATTCCCCTTAAGGAGATGTTCAAGGATGACTATTCAAGATGTAAAATCCGCTTCGTTTTCCATTTATTTTCTATTCATGTTCTCTCTTTTATTATTCTATCCTCTCCTCCTGTTTCCAAATTATCAAGATAAATCATGTATCGTATATATACTGTATTGATATCTTGTATCTAGAATATCCTTAATCAAAATAATTTCCCTCTCATTTTTAATTGTGAATTGAAATTCTCATTCAGGAGGTACTAATTAACAACCTTCATGGATGAAAAACATTTAATCTTTATTTCCACCATCAGAGTTTGTTGTGAAATTATTTTTAGGGTCTAATGATATTATGAAATATATACAATAACTTTTTTACTTTTTTAGAAGAATTTTATATACATTACATCAAATAATAGAACAAAAATAATTCATTATGATCGAAAAACTGCTAAAATTGATCTAAACTATTATCATTAATGTGTTATCTAATGATTCATCCTGAAATATATAAAAAATTAATAAATAATACCAACTAAACTTAATTTTATTAATTAATAAAATTTAGTTCTATTATTGGATAATCAAAACCATTTTACATGAACTCCAATACATATAATCAGGTGGACCAATCTTGAAATAAAGGAAACGAACACTTCAAAACAAAGGAATTAAATTATATAACATATCATTAAGGCCATAAATGAACAAAATAAAAACATAATGAATAAAATATTTATAAAAAGTTTCTTAATTATTTAATTAATGGATTTAAATAGATTATCATGGACATTTATGTCACGTGCAGAACTCATTCGGATAGATGGAAAGGGGTTTCTTCTCGAACCTCAATTTTCATTCAGATTATGATTTAATCCTCAATAAACCAATGAAACTATTTATTGATTTTTATACATATTATAAATTATTTATATTTGTCCAAATTTTTTTATTCAGATCAGTTTACCTTTATTTTTTGTAAACACATGTTCTAAAATGGGCACTTTCTCGTTTCTTCATGAGAAGCAATCACAACATAGGGGAATATCCTGATTTCAAACATATTTTCTTGTAAGAAAAATATTATATTTTAATCCAGCATTATTTTTCTGAAACTAAAAATTATATCAAGGAATATAAATATTAGTTTATTTTATCTTTTATTCAAATATTTCTCAAGATGAACTCTTTTTTCAATGTAAATGAGTATTACACTCCTAAATTCATCAATGAATTTATTTAAGTATTTTCATCTTTTTCAAAATCTCTATTTAATTTTATTCTTTATTTATATTTACGCATAAATATTTTCATTTATCATATGTTATTGAATGGTTAATGACCGATTTGAATATGGATGGGCTCTCTTGATACCATTCACCATGCCACTCAGATTGTATAGTGATTATGCTTATAGATTGGGGAATGTTTTTAACATATCATATGTTCATGTTTTCTATGTCTAAACCCATTAATATGTGAAATGAATTGGAAATAAAAAGTGAATAGTGGGGATACCATATCCCCTCGATGCATTAGTAGGTCACATGAGGAAAAACAGAACTAGGATTTGGTCAAGGCATCACCCGAGTATTTTTAGACGTCTTGGTTGAGGCCTTTAAGACATGTTTTTGATGTTTGACAATATGAATTCCATCATTAGGTTATTAGTAATTGATAAGCCTTGTGATATTTTATTAATACAATATCCATGATGAATTTTCATTCTATTATGAACATTTGTATGGATTTATGTGTTTAACATTCATTCCTTCGCTATTATGATCATGTTTATTTTTAAAGTCACATGTATTTTGTTATTTAACATGCCTAATGGTTATCTTTTTGATAAATTATGTAGTATTACTTACCCTTAATAAGAATATAATCTCAACCCTTTATAATTTATTATTTTTCCCCAGTATACGATGATGAATATTATTATGATTGACTTTCACCAATAATGAAAGAGTTTATGGGGCGTTTCTGATGGAGTTTCAATGTTTTTTCTTTCAGGTCGTAATGAAAATGATATGGTTGTATCTGGTTTTCAAAACATTCTAAAATATTCTGTCATTTGGGATGTGACTTCCTTGTGAATATATTAATGTATTAATATATGAGACAGGCTCTGGGTATCTTGGGTCAGTGTCTTTACACCAATGCACCAACAATGCGTGGTCACTACATTTGTGGAACTAATCATAAATACTAGGAACATGGTTTTCTAATTCATGTTAATCCCACGGGGATCACCCTAAATTGTAATTTAGACATCCTTTCAAGGTCTTGTGGTATTACTTTTGTGTTTTAGAAACTTCTCCCCACCTCTTATTGGTTTTCATGTTTTTTTTGTACGATTTCTACTCCTTGTGTTTTAATCATGTTCCACTACCCATTCCTTAAAATATCAGAGACCTAGGCTCCAAACATTCCTTAAATACTCCAATACACTTTCTCATACTATAGATAACTTCTATTAGAATATATATGTTTATATATATATATATACATAAAGAAATTTAGAGGTTTCATACCTCATATGAGAATATATGATCATGTAACCATTTTTGGGGAATAAAATTAAATAGGAAATTGTAGGGTATATGTTAACATTATTCATTTATCTACAGGTAATGGATGAAATAATATATCCTCAAAGTGTCATTTAGTATCTATATATTCCATTTTGGAGTTGATATATTATTACTATTGTATTTTTTAATTTACATTGTCTCATAGAAATAATGATTCAATATAGGTTATCATAAACCACATTATCATGTCTTCACATTCATTTTCTATAATGTAATATATATCACTAGAGAACCATTCATGACTCGCTATTAAAAAATGATATTAGGAATCATGATACACCTCTTCCGTTTTATTTGAGAGTTATTTAATGTTTACATTGAAATTAAAGTTGATTTTTTTAAAATAATCTTGAAAGTGAGCTATTTATGAGCACTTTCTATTATCTTCAAACTCATAGAATTAATGGAGGGATATTTCAGGTTTTATTAGATATTTTGAGGTCAAACATATTGAAATATATGGTATGTGGGATTATTATTTACCACTTTTGGAATCAAAATTTAATAATACATTCCCCTCATGAGTTCAAATAAAAGAATATTAATTATTTAATGATATGATGTTCCATATTCTATCTTGTTGCAAAAAAATTTGTTAATGGAATTTTTTAGGATCCAATCTCAACGTGGGAAAAGCATTTATTGATATGAATATTCAAAATTATATTATGGAATATAAAATTTTGAAATATATATATGAAAAAATAGAAGTAAGAATATGCAATCTCATGTTGTAGATTATGTTTTCCGGAAGGTATCATCAAGGAAATGTTATACAATGTAAGTAATTAATTTTAATCTATGACTATCGTATTTCAGTACTTTTGATATATTGAAAATGATTGGAGTTTAATTTTATTCTTTTGTAATTCCACCTAATATCTCTTAATGTTGATGATATGTTATATATCTATTTATTATGGAAGTACAAGGTTGAACCAAAGCATGTCATCACATATAGTAAATATAAATAGAACTATATTACCATACCTTGATTTTACTATCTAGATTCTTGACAATAGAAAACACGAGTAGTGTAATCATACAATTCAACTATTAAAGGTACATTGGGTGTACCATTATATGGAATAGTTTATGCGCGAACATGCCAAAATTTTTATGAGGAACTACCTTGAACTATTCATGATTTTATACTGTAGAAATATTGAGTATAAAATTTATAAAGGGGTTATAAATATAAAAACTAATATTCAATTATATTTTGTATGTTTTTCTTCTTTAATAATAATTAAAAATTATAGAAGATCTATTTAAAATCAGGATAAAAATGTACATTTTCATTTTAGGAATTCTAATTTGTGAAAATTAATATCATTTTTTAAATAAAATTTTCAATATTATTTTAGGGTTAATTTTTTAGTTCTTTCTAAAAATATTTAATTTTTAGTAAATAGTGGGAAATACCGATTTAACAAAAGAAATAAGTTTTATTACAGTATAATGATACATGAATAAAATTTAATATCAATAAAAAATTATTCAATAAAAAATTTATATATAATAAGTATTATTATTATTATAAATATATAATCTTTATCTTATGATTATTGTCTGAATATTTTCTTATTATAAATAATGTTTTTTTACAAATAAAACTAATTTTCATTTATTTCAATTTACGAAATATGTAAACTAATACTTTTCATTTTTTTTATCTTTTACTTCAAAATATTTATCCATTTATTTATAATTATACAATTATTATATTCATATCATAAATATACATATTTTTTTGTTAAAATCATTTTTATTCTTATAAATAACATTATTCTAAAAACTTTTTTCTATCCAATTTTTTAAATAATATCATATGTAATTTATACCACTTATTATATTATAATATTTTAAAATTGATTCAATATATGGAATTATCATAATTAATATTATTTAATATGTTCAACATCTTTTTTTCTTCATAATGAATATATGAAATAGTAAAAATAATTTCCATGGTAAAGCATAAAAGCGGTTTTCCATGGTATTAAAATAATAGATAGGATTTTTAATGCCATATAAACTTTTATAAAACTCATTAATTTTATTTATTTCTATAAAAAACATATCTAATTAAAATAATATTATATTCATAGCCACATTCCAAAGAAAAAGATAGTATCTTATTAACTTGTTTTAACTATTTCCAATTTTCTATTACCCTCACATATCAAAAGGAACCTCTTATAGATCCTAATAAAGAATAATGAGAAAATTATATAGTTTTATAAATATAATTTTCATTCCAATTCTTCATATCCATGACCTTGGGGCAATGGTCCCACCAAAGAAGCATCCTAGATGGATTAAAGTGTTAGAAACACTATGTTTTATGAAGAAGATGTACACCATTTAACCGAGTTCCTCATTTAATTTCCTCTTATACCAATATAAAAAAATATAATATAATATTATTATAAATAATATAAATAAATTTTACCATTATTTATGGATAAAACCTATTCATATTGTTTTATCCAATAAATAATGACATCATCACTTATACGTTTGTATAACATTCTATCTCCATGCAGAAATGTAATTTATATTTCTTCAACACTTTATACGGATAGTTATATGTATGGAAAAAATGAATCAATATATATATATATATATATTAATTATTCATATTTAAAAATATTATACCAATCTTCTTCCACATCCACCAACTAAAAAAATGATAACATCAATAGTATGTACTTGCGGACTGCCTCGTCCATGAAGCAATGTGATTCTTTTTTCACATCCACCATTCAATAATTAGTAACATATATGTATATATAACTAAACCAAACAAAAACATTGAATAAAAACCCAAAATTTTACACTCAAAAATATGATTTTAATAAATATTAATTAATAAACAGGTGTTGAAATTTTATATATTGTTAATTAGTTTTATTTATATATTAAATATGGTTCTTTTATATAATTTTAAGAAAATTAAATTCATTATATATGATGATGAAATAAAATTAAAATCATTTTAGACCTCTGATAAGGGTTTATTTCACTATCTTGTCAATTTTTATGATTATTTTTATTCATGATTATATTGTTGGAATTGTTTGATACTTCAATATTAAACCCCATAAATTTTATAATACCATATTTATTTTTTTTATTCAAGTATTCCTTTAATCAATTACCTTCTTTGACCATAAATAATCATAATTAATGTTTTATTGGTAAACCAATATTGTTAATCAACTCAGTTGTGAGAAAACTTTTCACATATCAATATGTTCAATAATTTGTTTTAAAGAATTAATTTTATATCCACTAATAAATTATTATTTCTATTTGTTCAATTTGGGATTTATATATTTTTTAAATAAATTGTTCTTGTTCTTCTATATAAAAGGATATTATTTACTAGTGTTATGCATTGAATGATTTTTGTAATGATTTACAGATGAATGATTCTTCCTAAAAACATTAATACTAAAAGAATTGATATTTACATTGAATATTTTCAGGTAAATTTATAAATATTAGGAGTTTCATAATATTTTGGGATATTTTTATATTTTAAATAATCGATTTCATAATCAAAATGGAATTTCCCCATGAAATGATTATGTGATATATTGAAACTATAATCATATATCCCAACATAAATTAATATATATAATGATTTAAATAGTATATAATCTAATAATACAATCAAGCATATTTTTCTAGATAACATAGATTCATTTTGATTGGGGAAAGTATTGAAATTATGTATGGAAAATCTTCTAATACCTATAGTTTCTTATTACAATGGAATATTGTATATTTTTTTAATATTATGAATTCATTAGAATAATTATTTTAATGGTGGATCTAGTAATTAAATAGTCCCTCAATTATTTAGGTTATTTGTAATAGTCGATACCCATTGTTGTGATATTACTTAAAATAATGCCACATTAGTATCATTATTATTTTATACAGAATACATTAATTCATTATGAAATAATTTATTGATTTCCATGAGATTATTCAAGATGTTATGTTACTAATGGATTTGATTCAAGATAATTTTAATATTTATGTGTAATTTTTTGACAATCATTTATTATTTTATTACTATTCAAGCCTTATTTACTATATGAATTCTTTCAATATATGAATTCCCTTATGAATCATTTATTCTCCCAATTTTATTTTATTTACATTCCATAGATTCTAGGAAATGTGTAACTATTTACATAATAGGAAATTATATATGGAAAATAATTTTCTAAAATTAGATACTAAGTAGTATTTTCATTTTTTATATGTAATGTGACATTCTCACCGGTATCTAGTTTTACAACATTACTTAGGCGTTCAGTTTTTCAAGATGAGATAACATGTCTCTAGTAATAATATAATAATTTAACCACTATCTATAGGATACCAGGTTCTAGTTCATTAAAACATATTGTATAAAATATGAAAATCATACTAGATTGAGTACCAAATAATAGAAAATATGGAATTCCCATATATTTATTGATTTTAAAGAAGCTTCTATTATCACATACACATGTCTAATTATGTGAATCAATAATTAAATCCATAATTATAAAAAATATAACTATGATGCATGATTTTAATATTTAGAGGATATCTAAATTAGTCAAAATCATATTATGTATATAAACCAATAAACAATAATGTTTCTATCACAAAAAAATATATCTTTCTAAAGAAAGATCAAATAATTAATAATGAATATAGGTGAAATATTAACATCGAAGGTGTTGATGATCAATAAAAACAGGAGGTGGTAAGGGAAAAAATTCCACATGTCTCTTCAGAAAGTGTTGTTCCTTATGCATTGGTAATTAACATGAGTTTCAGAAGTTTAGAGAACTATAAATACACATTTTGATAGTTAGGGAATACAGTGACTCAATATTGTAGGAAAATAATGAATCGATAATCTAAAAGAGGCATTAGAGGTATTAGAGGCCACAATATGGAATGAAAAACTAAATTGTTAGAATAATTACATATTACCAAACCATTTATGGTATCTGGATGATCCATGCATTGATGTGAAACTTTTTGGTCATACATGGTTTTTCAAGAGAAACCAGGGAATGAAAATGAATTTAAATACCTATAAATAAAAGCTAGTGGTTAAAGTGTAAAATTTGCATCATGTAATTAAAAATAATGAACCATTTTATCCATATGAAATATTTAAATCCTTTCGAGTTAAACTTTATATAATAGATTACCAAGATTGTGAAATTTAGAAATTGTATATCAAAACAGTATTTTTTAATGGGAACCTTCATGAAAATGTCAATATGTCGTAAAAATACGGTTTTATGACTCCATGTAATAACAAAATGGTTATCATGTTTCATAAATCCATTTATTTAATGAATAAAGATTTCACTTAATGTAATATTTAGATTAATAACTATTTTAATTATTTTAGTTTCATTAATAATGAATTTGATTATTATTTTAAAAAATATGTTTTGTGAGAGTTAATTCATAATCTTAGTAGTATATGTCAATGAAATATTTAATATTCAAAAAAGTTTACTATATTTACATTCAATTAAGTACATTATAAACACACTCTTCTCCTTAACAGACATAGGTTAAACACCCTGTAATATAGGGATCATTATAATCCATGATATAACAATGAGGGTGGTTGAACTATGTAAAGGAACAAAAAATCACCATATACTAATTTTTTTAAACAATCCAAGTGAGGGTAGATTATCTTTAAACATGTTCTAAAATTTTCCATGAAATTGTATCCTTATCTAAAACATCAGAAATATAGAATTATTATGATCTCAAACACTTTTGAGATTGGAATTAAATTTTATTCAATGTTTTTAATTATAATGGTTGATTCATATGCCATGATATTTTATTGAAGATATCATGAAGATTTAGTTAAATATTACTGTTTTCTTTTAAGGATATCCTTATGTATATGAGATAAAAAAAAGGATACGTTCCTTTTGCATAGAGCATTAGTGGATATAATCATTAGGGGTTATAGATATGATAACATTCAAATAGATTATAGTGATCAAATATCAAACTCATGACATATCATTTTTTCTCAATGGAGGAGTTATTGTCTAGGAGAAGGTCATAAAAGATAGATGCTTCCAATTCTATACTAGAGTCCTTGTATATTGTAGATTAATATTTAAGGGATTCTGTTTTATAGATAAATAAAGTTTTATATGAGCTTAATGTGGCACATTTTAGTAAATATCCTTCCATGTAAAATTGTGAAACTACTATAGTGGTTCCTCACAAATGGATATATTTTCACACCAATGAAAAAAGAACATACTTTGAAATTATCTCCTCCTAATAGATTATTTTCTAATGTGGGGAAGGTGTTATGATTAGTTTCATAAAATAATTAAACATGGTTCACCCCTTTACAAATTAACTATTATATAATCATTATTAATATTGTTGGGGATCAAGTAAAATTAATGTTTTTTGCAGCTGGGTCTATTGTACGTTCAGGATTATTGGAACAAACTTCTATGCACATTATGGTTACTAGTTTTTGTTGTTTATGATACTAATTACCTATTAAATAACATGAATGTTATTGTAAATTTCACATTATTAATATTTTATTGTATAATTATATTATATTTATTTATAGATAAAATTTCCATTATTCATGGACTGATGAGTATAATTGGGGAATTTCGGATTGAGTTTAAAGTTCTAGTGAGAAATAATATATATATATAATATTATTTAAATAAATTTTAAAAAACAATATTCATGAAAAAATATATAAATTATTCATTATATTTTCACATGGATGAATAAAGTTAAAAAATGATTATTAACATACACATGGGGTTTTATGTGTATCATATAATTATTTATCCAACAAGTATATTTATTATTTTCAAAGGAAAACACTATTAAATCACAAATATATTATTTATAACATTAACACACATTTTTTGTTTGTGAAAAATCAATTTTGATGAATCATATAAAAAACATGAGAGCTCCACTCTATGAATGATATCATAAATTATAAGCGATCCTCATCCACCATCCCTCATTATTCTTCAGATCTTTTAACTAACACATAGATATATCTATGTCATTTCACATAGGATTGTGGTGCACATATAATCAAAAAAATTGATGTATATGGTCTAAATAAGATTCTATAATTTTATATATATTTTCATAATTTGTATGGTTACCGTTTTTTTAAAAGTGTGTGATAATACCATATTGAAACAGGGGTATTAATGTGATTAATTAGTGAATGGTATGTGCTTTAAAAAATGATGACTACATTACACTTGTCATTACTTCTATTAGCATCGTCCAAAACATATTTCATCATTATAATGTATATTTAAATTAAAATACAAAATTATAAGTGTTGTTACATTGACCAAGGACTTTCAATACCATAATTGGTCTGAGTAATTGATGTATAATGATCAATTATTTATGGTAATATTCCATAGGAAATGGGATAAATTGACCTTATACCTTTATTTAATATATGGTCATATTATGGGGTATATAAGATACATGTATTTAGATATGTATAAGAGGCTTCATTATGCTAATCTTATTCATGGATATATATAATCATAAGATGCGTTCTGTGGCATTGGGAGATATTGAGTTGGATTTTACTAAGTGGAAAATATTTTATATGGGAATAATGCATGTTTTAAAATGTGATATTCATTAGGGGTAGAAAGAAACAATGATTAATGGATTATTCCATATCTTATACACTTTCTTATTTTAGGATCTTTATTATCTTTCATAAACCAAAAATAATCGCATGTGATCATGGTGGACTAATAATTTGGTTTAATGGGATGGCCATTTTTTTTAATTTATGTTTGTATTGTTAAATAGTGAACTATACCAGTATGTTATGACCTATTGTATAATGTAAACAATAATATTTATAGAATGTGATTTGTGTTATATATGGTGATATATTAAAAATATTTCCTAATGAAAATTTTCATTTTTATCCAGTCATATAAGGGATTTCATTCCTGGTATTCCAAAAACATAGTTGTATAACTATAAACATCATAATGAAACCATTAACAATGATCAAATATCAAACAAATATACCTTATCTTCATAATCATTATATAAGTATATTAACAATAAAATAAAAACCTCACACACTAAAACATGAGTTACATCCCACATGGAATTATCACTCAAGACTCCAATTATCATTTATTGAAGAACCTATGATCAAGGAAACAAATGCTTCTATTTAATGAGGGTTATAAAAAATATTTTCACATCCATGATCCCTTGTGAAAATTATTAAGAAATCGTATCATTAATTACCCATTACCAAGTAACAAATCATATCAAAACATTGAACTATGTACATTCCATCCATCTTTCTTAGGGACTATATATGTAGGGGTGGAATATCTTTGGTTTTCTATAATTAAAAACCAAAATTATCATATTGTAGAAAAACCTCAATATTTATAAATTACACTTAATAAAGAGTATGTAACATTATAAACTAATGGGTTTTAATTCCCCTAAATTATTAATATATATGTTTGTTGACTTCCCATTAAAATAATGATGATGATATTTCTTTTAAATTATCATTTGATTTACTTTTATATAGGAAAAATAAGGGATAAATGATTGATTATATATTTTACAAGATAATCGATATTGGTAATTTATATTTGTTAGATCTTATGAAATTACCATGAAATGAGTATAATCTACAAGATAATGATCATAAATCAGATAACAAACCAAATTCTTACTCATTGATGGGTATTGGTTTGTCATGTGTGTATACCTCTACACCTCAAACCATAATTGTTATTTATACAAATAAAATGAGGGTGGTCCCATTCATAATGTGTTCACTTGGATGTGTATAGTAAACTTATAAAAATGTATTATATTATTGGGTTTATAATGATCATTTTTTTGTAGGAAAACTATATTATTATAATTAACTAGAGGTGTGGAATAAATTATTAATCAAATTATATTTTATAAAAAAGCCATCATCATTGATCAATTGAGTTTATTTGTAGTATTACCATACATAATAACAAATTAAAAGGGAAAAATAAAATTAAAAACATAACTAAAAAATATAAGTACATAGAACATGGATTTATTAATTATATTCTATGATCATATTAGCTACTGGATAATCATTTAAACCAATTATGGTTTTGAAATTCCTTATTAATCTTTTTACATTTATCTTAACTTATGTTTTCTATCCCAAACCATTAATTCATCCAACTTAAAAAATTAATATAAAATTCTTTGGTAAAAAAATATATGATTTCCTATAATGGAAAATTATCACTTTTTCAGGTGTGCTTATAAATTAATCAAGTCAAATCACATGAACAATAGTTCTTGAAAGATCTTCATAGGATAATTGTATTACCATCGAGATTAAAAATTATCAAAGAATAAAATATATTCTACATATCTCTAAATTACAATCCCTAAAAAAATTATCCTACTTGATTTCACCATAATAATTTTTCCAAACACTTTATCCTTCCCTAATTGTGTACTTCTTAACTGAATAAAACATGAATATTTATAGTTACAATATCCCATAATTGTCAGATCTAGAATTTTTTTTATTAAAACACCATCCAAATTTCATGTGACATCATGTAATTATCAATAAATAGTATTAACACAAACATGAAGAAATATCAAATCTTTTATTATTATTTTCCTCAAATAAATACTATAACATTTTAATCACCATGTATTTATGTGACAATTCATTTACATTAGCTTCATTCTTCCTTCATTAGAAACTTCTCCTTCATCTGATGAACCATAATCCATTATTTTCTCTTCATTTCTATATAAATACCATCAAATTTTTTTTAAATAAAAATTTTCATGATTTAAAATCAATAAATAAATTTCTTTTCATAGTTTCATACAACAATTGTTTTTTTGAATATTATATGTGCATTATTTTTCACTATAAATGTGGGTAAACCCATTTGATAAAACAAAAATAACATAGAGACTAGTTACAAACTAACTATCATTTAGTCATGTAAATATATAAACTAGTATCTTTATTTCATGATCTCTAAAACCCAACCATTCTCAAAAACTATATCTTTCCAATAGAAACCTATCAAGGAACAATAACAACACCCGTTATTTTTATGAAATACACTAATTTCCCATTTTAATTATAAAGCTTCATATAAGATCACTCAAATTATGAAATATATATATGTTTCATCTCAATTAGTTTAAATATATCTCATTTTTAATACAAATGTGCGATTAATGTCACTAATATTTGAATCATGTAGAAGTTTTTTTGGATTCATACAATACATCCATATCGTAGATCACAATATTAGACCTCAGTATATACCCAGAAAACTAATGTGGTTGATCATTCTTTATATGATTTCAAATATGATTATAGTGGGTTTTTATGTTAGAATCCTTATTTTACTTACCTTGGTAGGTCTAAATACCATTTATACTCACGATCACTCATTTATCATGTGGTCAATGCACTTAGGGTATGTTCTTGTGAAGATGGAATACTTAATATTGAAAATATATTCTTCATATGGCTTGGAGGACCCTCAATTTCTCATACGCAACACTTCTTGGATATTTTTTATAAATTTTAATAGGTTATATTAGAATTATGGGGAAACATTAGAGTACTTTTGGAGGGTTTTGGAAGAAATAGTGGTTCACGATCAGCACACGGTTTGGCCAAATTGTGTGTCCATACCATGCATGGTCAAAACCAATTCTCTAAATTTGTTGATTTACTTTGGTTTGTCCATATGATTGATCATTTTCAACCCATAAAAATTCTATCACTAATTCTGGATCCCCCAATGTCCATTTGTGGTTCTTCCATTGATCTAGAAGGGATCCGAACATGTTCATTGTCGAATCGAAGGTAAATTCTTGCGGTAAGTGTTTGTTCATTATAATTTTCTTCACAATTTCGTAGATAGACTCCTCAATTAATATCATTTCCTTATATCTATTCCTTCTATTGGTATATATAAGTGTGTTGAGTCCATAAGAGACTATATCTGGTATTTTAAAGATAGGATTGAAGATATTGGGATGTTTCATGGAATATTGCCCCTCATTCTTAAGTGTTCTTCATTTGTTATTGGTTTTAATTGAAGCGAGTGGGGTAGGAGGCTTCAATATCATCTACCTTGATTGAATTGATATTCATGAATTAAATTTTTTATTTTTAATGCAAATTAAATTGTGGTTTTTCTACTTTATAATTTTTAAACATTCTTTAGTGATGGTTGGTGGAAAACAAGGAATATTGGGGGTTTTTTGAAAAAACCTAGTTTTTTATTCTTAATGGGAATTTTTAAGTTATGAATCTTATTGAATTTTTTAAAATTTAATTAATTAAAAATTTTAATATAAATATATAGTTTCTGAAATTCATTAATATTTGAAATTTGATGGTTGTAACTTTTTCAATAAACATGAACTTTTATTGAAAGATGTGAAATTTTTTGAAATTGGTTTGGTTTTTTGAATATTTTGTGTGCGTATCATATTGAGTTACTGGTCATGATTGAAATATGATCGTGTGCCTATTTCCATAGTTTAAATGGATTATGGGAAATTCATATCTTGTGATGGCATGATAGCTTGATCAGAAAACCCTCATGAGTATGGAACTATCATAACGATGCATGCATTTTTAATAGTTGTTATTGTGTGGTGTTTATTATTTTTAAAAATTAGTTTGCAGAAACTATATGAAATCATTATTTAAAATTTTCCTCAGTGTATATATTTTTGTAAATTTGTTTCACATGTTTTTAGTTAATATTTATGTATAAAATATTTTGAGAAGTGTATGTATTTAGTTATTAACTATTTTCATAATTTTTAAATAAACTATATTATATAAATATTTATAAATTTCTTATCTTAGTGGTGTGTGTTAGGAAGACATTGGGGAAAATTAATCTAATTTTTATACTCACCCATTCTTTTTAACATTGGTTCTTTTACATATTTCATCATTTGGGTTGTGGTCAAAGGTAGGGTGCAACAAGTGTTTAACACTAATTCTTGAGTTGTTGACATTTTTGGTGGTGGTAGAGCATAGAGCTATTAGAGCCTAGATTCATTTAGTCATTTTGGTGTCTTGTTATGTTATCTTCTACTTTTAGGTTGATTTCTAGTTACCATTTACTGTAGCACATTTTTAAGGTCTCACTTTGGTATAAATGATTTTATGAATTGTCGTTATGTTTTTTCATGCATCATATAGCTACTATGGGTTATGGTTGGTTGGTTTATAATTTATCTCTATTAAAGGGTATATCATCACCCACTAGTCATTGAAACCATTTAAAATTTATTTCTATCCTTTGGAATCAATGGTATTTCACATAAGGCTAGGTAATGACTCATTGTACACTAATTCCAATGATAATTAGCTGGTTATTACCAATGGTATTTGTTTCTTATCTTCTCTATGGAACAAGTAGTCTGGAGATTTCATGGTCGTGGAGTAGAAATACTTCTTGTATATTCATTGGGTGGTATTTTTAGGAAGGAGTGGTATTTTCGGTATATGATATGTTGATAATAATAAGATATATCTAACCTTTTTTTGATGATCTTCATGTTACCAGGGATTTGGGTATATAAGTGTTTTGGAAACATTAATAGGATAGTGGAGTCTCATTATCATGGGTTTATCCAATGATACCAGAATCACATGAATTATAGAAGATTGAATTCCCACATGGATTGCATATATCATTTTGAGTAAGGACATATTATTCAAAGAAATATTTCCCTTTTTTGAAAAAATAAAGAAAATGGTTTTCAAATAAACGACTTTGAAAAGGAAATAGTTGATATATTTTGAAAATATTTTTATTTTCAAAAGAAAGAGTAGTTCATTATGAAACATAGTTATATTTTTGAAATAAATTTTGTTATATTGATGGTTTAGAGTTTTGAATCCCAATCCAATCATTTTCTAGAATAATAGACTTACAAAATGTGTTGTTTGTTTTGAAAATGGAATATTGTTGGTGGCGTAGAAACCAACCAGAAGAAGTTGCTTAAAATGTTGTTACACCTCTACCACATGTGAACCAAGAGATAGTGTAAAGCATATTCCAAACATTTCATGTGGTGTACATGGGTAACTGAAGGTAGGTTCCACGATAGGTGGACCAGTAAATCTTGTTTCAATACCAGAATCCACCCATATTCCGAGGTGATTCAGAACCGTTGAGGGAAGAGGGTTCACCGAACATGATGAATTGAATCTTTGAATTCATTATCAAACCAGAATCATTGATGGTTCAAATGGAAACATATATACTAGAGGATATTTCACATAAGTGGTGGGATTTGGAAAAGTATGCTAGATTGGATCAGGACATGAGTAGGGAGGATTTTGAAGAAATATTTTACAAACAATTCGATCCTCAAAATTTTAGAATATAGTAATCCAAAAGAAATCAGAATGATTTAGGAGAGACAATATACTTCTGAATATGTAGTTAAATTCATGGATTTCATGTGCTTCTCACCAGATGTTGTAGGATGTGAGATCTTGAAGGAACTCATCTCCGAGTCTGGACTCAAGAAAGTGATTCAGTTAAAGATTGTTATACTTTGTATCACAGATTACACAAAGATGGTAAATAGGGTGTCCATGGCTAAGAGAGATATCTTTGAGGCTATGGTAGGCAGATACATGTTGATACTGATAGGAAATAGTGGGAACTCAAGTGCTAGGAGAAAATGGAGTGTGACACCAATTTCTAAGGTTGCAATGGGAATAAAAGTCAAACTGTTGGATTTGTAAAACATCATATTAAAAAAAGGGAAAACCATGATGTTATCAGAGTGATTTGTTCAACCAAATCATGTAATAGTGTATGAAACACCCTCAAGAATGCAACAAATTAAGAAAAATGAGACATATTTAGTGATATTGTCTCATTGCTCCAAAGTTAGGTGCTCGAGACACTTATCAAGTGTTATAGGTATCATATCCTTTGACAGGGTAGGGCCATCAAAATCAAAGTCAACAAAATAGAAGATCTAGCCATAGGGATTCTTGGAAAACCATGACTCCTCAATATGGGAAATCACAGTAGGGAAAAAAGTGATGAGTTCCACGATGAAGCAGTTATATGAACCCGAGTAGGGGACTTTGGATGAATAGGTTGAACTATCTTTGTTGTGAGGTACGAATATACTGAATTATAACCTTATGAAAGTTATGTTTGATATTGTTACATCACATTCCATTATTACTTATTGTACTACTAATTTTCTGAGTTTTAAAATTGAACTGATTTCTTTTATGATAAAATTGAAAACCCGTCTCTGTGAAATAGAATGTCCAGGCTTTGTGGGTAGTGTGTGTTTTCTAACTATTGATAGAGATGAGAAGAAATGGTGTTTCTCATTGCTATATATTGAGATATTATATGTAATAATAGTAATTGAGTTTTTTATAGTGTTCTTGTCTCACATCATCTATTATGGAAGAACGATCTGTTTCTCCAATGTGGATGGCATCGAGCATCTCTTTAGAGGAGAGAGTGGTATAAAGAAAGGTGAAACGATATTTTTGGAACCAAAAGTGGGAAATACATCATTACAATTGGTAGTGTTGACATTATAATAAATGTAAGGTATCAAGGATAGTAGTTTTATAGAAATATTGGATCAATTTCCATATGTATTTTCTAGAAAAAGTATATGCTACCACCTAAAAGGGGAGTGGAGTTTATGATTATCCTCTTCCTAGGATTTATTATTATCTCCATTACATATTATTGGATAGAACCATCATATTTAATGGAACATAAATTATAGTTTGAGGAGTTATAAATTAATGGTTTCATTCATCCATGTGCATCTCTGTGGGCATCACCGGTCTTGTTGTGAAGAAATATGGCATAACTCTGCAGTTGTGTGTCGATTTTTGTAAGAAGAACCATGTTTTGATATCGAAAATATATCCACATGCACACAATGATGCTATATTTGACCAATTTTGTGATGATCATTGGTTATCTAAGATTGAAACTTGGGGAGGATATCATCAGTTGTGATTTTATAATGAAGTTATTCTGAAGACATCTTTCGGGAGTAGATATGGACACTATGAATACATTATAATTCCATTCGGTCTAATGAATGTAAAAAAAATCATTATAAAATTATAGAATATGATAGTTAACATATATCTATATTATTTGGTGGTGGTGTTCTCCAATGACATATTCGTGTATCTATGAACCAGGGATGAGCATGAGAAACACTTGGCAACCTTGTTGGGAATTCTGAGAGATCAACTTTTGTATGCCAAATTGTCAAACATTTTCTTTTGGATACCATAGGTTATCTTTTTGAGACATATGATTTCTAAAAAAGGTGTTTATGTGGATCCTAAAAATATTGAAGCATTTGTATCATGGTGACAACCAAATATCATTTTTTGAATACAAATATTTATTGTGCTTGCTCGGTATTATCACATTTTTTCATGACTTCTCATCACCAGCATCGCCAATGACTACATTGACCAAGAAAACTGGTCCTTTACAGTGGAGTTAAGAAATCTATAAGTCATTTCAATAGGTTAAATTGTGTCTCACATCAACACCTATCATCATTTTTCCAGAACCAGGACATGGATTTGTGGCTTACTATGATGTTTTGGAATCTTGGTTGGATGTGTTCTCATGAAGGGATACCATGTGGTTCTGCATAGTTCAAGATAGTTGAGAGTGCATGAGAAGAGTTACCCAACAAAGTATTTGGAGTTATCTATGGTAATTCATGCATTAATGACTTTTTTCACTATCTCATTGGTGAGAAATTCACTATGCTCAATTATCATAAGAGATTCAAGAACATTTTCTCATAAAGGGATCTGAATCTAAGGAAAATTATATGGAAGTTGAATATCTAGATGTTTGACATTGCCATGATGTATACACAAAGAAATGGAAATTTGGTGGCTGATGTATTAATAAGGAATTAATATTATCTTTTGGAAATGGAAGCTTATGAGGAGATGCATTTTATGTCTTTCATTTCCTATATGCATGTGAAATGCGAAAAAAATGTGATTTTGTGGTTTTATTCTTAATTTTAGTAGTTCTTGATTTTGTAAAAAGGTTAAAGGGTCATATACATGAGATGCAGAATGATTTCATATGATTTGTAAACTCAATGTTGGGGATATCATTAATGGATGAAAACATTACGGGATTTCAGTTTTTTTGGTTCAGACATCAGATGGTTATACCTATCAATTTTTAGGAAAAACATCATCATTACTACCTCCATTCGATATGGGATGTAAATATTGGGATAAAAAATATGTATAAGGAATTGAAAGAACATTTTTTGAGGAATTGTATAAGGAGGAAAGTGGATGAGTTTGTTTAAAAGTTCTTATATTGTTTGAAAGATAAGGAATAACATTAGTGGTCAGTGGGTATGTTTCTATATTTACCAATTATAGTTTTAAAATAGGAGAATATTGCTATGAATTTTGTTACAGATATCCTAAGAATGGTCCAGAAACCTGATTCCATATGGGTGATAGTAGATCGTCTCAGCAAGTCCATTCATTTCATCCATATTGGTGAAACTGATATGGTGGATAATCTATCCAAAATATATATACAAGAAGTGGTAAAGAGGAATAGTGAACAATTTTTGATATTCTCGTACTGGGATCTGAGGTTAAAATATCATTTATGGAAATCATTATAGAAAGCCCCTGAAACCTAGTTGACTATGAGTGTGAAATATCATCCTCAGACAGATGGGAAATCTGAAAGGACGATAAAGAAGTTGGAAGACATGTTGTAGGATTTTGTAATGGGTTTTGGTTGCTAATGGGAAGAGAACATGTCATTGGTGGAGTTCTAATAAAAAAACAATTATTATGATTCAATACACATGGCCACCTTCAAAGTGTTGTATGGGATTCCTTGTCGTTCTCCACTGTGTTTGGTGGAAAAAAGTGAGACCACATTTGATGGTATAAGCCTTTTCCACGAAACAACAGAGAAGATCCAATATATAAAAAATAGAATAGATATGTTTTAGATTTTTTAGATATCAAATGATGATCATCATCGAAGATCATTTTTTTTCGTGGTGAGTGATCATGTGTTCTTGAGGATCTCTCTATGGGTTGGGCATCGTCATTTTGGGAAAGAAGGAAAATGGTCTCCTTGATACATTTGGCCTTTCATGATACTGGAACAGATTGGAGTGGTTCCTTATTAGTTGTAATTTCAACCTTGGTTCAGTGTGGTGCACAATTTCTTCCATGTATCTTAGTTAAAAAAGTATCAGCCTAATCCTTACCATGTGATCTGATAGGATCACATTGACCCAAAGTAGGATGCTTTGTTGGTACATATCTCATTGCAGATTGTGGATAGGAAAGATAATATATTACATGGAAAAATCATAGATCTTGTATAGGTATTGTGGTATCATGGTCAGATTCAGGTTGAGATACGGGAATGTAAGAATAAAATGAAAGGGAAATGGCTAGATCTCTTTCAGGGTAGTGATCACTTTCATCTTTGTGGGGATGAAATAACCAATGGTGGGGATAATATATTACCCTCGATTTATGGTATGTTGCACTTAACATCTTATTTTCTAATTTTCAATTGTTATGATGGAAGTTGAGGGAGAAATTAGAGTACTTTATAAGGGTTTTGATAAAAAAAAGGGGGTGCATGGTCATCACACGGTTTTCCCAAACCATGTGGCCAAACCAATGAAAGTGAAAACTAATTCCCTATATTTGTGGATATAATTCTCTTTGGACAAAAAATTTCTTTTTTGACACACATCATCCATAAAAAAATTTAATCTCCCAAAAATTCCATAGTGGGTTATCCCATCAATCCGGAAGAGATCCAAACACGTTCCCTGGTAAATTTAAGGAATATTCTAGTGGTATATGCTCGTTTATCATCGTTTTCTTCATGGTTTCTTTGATATACTCCTCCACTTAACTCTTTTTTATATCTACTACCCATATGGGTATATCTAAGATAATTGATGCCTTATATGGTTATATTTTTTATTTTCATGATAGGGGAGGATATCATTCTTGGTTTCATGGAATCATGACCAGGATTCTTTGGTGTTCTTCATCCGTTGCCGATTTTCGTCAAAACAATAGAGGTTGGTGGATTCACTCTCATATCCCCTTTCGGGAATTGATTGTAATGAAATAAAATTTAGTTTTGATTCATATTAATTTTTTTGTAATATAAAATTGTTGAACCCATTTTACTGATGGGTGGTGGAAAATGTGGAACATTGGGTGGTTTAGTGAAAAAACAATAGTTTTTTGTTTTTAATAGGGATTTTAAAAAAATTTATCTTCTGGAATTTTGTAAAATTGATTTATTTATACTATTTATAATATATATGGATTATTTTAAATGATTTAATTTTTTGAAATTGGATTGTTGGAATTTTTTCAATAAATGGGAATATTTATTGAAACATGTGAAATTGTTTGAAATTGAGTCTTGTTTTTCAAAAACATTGTTAGAATGTCATATTAAAATTCTTGGAATTAGTAAAATGTGATCATATGATTAGTTCCAAATAATAAATGGATGATGGGGAATAATTACCTTGAGACAACATGGTAGATCGACGAGAAACTGATCATCAATATGGAACTGTCAAAACAATGCATACTTTTTTTGAATTCTTGTTTTTTGGAGTTCATTAGATTTCCATTGTAGTTTTAATAATGATTATTAAAAGTTAATATAAATTTTTACATATATATTAGCTTTTTAGAAAATTGGTTTGAATGGTCTTAGTATATATTTTGTAATAAATTCTTTTGATATGTGTTTATATTTAGTAATAAATTGTTTTCTGAAATATTTTTGTAAATAGTTTTTTATATTAATGTTTTCTAAACATTCTATCATAGTTGAATTATTAGGGAAGTCACTCGGTAAAGACGGATATGTTTTATACTCAACCCTGCTTTGGATATTTTGTGCTTTTGTAGATGTCATCTTCTGCGACGTGGGAAATAGTAGGGTGTAGCATTTTTTTAGCTCTACTTCTTGAGTTGTTGAGATGTTTGGTGGTGGTGGAGCATGGAAATGTTGGATTCTATAGTCTTGCGGTTATTTTGGTGTCTTATTGATTTATCTTCCCCTTTTAGTTTAATTTCTTGATGTCTTCCACAATATCACTTTGGTTTCCTCTCATTCTGTAATAAAACATTTTCTAAATTATCATTATTTTGTCCATGCATTATGTTGTTTTTATGGGTTTTGATTGTTTTGTTTATAGTATATCTTTAAAAAGGGTAAATAATTTTCCAATGGTCTTTTAAACTCATTGGAATTTATTTCCAGACTTTGGCATCTTAGGGATGTCAGCTAAGGCCATGTAATGGATCATTGTACTCTCAAGCCAATGATAATTAGTGGGTTATTACATGAACAATTCATCACATATTTTTAAATATTCTGGATGTCAGTTGAAACTAATGTGATTGATCCCACTGAAGGTATTTCTTTTGATTTTTTATCTACGGGGAATTATTCATAGATGATCCATTGGATTTGTAGGAATATCTATCATACCAATGGGTTAAGGTGAATATGGGGAATGCATGAAGTTTTATAATTCAACTAGATTACACAAGAAATCTTATTTATGAAATTTAAATATGCTTTTAATATTAGGATATGTATGTATTATAGAATTAGTGGATAAATAAAATTTAAATTTCTTAATAAAGGACAAGTATCACTTTACCACATGATAAATACCCTTTGTAACCCTTGAGTGCCTATTTGATCTCATTTCAACCCTCATGGGAGAGTCTAACATTATTAATATCCACACATGTTATCAAAATTATTCATACCATGCATGAGAACATGTATTCATACCCTTTACATATGATATTTCTCTAAAATACATCACTATTACTCTATAGAATGTTAGTTTAGTGGAACAATTTTTTTTAAATTGTTATAGTTCTTATAGATATCTATTGTTATACTATTTTTAATGCATATCATAAAACACATATCCACCTTTCAATAATACGTTATATAATTTCTAAATAGATATAATTTAAAAATGGACGGAATCCTTTTGAAATAAATATCTTTTTCACTTCTTAGATTATAAAAATAATACCCATTATAAATACTAATTTATTTTTTAGAGTTTCTAATATTCCAATATAAACAATATACTATTTAAAATATCATATGAATATATCTTGACTACATAACATGTACTTCAAAAATCATCATATATGAATTTTAAATTTATTTATGTGTTGATAACAAAGACCATCAAAATATTCATATCCACTAAAACCCTTTCTAGTAATTTTTCTATATATTAAATCCATAATCTATAGGAATTTTTTTTAAAATTGAAATACTGCTTGAAAATTGTGATTATATATATGATAGGGTTTTCTCAGTAGTGGTTCTAGAACCAGTATAAAATTTTGTAATTTTATTTACTATAAAACACTATATATTAATATGAATTCCAACGAAACTGTGATAATATTTACCAGTAACTATTCAACAAAAAATGTATTTTGACTTATCAAAGGCTAAATAATTCCCCCCTTGTGTTTTGTTTCTATTCCATTTCATGATACATAACTTTTCATATATCTTTTTATTATTCTCAACTAAGTTGGTGAAGACATATCTTTTTATAAGTATTTTCATTACTATTTCCTGACAAGGAATTTTTCTATTAATTTATAATTTTTTTGGTATTAGAATATTTAGTAATAAAATGTTTTTGGAACACATTTTTGAGAAAAATGGTTATAGATATTTAAATATCATACAATGCTAAAAATAATTTACACATGTTTACTTTTCTGGATTTTTGTGAACTAACCCAATTAGAATGTGGTACTGAATTCCAACATGATTAATATATTGGAGACGGATAGAAATAATTATTTTATGTTCATTATAGATGATGAAAATGGTTATTGTATATTATTTTTAGATATCATTTTTCAATAATCTATTATTTCATAAATTCATATATCATCGACCAAAACATGATAGTGTATATATTGAAAAAAATGGAATGATAGAGTGATTGTGGAAAGGTGAAAAATTCCAAAATATACAATGTCTACACTAGAAATCATGTTATCTAATATCATGTCTATTAGAATAAAATTTCAAAATGTTGGGATAATCTGACATGAGTTAAGACATTAGTGTGAGAGACATTGTAACAACCTAGGTAAATAAAGAATAATACATTTTCATACTAATTAATATTTACGAATTAAATATTAATTTTACTTAAAAGGGCTTTCTATGTTCGATAGCATACTCGATACACAACAAAGAGTTTCTTTGAAATCTTACGCTGCACACTAGTAATAAAATAATATTATTTTAAATGGTAGTTAACACATAGCTGTTGAATTGGCAGGAATGAATAGAAATAACTAAAATATGATTATATATGTTTGTTAAATGTTTTTACATTTATCCAATAAAAGATAAAGGCTTCAAATATGAAAAGAAATCAATTTTAGGCATATATACTCTAATATTAACTAAAGGTCCACTTATCACCTTTTGATGGAGAACCCTCTTTAAATATAGTTTTTGTCACTATTATACATTATTTTGGACCAAATAAAATTCTTCTTTAGAATCAGGACTTCAAAATTTACTTTGTGTAATTTTTTGGTATTTTTCCGATAAAGTTTGTTTTTTTAATGAATAGTGAAAAATGTTGTATTTTAATTCAAAAACTCTTCTTAATCTAATTTATTTATATGATTATATTATCTTTTGAATTGGTTTTAAAGTGAAATTAGAATATATTTTTACCATTTAATCCAATAGTGGTCGTCGGAATTAATTTCACTTTGAAATTGGACTCAAACTAGTGTCAATCTTTTGATATATATTGTTTCTTAAAAACACGCTATTTGTTCTGACAGTGGGAATTAATTATTAAATTAATTAATGTAAATTATATATTTTGAATTTTTAAAAATAGACACCATTTTTTAATAAGGAATAAAAAATATATCTTAGGGTGAAGTTTTGTTATTTTTCTAAAAAACTTCAATTTTTGATGAATAGTGAAACCACTAATTGGTACTTAAAAAACTGATTTTTTCATTTAAATGATGTTTTACCACCTCTGTGTTTTGAATTTCAAAAATCTAACATAAATTGTTGTCATTGAGAAGAAAAATGTGGTTCAATGGGATTAAAATAATTTTTGGTGAATAGTAACTATTATGTTTTTAATAGCGATTAGAGGTAATTAGTGTAATTTAAGGTAAAAATAATGTTTTAATAATATGAAATGACCTTTACACATGCCCTACCCTTATTGTATGTGTCATGGAAAACCAATAAAATCCATGGCTCATCTTGGGGACCCCATGGAGCCACTTTGGTAGGAAAATGACATTAATATCTTGTTACTTAATGTTAAAATAAAAATGTCACAAACATGTGTTGTTTTACTAAAACAATTTTTAAATGGAGTTATAAAAGTAATAATTCTGAATATAAATATTAATTAGAAGGAAAAAAAGATTTCCTACATCATGATATATTTTTTATAATTGTTAGACATTAAATAAATTAAATTATTTATGACACCATGATGATACATCGATTACATCATTATTTAATGATTTAAACAAAATGAAAAGATAATGTAAAATCTAAGACCTACACTTTTAAAAAACATATTGGATGGGTGGATTTCGAATTCTTATCACCTTATCCTCGAAATATAAAATTTTTGGTCCTTTAATATCCGAAATGAATTTTATAATAAATTAACCTTTAATAACTTTCCAAGAGTGCCCCTCCTCTCCTCTTATAAAAGGCCCCCACCTCTACCACCTTACCCACACCTCTAAAGCCTTTGGCTCGGCCAACCACTGCCCATTTTGTCTCTCCACATACCTCGCTTACTTCTATAATCCTCACTTTGGGCAGAAGTCTTTCCAAGGAAGCCTTTGAGCTCAAATCAAAAAGAGTTACCCGTTTTAAAGGTAGTGTCTTCTCTTGTGTTCTTATGTTTTATTTTGCTTCTCCAACCCCCTAAACTCTTTTTATTCTCTTATTTTGTTACAAAAACAGTATATTCAATATACTAGGATTTTTTTATGAGAATTATTAGAGATACACTTACACACACCTTCATCTAATGGTTAAAGAACATACTGTTTCTGTGGATGGTGAATTTCTTCCTCACGAAACGATGATTTTTCAATATTCTTCTAACACCTTCAATGGTGGCCATTAAGATGACACTATATTTATATATGATATATAATATGTCTATTTTTTCCTTAATCTTATATATTTTTCCTTTATGTCATACCTTTATGCTTCCATTATGGGTATACGCGATATCTTCATTTTAGGAAGTGCGGACTACCGCCCCCTCAAAGTGATTTGATTCGTTAATACCATATGTGGGACGTATAAAGGATAGAGTTAATGATAATATATATGAAATAATACTGGAATTATAATATAACTTTATGTCATTATGATTCCACTGTATAAAATATGAAATAGAAATGAAAGTAGCGTTCATGCGTACGTACGACTTACCGTCTCCATGAATGGTGCATTTCTTTTCTTACCTATAAATGTTATGTAATATTATACATGCATGTATATACTGGATATATATGATATATATGATATCTACATAATGAATATAACTATGGATATAATGGATACATGAACATCCTGTAATTATAAAGAGTTTATTTTTGACTCAAGTACCAATGATCGTTAAAACGACCGTTATTAACTTAAATAATTACATAGTGTCCATGACATGGTAATAAGTGATATAAATTGAATAACGAACTTGAAAAAGGTTCTTAAGAAAGTACAAATTAACTCATGTTTTTTATTCAGGAGATTAAAGAGCAATCGAGTCACGTCGGACATGAGCTAAGGGACTTCGTCTCAATCTCCATTCATTGAGGCATATTTTGTTTTATACACAACATTCTTTTATACGGTGTATAAACCCCTTTGACTTTTACGCTTATTCAAAAGTAATATTTTCTTATATGAATCGTTTTACTAAATGAGAAAAGGAATGTTTTTTTTTGTCGTACGTATGCGGCGACAACGACTTCTCTGCCGCCGTGACCATTATTTGAGTTTCGGCTTCCTCTACAAGCCATAACCTAACTTTTTTTTAAATGAAAAATAAATACCATGTATGAATTTTATTTTATTTTGGTATTGAAAATGGTTTTCATAATTTCTTTATTATATCATTTTGTTCTATTGATATTTTGTGATTGAAATGTGGAAATGTTATGTTTCCATTATGCATGTTTTACGTGATACGATTATGTTATGGTTCTTGGGCATTGTTATGAAGACGGGTGGTTCCGTGATAAACTAAGGGAGGGTGAGCCCGATATAGCTCTCCAATTCATTGGGAAACGCGATGGAGTTAAACGTTAAGGTTTCTCTGAAAAGATTTAGTGAATATACTGTGATGGGTATTCCAAATATAACCATGAGGGTTACTCCCAACTTAAGAATGTTATGTGTAAAACCCGAGACTTTTATGTTATATAAATGATCAACGGAATATTTTTCTACACACAATACTTAATTGGCTTTCTTTAAATGAAATATCAACCTTCCACGATAGCTTACGTCATACGCAATACCGAGTTTCACTAAACAATGATATGCTAATAAAATATTATTAAAACTAGCCATTATGAATAGTAATAACCACTTTTTGAAATTTTATAAATTTTATTTTTCAAAATGGACTTCCTTTTTGGATTCGGAATATCGAAATTATCCTTGTGTGAAATTTTGGTATTTTTCTGAAAACTTTTTATTTTTGATGAATAGTGAAACCACTAAGTGGTAGTTAAAAAACTGAATTTTTCATATAACATAATTTTACCACTTCTGTGAGTGGAATTTCGAAAATCCGAGAGACATGGTTGATGTCAGTAAGTAAAATGTGGTTCAATGAGAAGAAAATAATTTTTTGGTGAATAGTAACTTTTTACTTTTTTTACCACGGTTAAATGTAAATAGGGTAATTAAGGGTAAAATGATATTATTATTTACCTAACACACTTTCCGAATTCTATTACACAAGTGTAATTCGACCAAAAAAAACCTTAGAAATAAAATATGTCCATTTAAGCCCACTTGGATTAGATTTGAACATTTATTATTAATTTATTTAATGAAGGGTTAAAATAGTAAAAATCAATGTTTAATAAGTATATCATTTTTAATATGGGGTTATACATAAGATAAATTAGACTATAAATATTCATTAGAAATATAAAAATATTTCCTACATAATGGTATTTTATTTTTAATTTTTAGAAATTATATAATTTAATTTATTTATGACACAAAGATGATGCATTAATTATCTTATTAATGAAATATTGACATAATTGATGTTATAAACCCCAAAATAAATGTAATTTGACACTTTTTATGAATTCCAATAATTTTAGAGATCCATATGACATGTTAGTATTGATTTAATCAACGTTTTTAGAAATAATCATTCTGTTATGAGTTTAACAAAAATTAATTACAAAATAGTGTCAAAATTGACATAAAATAGTTTTTAAAAAAAATATTATATTAGTAATTTCTATTTTATTTCTAAAAATCTATGGTTCGGCCAAATGACTTAGATATGGTTATATATATTAATAATAAACAACTTGGGGTTCGTTTGGCTGCTTATAGTAAGTTTATTAACCGTATAGTATAAGAACACAAGAAGACACGGTAAAAGTAAAATTATTTAACTTAATGTTAAATCTAAATGATAAGGTTACAATAGGAACCTAAACTTGTCTAAATTTTATTTGATGAGAGGATTTCGACCCATCCCCACCTTATCTTCTAAATAAATCAATTTGGAGCTATTTAAAACCGAACATGACTTTATAATAAAATAATATTTTTAGTTTTTCCAAAGGAGCCCCTCTCCTCCCTTATAAAAAGGCACCTCCTCCCCCTCTTCCTCTCACAAATTTGAGCCTTCAAGCTCGGCCAAACCATACCAATTTCTTCTCTCCACTTCCCTAGAAATATCCTAGAGGTTCTGGTCTTCTTCAAAGACCAATTTTTGTGCCCTAAAAGGAGGTCTCAAAGAAGCACTTCAAAGAAGAGGTAATGTCCGTTACCGATTCTTTCAACTTTATTTCTTCTTACACTTATTCTTCTTTAGTTGTTTAATTATGAAGTAATAACATCAGTATCACTCATACACTGATATGTTATTATAAGTATGAAACAACTGTATTTCACCATCTATCCATCCTACAGAAGAAGAAATCACCGCGAGTGCGTAGGTACGGAATACCGTCTCCACGCCGTGGTGTAATCTATTTTCCACCACCACCTTACATGGATGGGTATAACGGTGTAAATAATGACTATATGTGACTATTATAAAGTGATACTGATTCTTAAATAGTATACATACACTCCAATACAATTCCACGGTCAAAGGAACGATAACATCACTCGTGCGTACGTACGGAATACCGTCTCTACGATATGATGTGACTCGTTCTACATGATCTTCATTTCATAATGATTATATAAATGAATTGAATGAATTAATATGTTATATATTACACTAATACCATTCTGGAAATTAGGTATCTATAACTTAAAGAGAAGAATAAGAATTTATTCGACAAAACACGCATAAGAACAAGAAGTTATAAACACCCGAATAACAGGTAGCAATGAAATATTACTACTAAGAAGCTAAGAATATGACCATATATGATATCATAAAAATACTTATGATTATGTAATAAATCAATAACATTATTTAAATCATTATACAGGCGGTTTGGACATGTTCAAAGCATATCAGACCTAAGGTAAGGGAAATATCACAATCTTATTTTTATCCGAGATTGTTTATACTTTGGTATTTACTAGGGTGTATTTTATCATCCAAATCCATGTTTCCTCAATATGTAATATGTATATCTTTCAAAAATAGTTTATATCCAATTTTACCCTTTGGTGAGTTTTTAGTAAAAGATATGAAGTTTTTTGTACGAGGTACTTTTTGAATTTTCCGACAAAAGTACGAGAAGAATGTTTTTTTATACGGCATGAATGGATTTTTAAAACAATATTTCCAAGAATCTTCCTTTAAAAGTTTTCAAGTTTATTTTTAATCAACTTCTTTTAGTTTATAATTGTACGACATGTTATGAAAGGAAAAGTGTTTTTTAAGCAGAAATGATATTTTCCTCAAGAATGGAGTTCAAGTGTTTTATCAAAATTATTTTCCATCTAAGATAATAAAGGGTTCTGTTTTTATCCCTATTATTAAATTTATTTGATTATGTTGTGATGGAATTATATTTTTATGAATTCATTTATCTTATATGAATTGTTTTATGATGTCACGATGATTAAGATTCCCATTTTTATTACATGGGTTATGCTATGATGTATGGTTTTCTGAATTTGTGGCACACATAAGAATGGTATCATTATGAGATGGGTGGGACCTATATCTCCCTCCAATGCATTGGGTAAAGATTTTATATCTCATGAGATAGACATGGCTGGAATGGTAGGTTATACTGGTTATGTGAAACAGGACTGAAACGAGGAGTGAACTCGGTTAAGAAATGGACTTTGTCCACTGAGATAGTCTTGGCAATGAGTCTTGACTAATAAGAAATGATTCTCTATGATTATGTGTGTATGCCACAAATTTTCATGTTTTATGTTATGATTATTGGGATTACATTTTACTACTATGATTTATCCCATGTTATGAAATTATGATCTCTTTTGCAGGTTAAGTTTTCCAAAAGTTATGTGCCAATGTATATGATGTGATTGATATTTCTTTTGTTTACCCTTACTGAGCATTTGAGATCACCCTTTTGTATGTTTTATTTCCCCAGGTCAAGAAGAAGGTTATTAAGTAGAATATGCCAAAAGGGACTCTAGATATGATGAAATAAATGGGAGGCAAAGTAGATGCTTTATGAACCAGTTGTTTATGTTTCCCAGTTTCTAAAGACAGTATACCTATACGGTCATTTCTTGGTTTTTTATATGTTTTAATAAGTGTGCTTCAATTCTGAGGTAATAACAATGTATGTAATTTATGGGTAGTTATAGTTGGTATCAGAGGAAAGGTATAGTCAACCTTTGGAAACTAGGATGTGAAAGCCTTAGTAAGAACCCTAAGGATAAGTCTAAGCATAGAACACAATCTTAGTGTTTTAGAAATGGCCATGAATAACCTAGGATAAGACCTTAAGTGTGAAATTTTATTCTTTATTATGTGGGTTTCCTATTATAATTAGTGTTTCTTACACTATTATTCTTGGTTTTAGTCAATGGCTGGAACCCGAAGGAACCGTGTTAATGCGGAATGCGACGGGCAATGCAATGATTATCCCCCTGAGCAACCAAACGTTATGGGAGCTAGAATGAAAAATCTTGTAGCCATGCTCACACAACTTTCTCAAGCTATGAATCATGCAGGACTTCCAAACGAGCAATGGAAGGAGCAACATTATGTTGAATCCTTCATGAGACACTGTCCACCTTCATTCAGTGGGTCTACTGATCCATTAGTTGCTGAACAATGGATTAGTACTACTAAAAAGATATTTTCAGTTCTTCAATGTTCTGAGCATGATAAAGTCATCATAGTAGTTTATCGTTTGGAAGGTGATGTTGATCAATGGTGGAATATTATTAAGAATACGAGGCAAAGGGATGAAATTGAGTTCATGGAATGGGATGAGTTCAAGAACTTATTTTTCAATAAGTACATCCCTCGTATTCTCTGAACAAAGATGGAGAAAGAGTTTCTTGAATTGAAGCAAAAGGATGATGAATCTGTTGGTACCTATGAAGAAAATTTTACAAGACTTGAAAGGTATGATTCTGGTATTATTATCCAACCTGAGAGTAAGATCGGTCGATTCATTTGTGGCTTAAAACCATGTCTTCCAAGGGCCTTAGCCATAAGGGACTTCAATAGCTATGAGGAAATCGTTCGATGTGCTCTCAAAGTTGAGATGGAGATTGGAGTAATCTATCAGTCATATGGGTTTGATAAGAAGAGGAAAATGGAATTCAAAGGAAAATCTAAAGAGCACACTGAAAAGAAGATGAGCTTTCCCTTATGCTCAAAGTGTGGAAAGAAACATGGAGGGAGTTTTCTTAAAGGGACAAGTAAATGTTTCCAATGTGGAAAGGATGGTCATCGGGAATTTGAATGCGGTGATGATGGGAAGAATATGTCTAATGATGCAAACAAAGGAAGGGATACATAGAATGAACCTACTACACTTCAATGTTTCAAGTGCAAAAAGATGAGACATTATGCCAATAAATTCCCTAATCCAAGGGTTGATGATGATGGTCGACGTCAACAAACTCTTAAGGCTAAAGGCAAAGGAAAGTCACATGCAATTTCTATCAGTGATGTGGAGTATGATAACGATGTGGTGAAAGGTACACTTACCATCCACTCTAAAGTAGCAAATGTATTATTTGATTCTGGATCCACCCACTCCTTTATTTCTAAAGAAGTTTCAAAGGGTATCACCGTATTACCTCAACAATTAGATGTTGAGTTAGCTGTGACAACACCTAATGGAACAACAGTCACATCAAAAGTTTATAATTCTTCTCCGATTGAAGTTTGTGGGAAAGTGCTTCCTGCATATCTTGTGATCCTTCCTATAGTGAAATTTGATGTGATTCTTGGCATGGATTGGCTTTCTCTACATGGATCTTATATCAATTTCCAAAGAAGGGAAGTCACATTTCATATTCCAGATCAATCTATGATTGTCTATCGATGCAAGGATGAGCATAACCTTCCAGTGGAAATTTCTTCCATTTTATGGGTATTGATTCCACTAAATGAAGGTTATTTATCTCAAATGGTTGGTGAGAAACTCACGATTAAGAATATGCCCATTGTACGGTAGTTTTATGATGTCTTTCTGGAGGAATTACCGAGTCTTCCAACGAATCGTGAAGTTGAGTTTTCAATAGAACTCGTACCGGGTGCTTTGCCTATTGCAAAGACACCTTATAGAATAGCCCCAATTGAGTTGCAGGAATTGAAGAAGCAACTCCAAGAGAATCTTGATAAGGGGTTCATACACCCTAGTGCATCACCTTGGGGAGCACCTGTTCTTTTTGTTAAGAAGAAAGATGGATCAATGAGACTCTGCACTGATTATCGAGAACTTAACAAGATCACTATCAAGAACAAATATCCTCTCCCGTGCATTGATGACCTATTTGACCGACTACGCGGAGCTCAATACTTTTACAAGATTGATCTTAGTTCAGGCTATCATCAATTAAGGGTCAAACGGGTGGATATACCAAAGATGGCTTTTCATACAAGGTATGGACACTATGAATTTATAGTGATGCCATTTGGTCTTACTAATGCCCCTGCTATCTTCATGGATCTAATGAATAGAGTCTTTAGAGACTATCTTGATCAGTTTGTGGTAGTCTTTATAGATGATATTCTTGTATATTCAAAGAGCAAGGAAGAACATGAAGATCACTTGAGAATTATATTGAAGACCCTGAGAAAGGAGAAGCTTTATGCCAAATTTACCAAGTGTGAATCTTGGCTTCAAAAAGTTGCATTTTTGGGTCACATAATGTGAAAAAAGGGGATATCTGTGGATCCAGAAAAAATAGAGGTTATTGAAAGATGGTCGAGACCAACAACAGTAACCGAGATCCGAAGTTTTCTTGGTTTGGATGGATAATATCGACGTTTTGTGAAAGCTTTTTCACGAGTATCTAATCCACTCACCAAGTTGACTCGGAAAGGAGTTAAGTTTGTTTGGACGGAGGAATGTGAATAGAATTTCAAGGAGTTGAAAAGAAGGATATCCATTGCACCTGTGCTCACACTACCTTGTAGTGGAGAATGGTTTGTGATCTACAGTGATGCATCCAAGAAGGGATTGGGGTGTGTTCTTATTAAAAATGATATGGTGATAGCTTATTCCTCACGACAGTTGAAAATACATGAGAAAAATTACCCAACTCATGATTTAGAGTTAGCTGCGGTAATCTTTGCATTAAAGATTTGGAGGCATTAACTTTATGGTCAAAGGTGTGATATTAATACTAATCATAAAAGCTTAAAGTATATCTTCACACAAAAGGAGGTGAATATGCGCCAAAGAAGATGGTTGGAGCTGATTAAGGATTACGACTGCTCAATCCGTTACAACCCTGGGAAAGCAAACAAGGTGGAAGATGCATTAAGTCGACAAGACCACGCAAGTTTATCCATGATGAGGATCACAAAAGATCCAATATTTATGGATTTACAAAGGATGGATCTTGGAATTATAATTAAAGGGTAAAATCGTATCTTTCTCAAATGAATGTTCAACCATCTATACATGTGAAGATTAAAGAGGCAAAGAAAAAAGATGTCGAGTTACAAAAGAAGGTGAGAAATGTTCCTGAATTCAACCTTGATTGTGATGGGATAATAATGTTCAGGAATCGGGTTTGTGTTCCTCCCATCCCCGAATTAAAGAAGGGGATTCTGGATGAGGCTCGTAGTTATTCATTCTCTATTCATCCTGGAAGCACGAAGATGTATAGGGACCTAAAAGAGTACTTCTGGTGGGATGGCATGAAAAGAGATGCTGCTGAATATGTCTCTCGATGCTTGGTTTGTCAACAAGTTAAAGCTGAGAGACAGATGTCTAAGGGGATGTTACAACCATTACCCATACCCGAATGGAAATGGGAAAACATCACTATAGACTTTGTCACAGGACTTCCTAAAAAATCCAAATGCAATAATGCTATATGGGTCATAGTTGATCGTCTTACAAAGTCTGCACACATCATTGCTATTAGAGAGGATTTCTCTCTGGATCAGCTTGCCAGGATATATGTAAATGAAGTGGTAAGATTGCATGGAGTACCACTTTCTATTATATCTGATCGGGATCCTAGATTTACCTCGAAGTTTTGGCAAAGTCTTCAGCATACTCTGGATACAGAGTTGAGTTTCAGCACTGCTTATCATCCTCAGACAGACGGTCAGTCTGAGAGAACAATTCAAACTCTAGAAGATATGTTGAGAGCTTGCTCTATGGATTTCAAAGGTGGTTGGGATCAACACCTACCTTTGGTGGAATTTTCTTATAATAATATCTCTCACTCCAGTATTCAGATGGCTCCTTATGAAGCTATCTATGGAAAGAAATGCAGGACTCCAACTTGCTGGGATGAAGTTAGGGAAAGAAAGCTATTAAGACCCGATATTGTTGATGAAATGGAAGAAAAGGTCGGATCTATTTAACAACACATAAGAGCAGCTCAGAGTCGACAGAAAAGTTATGCCGACAACCGAAGAAAAGACCTAGAGTTTGAAGTGGGTGATAAAGTGTTCTTACGAATATCTCCCTGGAAGAGGGTTATGAGATTTGGAAAGAAGGGGAAGTTGAGCCCTAGATATATCGGTCCTTTCGAAATACTGGATCGTGTTGGGAAGGTAGCTTACCGATTGGTGCTTCCACCAAATCTCTCTCAAGTTCACGATGTGTTCCATGTATCTCTCCTGAGAAAGTACATACCTGATCCATCACATGTACTCAGCTCAGAAGTTGTACTGCTGGAGCAAGATCTTTCTTATGAAGAACAACCGATAGAGATTCTGGATCGTAGTGAAAAAGTCCTACGAAACAAGACCACTCGATCGGTAAAAGTTTTATGGAGGAACCACCAATTATAAGAAGCTACATGGGAGCTTGAGGATATGATGAGGGAGAGGTATCCTCATCTGTTTGTTACAAAGTGACGAATTTCGAGGGCGAAATTCATTTTAAGGGGGGTAGAATGTAACACCCGATACTTTTATGTTCTATAAATCATCAAAGGAATAATTTTCTACACACAACACTTTCATGGATTTCTTTACACGAAATCACAACCTTCCTCGATAGCTGGCGTCATACGCAATACCGAGTTTCACTAAACAATGATATGCTAATAAAATATTATTAAAACTAGCCGTTATGAATAGTAATAAGCACTTTTTGAAATTTTATAAATTTTATTTTTCAAAATGGACTTCATTTTTGGATTCGGAATATCGAAATTATCCTAGGGTGAAATTTTGGTATTTATCTGAAAACATTCAATTTTTGATGAATAGTGAAACCACTAAGTGGTAGTTAAAGAACTGAATTTTTCATAAAACATAACTCTACCGCTTCTGTGAGTGGAATTTCGAAAATCCGAGAGACACGGTTGATGTCAGTAAGTAAAATGTGGTTCAATGAGATGAAAATAATTTTTTGGTGAATAGTAACTTTTTACTTTTTTTACCACGGTTAAAAGTAAATATGGTAATTAAGGGTAAAAATGATATTATTATTACCATGACACATGTCCTAATTCTATTGGACAAGTGTAATTCGACCAAAAACAACCTTAGGAATAAAATATGACCATTTAGGCCCACTTGGATTAGATTAGGACATTTATTATTAATTTATTTAAAGAATGGTTAAAATAGTTAAAATCAATGTTTAATAAGTAAATCATTTTTAATATGGGGTTATACATAAGATAAATTCGACTATAAATATTAGTTAGAAATCAAAAAAGGTTTCCTACATAATGGTATTTTATTTGTAATTTTTAGACATTAAATAGTTTAAATTATTTATGACACAAAGTTGATGCAGTAATTATCTTATTAATGAAATATTGACATAATTGATGTTATAAACACCAAAATAAATTTAATTTGACACTTTTTATGAATTCAAATAATTTTCTTGATTAATATGACATGTTAGTATTGATTTAATTAACTTTTTTCGAACTAATCATTCTATTGTGATTTTCACAAAAATTAATTACTAAATAGTGTCAAAATTGACATAAAATAGTTTTTAAAACAAATATTATATTAGTTTTTTTTATTCCTAAAAATCTAAGGTTCGTCCAAATGACTTATATAAGGTTATATATATTAATAATAAACAACTTGGGGTTTGTTTGGCTACTTATATTAAGTTTATTAACCTTATAGTATAAGAACACAAGAAGACACAGTAAAAGTAAAATTATTTAACTTAATATTAAATCTAAATGACAAGGTTAAAATAGGAACCTAAACTTGTCTAAATTCTATTGGATGAGAGGCTTTCGAGCCATCCCAACCTTTTCTTCGAAATAAATCAATTTGGAGCTATTTAATACCGAACTTGACTTTATAATAAAATAATATTTTTTGTTTTTCCTAAGGAGACCCTCTCCTCCCTTATAAAAGGGCACCTCCTCCCCCTCTTCCTCACACCACTTTGAGCCTTCAAGCTCGGCCAAACCCTGAAAATTTCTTCTCTCCACTTCCCTAGAAACAACCTAGAGGTTCTGGTCTTCTTCAAATACCTATTTTAGTGCCCTAAAAGGAGGTCTCAAAGAAGCACTTCAAAGAAGAGGTAATGTCTGTTACTGATTCTTTCATCTTTATTTCGTCTTCCACTTCTGCTTCTTTAGTTGTTTAATTATGAAGTAATAACATCAGTATCAATCAAATACTGATATGTTAATAAAAGTATGAAACAACCCTATTTCACCATCTATCCATCCTACGGAAAAAGAAATCACCACGCGTGTGTACGTACGGAATACCGTCTCCACGTCGTGGTGTAATCTATTTTCCACCACCACCTTACTTGGATGGGTATAATGGTGTAAATAATGACTATATATGACTATTATAAAGTGATACTGATTCTGAAATAGTATACATACACTCCAATACAATTACATGATCAATGGAACGATATCATCACTCGTGCGTACGTACGGAATACCGTCTCCACGATGTGATGCGACTCGTTCTACATGATCTTCATTTCATAATGATTATATAAATGAATTTAATGAAGGAATATGATATATATTACACTAATACCATTCTGGAAATGGGGTATCTATAACCTAAAGAGTTGAATAAGAATTTATTCGACAAAATACGCATAAGAACAAAAAGTTATAAACACCCGAATAACAAGTAGCAATGAAATATTACTACTAAGATGCAAAGAATATGACCATCTATGATATCATAAAAATAAGTATGATTCTATAATAATTCAATAACATTATTTAAATCATTATACAGGAGGTTCGGACACGTACAAAGCATATTGGACCTAAGGTAAGGGAAATATCACAATCTCATTTTTATCTGAGATTGTTTATAATTTGGTATTTACTGGGGTGTATTTTATCATCCACATCCATGTTTACTAAATATGTAAAATTTATATCTTTCTAAAATAGTTTATATCCAATTTTACCATTCGGTGAGTTTTTAGTAAAATATATGAAAGGAATCTTTTGTCGTTTTTCGTACGAGGTACTTTTTGACTTTTCCGAAAAAAGTACAAGAAGAATGTTTTTTTATACGGCATGAATGGATTTTTAAAACAATATTTCCAAGAATCATCCTTTACAAGTTTTCAAGTTTATTTTTAATCAAATTCTTTTAGTTTATAATTGTATGACATGTTAAGAAAGGAAAAGTGTTTTTGAAGCAGAAAGGATATTTTCCTCAAGAATGGAGTTCAAGTGTTTTATCAAAATTATTTTCCATCTAAGATAATAAAGGTTTCTATTTTTATCCCTATTATTACATTGATTTTATTATTTTGTGATGGAATTATATTTTTATGAATTACTTTATCTTATATGAATTGTTTTATGATGTCACGATGTTTAATATTCCCATTTTTATTACATGGGTTATGCTATGATGTATGGTTTTCTGATTTTGTGGCACACATAAGAATAGTATCATTATGTGATGGGTGGGACCTATATCTCCCTTCAATGAATTGGGTAAAGATTTTATATCTCATGAGATAGACATGGCTGGAATGGTAGGTTATACCGGTTCAGTGAAACAGGACTGAAACGAGGAGTGAACTCGGTTCAGAAATGGACTTTGTACACTAAGATAGTCTTGGAAATGATTCTTGAAAAATAATAAATGATTCTCTATGATTATGAGTGTATGTCACAAAGTTTCATTTTTTAAGTTATGATTATTGGGATTACATTTCACTACTATGATTTATCCCATGTTATGAAATTATGATCTCTTTTGCAGGTTAAGATATCCAAAAGTTATGTGCTTATGTATATGATGTGATTGATATTTCTTTTTTTTACCCTTACTGAGCATTTGAGCTCACCCTTTTGTATGTTTTATTTCCCCTGGTCAGGAAGAAGGTTATTAAGTAAAATATTCCAAAAAGGGACTCTAGATATGATAAAATTAATGGGAGGCAAAGTAGATGCTTTATGAACCAGTTGTTTATGTTTCCCAGTTTCTAAAGACACTATACATATACGGTCCTTTCTTGGTTATTTTATATGTTGTAATAAGTGTGCTTCAATTCTGAGGTAATAATAATGTATGTAAAGTATGGGTTGTTATATTATGAATGCCTGAAGATACCTTTATGTCTTATGATTTATATGATTTATTCATGATTTGATGAGGTATGTTAAAATGCTTATGTTTTATGAGTAAAGTATGATTTCATACATGGAATAATGTTTTCATTTCGTAATTTTATATCCCTTACTGAGCTTTTTATGCTCATCCCAAGTTTTGAAATGTTTTTCATAGGACTTAATGTGGAATAGGGTCAAGGATGGGATCAAGGAAAAGTCATTCTATCTAAAACATGGAACTAGACATGTTTCTTTTTTAGAGTTTTTATTTTATGGAAACATAGTAGAAGTGTCTACATTGTAATCTTTTGAGATGTAATAGTTATGTCCTAATTATCTAATACTCTAAACCTGAAAATATACTCAATGTGAATTATTCATTTAATTCATTATTAATGAAGGTTTAAGTCTGTGGCCTTATAGTTGGTATCAGAGGTCGGTTTAGATAACTTTAGGAGTTAGAATTCTATTAAATGATAATCCAAAAAATGGTTTTTTATGGTCAAATTGAAATGATATAGCATTTGAAGATTACCATGTTGCTTCATCTAAGACATGTTTGTTCAGAATAGTTTTCTGCAGAGGAAATAGGGAAGCAGTGCTAGGAAGGCATACAGAAGGAAATAACCATCCGAATCAGCATCCTGAGATGGTCGGAATTGGAACTGAACAGTTTGTTGCAGTAATGGTGCAGTTGACTCAAACGATAAATGGTGGCGGTATCCATGCACGAGATCAGCCAGATCAACCGCAGAGGAACATGTCAGTGGTGGAACATTTCATGAGGCAACAGCCTCCATCATTCATAGGATCATCTGACCCTATGCTAGCTAAAGGGTGGATTAAAGCACTGGAGAAGATTTTTGATGTCATGGGGTGTTCAAATAATCAAAAGTTTAGTCTTGCTATTTACAGTTTTGAAGGTGAAGTAGATCAATGGTGGTCAATGGTTAAAAATATCAGGGACGCTGATGAGATTGATGCTCTCGACTAGGATTAATTCAAAGGTTTGTTTCTTGAGAAGTATTTTCCAAAGGCTGTTCGACTTGGGATGGAAAAACAATTCCTGGAATTGAGGCAAGAGGAAGACTCAGTGGCTACCTATGAAAAATGGTTCACTCGATTGGCAAGGTATGCTCCAAATTTTATGCGAGACCTTGATAGTAAAATAAATCTTTTTTACTTAGGATTAAAGACAAAATATCGAAGGTCTTTAGCTTCTTGTGAGTTCAAAAGTTATGAAAAGCTTGTTCGATGTGATGATAAGGTGGAATTGGAGTTTACTGATGATAAAGTGTTCTATAACAACAAACAGAAGAAGAGACTGAGGTGGCAGGGGAAAGGAAAGAATTCTTCAAAAATCTTAGATGGTAAGAAACCTAAGATCCCAGTTTGTGATAAATGTGGTAAAAGGAATGATGGGGAATGTCTTCTGCATTCTAGAAAGTGCTACTGATGTGGTAAGATGGGACATAAGGTTCGTGATTGCACTGAAAAAGATCAAGGTGATGGTAAGTCCAAATTTGATTTACAGTTAGTGAAATATTTTAAGTGCAGTGAGATGGGTTACTATGAAAACGAGTGTCCGACAAAGAGCTTGAGTGATGGGAAGCAGTTAGACTACAAGTAGAAAGGGGTGGTGAAATCCTTTGCAACTACTTCAAAAGATGTCGGGACATCAAATTAAGTTGTATCAGGTACTTTTTTTGTTTTTTCAGATTATGCCAGTGTGTTGTTTGATTCGGGGTCTACACATTCTTTCATCTCTGAAAAAATTTCTAGCAAAATGGGAATACCATCTCATGAAATGACTCCTAAACTTGGGGTAAAATCCCCTGGGGGAAATGTTTATGCAAAAACAATTTATAAGAATCTTCCTATCCTTGTCTGTGGAAAGAACCTACTTGCAAACCTTATTGTTTTACCACTAGTAGATTTCGATGTTATCCTGGGTATGGATTGGCTCTCTATTTACCATGCTAAGATTGAATGTAGAGCCAAAGAAGTTTCTTTGCCAAAATACATTTAGTTTGTATATAAGAATGAACCCTTACTGTTGATAACATATCAAGAGGCCGAGAAACTTCTAAAAGATGTAAATGAACCTGACCTTGCACATATTGTTGAAAACAAGGGAACTATTCAGATTAATGATTTGCCAGTGGTAAATGAGTATCCTGATGTTTTTCCTGATGAGTTGCCCAGAATAATACCAGATCGAGAAGTTGAATTTACTGTTGAAATAGTTCCTGATGCTAAGCCAAATTCAAAACCCCCTTATTGAATGGCTCATACTAAACATTTAGAGTTGAAGGAGAAATTGAATGATTTATTAGAGAAAGGATTCATTCGACCTAGCACATCACCATGGGGTGATCTTGTTTTATTTGTTAAAAAGAAAGATGGTTCAGTGAGACTTTGCATTGATTATAGAGCCTTTAATAACATCACTGTTAAGAACAAATATACTTTTCCTCATATCGATGATTTGTTTGATCAGCTCCAGGGCGCTCAGTTTTTTTCAATGATTGACCTGAGATCGGGGTACCATCAGTTGAAGGTAAAGGAAGCAGATATTACAAAGACCACGTTTTGTACAAGATATGACCATTATGAATTTTTAGTAATGCCTTTTGGGCTAACCAATGCACCTGCTGTATTCATAGACCTTATGAATAGAATTTTCCATGTGTTCTTGGATAAGTTTTTGGTTGTTTTCATTAATGATATTTTGGTGTGTTCTAAAAGTAAAGGGGAGCCTGAAAGACATTTAAGGGTTATTTTGCAAACCTTAAAAGAAAATAAATTGAATGGTAGATTCAGCAAGTTTGAGTTTTGGTTGCAACAAATTTCTTTCCTTGGTCATATTGTTTCTAAAGATTGAATAACTGTGGATATTGCAAAAAAAAGTTGTTGAAGAATGGCCAAGACCCACAAATGTTACAGAGATCCATAGTTTTCTGGGGTTGGCAGGTTACTACTGAAATTTTGTTGAAAATTTTCACGGTTATCTAGTATAATGACTATGTTAACTCAGAAGGGTGTTATGTTTATCGGGACAAAATAATGTGATGATTGATTTCTGAAGTTGAAAATAAGATTGGTGAATTCTCCAGTTTTGGTACTTCCTTCTAGGAATGGTGAGTTTGTTATATACAGCGATGCTTCATTGAAGGGACTTGGATGTGTCCTTATGTAGAATGATCCTGTAATTGAATATGCTTCACATCAGTTGAAAACTCATGAGGTAAATTACCCTACACAAGATTTGGAATTAGCTATTGTTGTTTTCACTTTAAAAATTTGGAGGCATCATTTGTATGGAGTAATGTGTGAAATATATACCGATCACAAAAGTTTAAAGTATATACTCACTCAGAAGGAATTGAACATTAGACAGAGGAGATGGCTTGAATTAATCAAGGATTATAATTGTACAATTCATTACCATCTGGAAAAAGAAAATAAAGTGGATGATGCTTTGAGTTGAAAAATTATTGCTTCATTAACAATGTTGCTTTTGGAATGTGATCCTATGGTTAAGGATTTGATGAACATTGGCATAAAAGTTGTTAGTGCAGGATATCCTTCTATTTTGTTTCAGGTATCAGTGAAACCTTCTCTATCAGACAGAATCAAGAAAGCACAGAAGCAAGACAGTGAGTTGCAGAAAAAGGTAAAGCTGGTTTAGAATGGTAAGTTGCTTGAATTCAACATTGATAATGATTGTATTTTGAGATTTGGGAAGAGATTGTGTGTGCCTTGTGATTTACAGTTGAAGATAGAGTTGTTATATGAAGCTCATAGTTCTCCGTTTTTAGTTCATCTTGGAAGTACTAAGATGTACATAGGTCTATGGGAGTATTCCTGGTGGGATGGAATGAAAAGAGATATTGCTGGTTTTACTGTGAAGTGTTTGACCTATCAGCATGTTAAAGCAGAGCAGTAGTTACAGAAAGGGATGATTCAGCCTTTTCCGGTGCCAGAGTGGAAATGGGAAAATATATCCATGGAATTTGTTGTGGGATTACCAAAGACATCTCGAGATAATAATGCAATCGCAGTTATTGTTGATCGCTTGATGAAATCTACTCATTTCCTTCCAATTCGAGATACTTTCTCTCTAGATAAACTCTATCAATTGTATCATAAAGAGATAGTCTGGTTGCATGGAGTTTCCCTATCCATTGTATCAGATCGTGATCCCAGGTTTACTTCTAACTTTTGGAAAGGCCTTCAGAAGTCGTTGGGTACTGAATTAAATTTTAATACAGCTTTTCATCCTCAATCAGATGGGAAGTCAGAATGAACAATTCAGACTTTGGAGGATATGCTACGTGCTTGTTCGATGGATTATCAGGGAAGTTGGGACTAACATCTTTCTTTAGTTGGATTTTAATATAATTACAGTTTTCATTACAGTATACAGATGGCACCGTTTGAGGCATTATATGGGAAGCAGTGACGAACTCCATATTTTTGGGATGAAGTGGGTGAAAGGAAGCCGATGGGACAAGAATTTGTAGAAGAGATGGCAGAAAAAGTTCAGTTGATTCAGAAACACATGAGAACAACTCAGAAGAGGCAGAAGCGTTATGCGGATAACTGGAGGAAGGTTCTATCTTTTGAGGTAGGTGATCATGTTTTTCTCAAAGTGTCACTGTGGAAAAGTGTGATGTGATTTGCTAAGAAAGGAAAGATGAGTCCAAGGTTCATTGGACCATATGAAATTCTGGAAAAAGTTGGATCCGTTGCTTACCGAGTGGCTTTACCTCCGAGTTTATCTCAAGTACACAATGTTTTTCATGTTTCGATGTTAATAAAGTATATGCCAGATCCATATCATGTTTGGAGCCCAAAGGTAGTTCAGTTGGAAGATAATCTCTCTTATGAAGAACAACCAGTCCAGATTCTTGACCATAGAGAGCAAGTGTTCCAGAATAAGGTAATTCATCAGGTAAAGGTTTTTTGGAAAAACCATATGGTTGAAGAGGCAATGTGGGAATCTAAAAATTCTATGAGGGATAAATACCCCCACTTATTTTGATAAGTGAATAAAGTTGCAGGGACGCAATTTCCAAAAAGGGGGAAGGATGTAACATCCCTGGTAAATAAAGAATAATAAATTTACATACTTATTAATATTTATGAATTAAATATTAATTTTACTTTAATGGGGTTTCTATGTTCGATAGCATACCTGATACGCAACAAATAGTTTCTTTGAAATCTTACGTTGCACACTAGTAAAAAAATAATATTTTTTTAAATGGTAGTTAGCACGTAGCCATTGTATTGGCGGGAATGAATAGAAATAACTAATATATGAATATATATGTTTGTCAAATGTTTTTACTTTTATCCAATAAAGGATAAAGGATTAAAATACGAAAAGAATTCAATTTTAGGCATATATACACTAATTTTCACTAAAGGTCTACTTATTACTTTTTGATGGAGAACCCTCTTTAAATATATTTTTGGTCACTATTATACATTCTTTTGGAAAAAATAAAATTCTTCTTTAGAATCGGGACATCAAAATTTACTTTGTGTAAATGTTTTGTATTTTTCCGATAACGTTTATTTTTTTAATGAATAGTGAAAATGTTGTATTTTAATTCAAAACCTCTTTTTAATATAATTTATTTATATGATTATATTATCTTTTGAATTGGTTTTAAATTTAAATTAGAATATATTTTTACCATTTAAACCAATAGTGGTCGTTGGAATTAATTTCACTTTGAAATTGGACTTAAACTAGTGTCAATCTTTTGATATATATTGTTTCATAAAAACACCCTATTTGTAGTGACACGTGAATTAATTATTTAATTAATTAATGCAACTTATATGTTTGAATTTTGTAAAATAGACATCATTTTTGAATTTGGAATATCAAATAAAGCTTAGGGTGATGTTTTGGTATTTTTCTGAAAAACTTCAATTTTTGATGAATAGTGAAACCACTAAGTGGTACTTAAAAAAACTGAGTTTTTCTTTTAAATGAAAATTTACCACCTCTGCGTTTTGAATTTCAAAAATCCGACATAAATGGTTTTCATTATCAATTAAAATTTGGTTCAATGGGATTAAAATAATTTTTTGAGAATAGTAACTTTTATGTTTTTAATCGCGATTAGAGGTAATTAGTGTAATTTAAGGTAACAATAATGTTTTAATAATATGAAATGACCTTGACACATGTCCTAAACTTATTGGATGTGTCAGGGATGTCCAAAAAAATCCATGGGTCAACATGGGGACCCCATGGAGCCACTTTGGTAGGAAAATGACATTAATAACTTTTTATTTAATGTTAAAATAAAAATGTCACAAACATGTGTTGTTTTACTAAACAAATTTTTACATGAGGTTATACAAGATATAATTTTGACTATAAATATTCATTAGAAATATAAAAATATTTCCTACATCATGATATTTTTTTATAATTTTTATACATTAAATAAATTAAATTATTTATGACACCATGATGATGCAGCGATTACCTCATTATTTAACGACTTAAATAAAATGAAAATATAATGTAAAATATAAGACCTACACTTGTCAAAAACCTATTGGATGGGTGGATTTCGAAATCCTATCACCTTATCCAAGAAATATATAATTTTCGTACCTTTAAAATCCAAAAAGCATTTTATAATAAAGTAACCTTTTATAACATTCCAAGAGTGCCCCTCCTCTCCTCTTATAAAAGGCCCCTACCTCTACCACCTTACCCACACCTCTCGAGCCTTTGGCTCGGCCAACCCCTGCCCATTTTGTCTCTCCACATCCCTCTTTTACTCCTAGAAGCCTCACTTTTGGCATAAGTCTTTACAAGGAAGCCTTTGAGCTGAAATCAAAAAGAGTTACCCATTTTAAAGGTAGTGTCTCCTCTTGTGTTCTTATGTTTTATTTTGCTTCTTCAACCCCCTAAACTCTTTTTATTACTTTCTTTTGTAACAACACCAGTATATTAAATATAATAGGATGTTGTTATGAGATTTATTAGAGCTACACTTACACACACCTTCATCTAATGGTTAAAGAGCATACTGTTTCTGTGGATGGTGAATTTCTGCCTCACGAAAAGATGATTGTTCAATATTCATCTAACACCTTCAAATGTGGCCATTTAGATGACACTATATTTATATATGACATATAATATGTTTATTTTTTCCTTAAGATTCTTTATTTTTCATTTATGGCATACCTTTATGGCTTCCATTATGGGTATACGCGATATATTCATTTTAGGAAGCGCGGACTACCGCCCCATCAAAGTGATTTGATTTGTTAATGACATATGGGGGACGTATAAAATATGGAGTTAATGATATTATATATTAAATTATACTGGAATTATAATATAACTTTATGTCATTATTATTCCCTTCAATAAAATATGAAATAGAAATGAAAGTAGTGTTCATGCGTACGTACGTCTTACCGTCTCCATGAACGGTGCATTTCATTTCTTACCTCTAAATGTTAAGTAATATTATAAATGCATGTATATACTGGATATATAATATATATATGATATATACATAATGAATATAACTCTGGATATAATGGATACATGAACAACTTGTAATTATAAAGAGTTTATTTTTGACTCAAGTACCAATGATTGTTAAAATGACCGTTATTAACTTAAATAATTACATAGTGTTCATGACATGGTAATAAGTAATATAAAATAAATAATGAACTTGACAAAGGTTCTTAAGCAAGTAGAAATTAACTCAAGTTTATTTTTCACAAGATTAAAGATAAATCGAGTCACGTCAGACACGAGGTAAGGGACTTCATCTCAATCTCCATTCATTGAGGCATATTTTGTTTTATACACAAATTTCTTTTTTAAATTGTATAAACACCTTTGACTTTTACGCTTATTCAAAAGGAATATTTTTTTATACGATGCGTTTTAATAAATGACAAAAGGAATGTGTTTTTGTCGTACGTATGCGGTGACAACGACTACTACACCGCCGTGACCATTATTTGAGTTTCAGCTTCCTCTACAAGCCATAACCTAACTTTTTTTAAAATGAAAAATAAATACCATGTATTACTTTTCTTTTATTTTGGTATTTAAATTTGTTTTCATAATGTTTTTATTATATCAATGTGTTGTATTGATATCTTATGATTGAAATGTGGAAATGTTATGTTTCATTTATGCATGTTTTATGAGATATGATTATGATATGGTTCTTGGGCATTGTTATGAAGACGGGTGGTTCCGTGATTAACTAAGGGCGGGTGATCCCGATATAGCTCTCCAATGCATTGGGAAATGTGAAGGAGTTAAACGTTAAGGTTTCTCTTAAGAGATTTAGGGAATATACTGTGATGGGTATTCCAAACGTAACCATGAGGATTACTCCCTATGTAAGAATGTTATGAATGCCTCAAGTTACCATTATGTCTTATGATTTCTATGATTTATTCATGATTCGATGAGGTATGTTAAAATGCTTATGTTTTATGAGTAAAGTATGATTTCATACATGGACTAATGTTTTCATTTCGTACTTTATTATCCCTTACTGAGCTTTTTATGCTCATCCCAAGTTTTTGAAATGTTTTTCCCAGGACTTAATGTGGAATAGGGTCAAGGATGGGATCATGGAAAAGTCATTCTATCTAAAACATGGAACTAGACAAGTTTCTTTTTAAGGGTTTTTATTTTATGGAAACTGAGTTGAATTATCTACTTTTTAATCTTTTGAGATGTAATAGTTATATCCTAATTATCTAAAACTCTAAACCGGAAAATATCTTCAATGTGAATTATTCATTTAATTCAATATTAAGTAAGGTTTAAGGCTGAGGCCTTATAGTTTGTATCAGAGGTCGGTTTAAATAACATTAGGAGGTAGGATTCTATTAAATGATTATCCAATTTTTTTTATGGTAAAATTGAAATGATATATAATTTAAATATTACCATGTTTCATCATCTAAGACATGTTTGTTCAGAATGTGTTTCCGCAGAGGAAACATGGAAGATGTGCTAGGAAGGCATACAGAAGGAAATAACATCCGAATCAGCATCCTGAGATGGTCGGAATTGGAACTGAATAGTTTGTTGCAGTAATGGCGCAGTTGAATCAAGCGATAAATGGTGGTGGTATCCATGCACGAGATCAGCCAAATCAACCGCAGAGAAACATGTCAGTGGTGGAACATTTCATGGGGAAACATCCCCCATCATTCAGAGGATCATCTGACCCTGTGCTAGCTGAAGGGTGGATTAAAGCACTCGATAAGATTTTCGATGTCATGGGGTGTTCAGAAAATAAAAAGGTTAGTGTTTCTATTTACCGTTTGGAGGGTGAAGCAGATCAGTTGTGGTCGATGGTTAAAAATATCAGGGATGCTGATGAGAGTGATGCTCTTGACTGGGATGAATTCAAAGGTATGTTTCTTGAGAAGTATTTTCCTAAGGCTGCTCGACTTAGGATGGAAAAACAATTCCTGGAATTGAGTCAAGAGGAAGACTCAGTGTCTGCCTATGAAGAAAGGTTCACTCGATTGGCAAGGTATGCTCCAAATTTTATGTGATACCTTGATAGTAAAATCAATCATTTTTACTTAGGATTAAAGCCAAAATATCGAAGGGCTTTAGCTTCTCATGAGTTCAAAAGTTATGAAAAGCTTGTTCGATGTGATAAGAAGGTGGAAATGGAGTTTTCTGATGATCAAGTGTTCTATAACAACCAGCAGAAGAAGAGACCGAGGTGGTAGGATAAAGAAAAGAATTCTTCAAAAATGTCTGATGGTAAGAAAATTATGTTTCTAGTTTGTGATAAATGTGGTAAAAAGGCATGCTGGGGAATGTATTCTGAATTCTGGGAAGTGCTACTGATGTGGTAAGATGGGACATAAGGCTCGTGATTGCACTGAAAAAGATCAAGGTGATGGTAATTCCAAATTTTATTTACAGTTAGTGAAATGTTTTAAGTGCAATGAGATGGGTCACCATGAAAACGAGTGTCCGACAAAGAGCTTGAGTTATGGGAAGTAGTTAGACTACAAGAAGAAAGGGGTGGTGAAATCCTTTGAAACTACTTTAGCAGATGTCGGGCCATCAAATGAAATTGTATCAGGTACGTTGTTTTTTTTTTCAGATTATGCCAATGTGTTGTTTGATTCGGAGCCTACACATTCTTTCATCTCTGAAAATGTTTCTTGTAAAATGGGAATACCATCTCAAGAAACGACTCCTGAACTTGTGGTAAAAACACCAGGGGGAAATGTTGAGGCAAAAATAATTTATAAGAATCTTCCTATCCTTATCCGTGGAAAGAACCTACTTGAAAACATTATTGTTTTACCTCTAGTAGAGTTTGATGTTATCCTGGGTATGGATTGGCTCTATATTTACCATGATAAGATTGACTATAGAGCTAAAGAAGTTTCTTTTCAGAAAGACTTTCAGTTTGTGTACAAGAATAAACCCTTACTATTGATAACATATCAATAGGCCGAGAAACTTGTAAAATATGGAAATGAATGTTACCTTGCAAATATTGTTGAAAACAAGGGAACTGTTCAGATTAATGATGTGCCAGTGTAAAATAAGTATCCTGATGTTTTTCTAAATGAGTTTCCCAGAATAATACCAGATCGGGAAGTTGAATTTACTGTTGACATAGTTCCTGATGCTAAGCCAATTTCAAAACCCCCTTATCGCATGGATCAAACTGAACTTTTAGAGTTGAAGGAGCAATTGTGGGATTTATTAGAGAAAGGTTTCATTCGACCTAGCACATCACCATGGGCTGCTCTTGTTTTATTTGTTAAAAATAAACATGGTTCAATGAGAATTTGCATTGATTATAGAGCCTTGAATAACATCACTATTAAGAACAAATATCCTTTTCCTCGTATTGATTATTTGTTTGATCATCTCCAAGGAGCTCAGTTTTTTTCAAAGATTGACCTAAGATCGGGGTACCATCAGTTGAAGGTAAATGAAGAAGATATTCCAAAGACCATGTTTCGTACATGATATGGACATTATGAATTTTTAGTAATGCCTTTTGGGCTAACCAGTGAACCTACTGTATTCATAGACCTTATGAATAGAATTTTCCATAAGTTATTGGATAAGTTTGTGGTTGTTTTCATTGATGATATTTTGGTGTTTTCTAAAAGTAAAGAGGAGCATGAAAGATATATAAGGGTTATTTTGAAAACCATAAAAGAAAAGAAATTGTATGGGAAATTCAGAAAGTGTGAGTTTTAGTTGCAACAAATTTCTTTCCTTGGTCATATTGTTTCTAATGATGGAATAACTGTGGATCCTGCAAAAACAAAAGTTGTTGAAGAATGGCCAAGACCCACAAATGTAACCGAGATTCATAGTTTTCTTGGTTTTGTAGGTTACTAATGATGTTTGGTTGAAAATTTTTCATGGTTTTCTAGTCCAATGACTAAGATAACTTTGAAGGGTGTTAAGTTGATATGGACAAAAGAATGTGATTATTTTTTTCCGGATATGAAAAGAAGATTGGTGAATGCTCCAGTATTGGAACTTCCTTCCAGGAAAGGTGAGTTTGTTATATACAGTGATGCTTTGTTGAAGGGACTTGGCTATGTCCTTATGCAGAATGATCAGGTAATTGAATATTCTTTACATCAGTTGAAAACTCATGAGGTAAATTACTCTACACATGATTTGGAATTAGCTGCTGTTGTTTTCTCTTTAAAAATTTGGAGGCATCATTTGTACGGAGTAAAGTGTAAAATATATACCGATCAAAAAATTTTAAAGTATATATTCACTCAGAAATAATTGTACATGAGACATAGGAGATGGATAGAATTAATAAAGGATTATGATTGTACAATTAATTACCATCCGAGAAAAGCAAATAAAGTGGCTGATGCTTTGAGTCGAAAAAGTAATGCTTCATTAATAATGTTGCGTTTGGAACGTGATCCTTTGGTTAAGGATTTGATGAACTTTGGCATAAAAGTTGTTGGTGCAGGGTGTCCTTCTGTTTTGTTTTAGGTATCAGTGAAATCTTCTATATCAGAAGGAATGAAGCAAGCACAAAAGCAAGACGTTGAGTTGCAGAAAAAGGTAGATCTTGTTAAGAAGGGTATGTTTCATGAATTCAACATTGATAATGATTGTGTTTTGAGATTTGGGAAGAGATTGTGTGTGCCTTGTGATTCATAGTTGAAGAGAGAGTTGTTATGTGAAGCTCATAGTTGTCTATTTTCAGTTCATCCTGGAAGTACTAAGATGTACAGAGATCTACAGGAGTATTACTGGTGGGAAGGAATGAAAAGAGATATTGCTAATTTTACTGTGAAGTGTTTGACTTGTCAGCAGGTTAAAGTAGAGCAGCATTTACTAAAAGGGATGCTTCAGCCTTTACCAATGCCAGAGTGTAAATGGGAAATTGTATCCATGGATTGTTGTGGGATTTTCGAAAACATCTCGAGGTAATAATGCAATCTAGGTTATTTTTGATCGCTTGACTAAATCTTCTCATTTCCTTCCTATTCGAGATACTTTCTCTCTAGATCAAATTTCTCGATTGTATCATAAAGAGATAGTCAGGTTTCAAGGAGTTCCCCTATACATTGTATCTGATCGTGATCCCAGGTTTACTTCTAACTTTTGGAAAGGCCTTCAAAAGTCGTTCGGTACTGAATTAAATTTCAGTGCAACTTTTCATTCTCAATCAGATGGGTAGTTAGAATGAACAATTCAGACTTTGGGGGATATGCTACGTGCGTGTTCGATGGATTATCAGGGAAGTTGGGACCAACATCTTTATTTGGTTGAATTTTCATAAAATAACAGTTTTCATTCCAGTATACAGATGGCACCGTTTGAGGCATTATATAGGAAGCGGTGTCAAACTCCAGCTTTTTGGGATGAAGTGGGTGAAAGGAAGCTGATGGGACCAGAATTGGTAGAAGAGATGGCAGAAAAGGTTCAGTTGATTTAGAAACACATGAGAACAGCTCAGAGCAGGAAGAAGAGTTATGCGGATAACCGGAGGAAGGATCTATCTTTTGAGGTAGGTGATCATGTTTTTCTAAAAGTGTCACCGTGGAAAAGTGTGATGCAATTTGGTAAGAAAGGAAAGCTGAGTCCAAGGTTCATTGGACCATATGAAATTCTAGAAAAAGTTGGATCACTTGCTTACCGAGTAGATTTACCTCTGAGTTTATCTCAGGTACACAATGTTTTTCATGTTTCGATGTTGAGAATGTATATGCCAGATCCATATCATGTTTTGAGCCCAGTGGTAGTTCAGTTGGAAGAGAAGATCTCTTATAAAGAACAACCAGTCCAGTTTCTTGACCATAGAGAGCAAGTGTTGCGGAATAAGTTAATTAATCAGGTAATGGTTTTGTGGAAAAACCATATGGTTGAAGAGGCAATGTGGGAATCTAAAAATGCTATTAGGGATAAATACCCCCACTTATTTTTATAAGTGAATAAAATTGCGAGGACGCAATTCCCAATAGGGGGGAAGGATGTAACATCCCAGGTAAATAAAGAATAATACATTTTCATACATATTAATATTTATAAATTAAATATTAATTTTACTTTAATGGGGTTGCTATGTTCGATAGCATACCCGATACACAATAAAGAGTTTCTTTGAAATCTTACATTGCACACTAGTAATAAAATAATATTATTTTAAATGGTAGTTAACACGTAGCCATTATATTGGCGAGAATTAATAGAAATAACTAAAATATGATTATATATGTTTGTTAAATGTTTTTATATTTATCCAAAAAAGGATAAAGGCTTAAAATACCAAACGAATTCAATTTTAGGCATATATACACTAATTTTCACTAAAGGTCCACTTATCACCTTTTGATGGTGAACCCTCTTTAAATATAGTTTTGGTCACTCTTAAACATTCTTTTGGACCAAATAAAATTCTTCATTAGAATTGGTACATCAAAATTTACTTTGTGTAAATATTTGGTATTTTTTCGATAAAGTTTATTTTTTTAATGAATAATGAAAAATGTTGTATTTGAATTCAAACCCTCTTTTTAATCTAATTTATTTATATGATTAGATTATCTTATGAATTGGTTTTAAAGTTAAATTAGAATATATTTTTACCATTTAATTTAATAGTGGTCGTTCGAATTAATTTCACTTTGAAATTGGACTTAAACTAGTGCCAATCTTTTGATATATATTATTTCATAAAAACATGCTATTTATTCTGACAACGGGAATTAATTATTAAATTAATTAATGTAACTGATATGTTTTTAATTTTTTAAAATAGACATCATTTTTGAATTTGGAATATCAAATATAGCTTAGGTTGATGTTTTGGTATTTTTCGGAAAAACTTCAATTCTTGATGAATAGTGAAACCACTAAGTGGAACTTAAAAAAACTGATTTTTTAGTTTAAATGAAATTTTACCACCTCTGTGTTTTGAATTTCAAAAATCCTACATACATGGTTTCCATTAAGAAGTAAAATGCGGTTTAATGGGATTAAAATAATTTTTGGTGAATAGTAACTTTTAAGTTTTTAATCACACTTAGAGATAATTAGTGTAATTTAAGGTAAAAATAATGTTTTAATAATATGAAATGACCTTGAAACATGTCCTACCCTTATTGGATGTTTCATGGACGTCCCAAACAATCCATGGGTCAACTTGGGGACCCCATGGAGCCACATTGGAAGGAAAATGACATTAATAACTTTTTATTTAATGTTAAAATAAAAATGTCACAAACTTGTGTTGTTTTACTAAAATAATTTTTATATCGGGTTATACAAGTCATAATTTTGACTATAAATATTCATTAGAAAGATAAAAATATTTCCTACATCAGGATAGTTTTTTATAATTTTTAGAAATTGAATAAATTAATGTATATATGACACCATGATGATGTAGTGATTACCTCATTATTTAACAATTTAAATAAAATGAAACGATAATGTAAAATCTAAGACTTACACTTGTCAAAAACCTATTGGATGGGTGGATTTCGAACTCTTATCACCTTATCCTAGAAATATATAATTTTGGGACCTTTAAAATCCTAAAAGCATTTTACAAAAATGTAACCTTTTATAACCTTCCAAGACTGCCCCTCCGCTCCTCTTATAAAAAGCCCCCACCTCTACCACCTTACCCACACCTCTCAAGCCTTTGGTTCGGCCAAACCCTGACCATTTTGTCTCTCCACATCCCTATCTTACTCCTAGAAGCTTCACATTGGGCAGAAGACTTTCCAAGGAAGCCTTTGTTCTCAAATCGAAAAGAGTTACCCGTTTTAAAGGAAGTGTCTTCTCTTGTGTTCTTATGTTTTATTTTACTTCTCCAACCCCATAAACTATATTTATTCCCTTCTTTTGTAACAAAACCAGTATATTCAATATACTAGGATGTTTGTATGACAAGGATTAGAGCTACACTTACACACACCTTCATCTAATGGTTAAATATCATATTGTTTCTGTGCATGGCGAATTTCTGCCCCACGAAACGATGATTGTTCAATATTCTTCTAACACCTTCAAAGGTGGCCATTAAGATGACACTATATTTATATATGATATATAATATGTTTATGTTTTCCTTAATCTTTTGTATTTATCATTAATGGAATACCCTCATGGCTTCCATTATTGGTATACACGATATCTTCATTTTAGGAAGTGTGGACTACCGCCCCCTCAAAGTCATTTGATTCGTTAATGCCATATGTGGGACATATAAAGGATGGAGTTAATGATATTATATATGAAATTATCCTGGAATTATAATATACCTTTATGTCATTATTATTCCATTCCATAAAATATTAAATAGAAATGAAAGTAGCGTTCATGCGTACGTACGGCTTACCATCTCCATGAATGGTGCATTTCATTTATTACCTCTAAATGTTATGTAATATTATAAATGCATCTATATACTGGATATATATGATATATATGATATATACATAATGACTGTAACTCTGGATATAATTGATACATGAAAAACTTGTAATTATAAAGTGTTTATTTTTGACTCAAGTACCAATGATTGTTAAAACGACCATTATTAACTTAAATAATTAAATATTGTTCATGAAATGGTAATAAGTGATATAAAAGGAATAATGAACTTGAAAATGTTCTTAAGAAAGTAGAAATTGACTCAAGTTTATTATTCAGGAGATTAAAGATCAATCGAGTCACGTCGGACATGAGGTAAGGGACTTCGTCTCAATCTCCATTCATTGAGGCATATTTTGTTTTATACACAACTTTCTTTTATACGGTGTATAAACCCCTTTGAATTTTATGCTGATTAAAAAGGAATATTTCTTTATCTAAATCGTTTTACTAAATGAAAAAAGGAATGTTTTTTTGTCGTACTTATGCAGTGACAATGACTTCTCCGCCTCCGTGACCATTATTTGAGTTTCGACTTCCTCTACAAGCCATAACCTCATTTTTTTAAAAATGAAAAATAAATACCTTGTATTACTTTTCTTTTATTTTGGTATTGAAAATGGTTTTCATAATTTTTTTATTATATCAATTTGTTGTATTGATGTCTTGTGATTGAAATGTGGAAATGTTATGTTTCCTTTATGCATGTTTTACATGATACGATTATGTTATGGTTCTTGGGAATTGTTATGAAGACAGATGGTTCCGTGATAAACTAAGGGTGGGTGGGCCCGATATAGCTCTCCAATGCATTGGGTAACGCGAAGGAGTTAAAATTTAAGTTTTCTCCGAAGATATTTAGGGAATATACTATGATGGGTATTCCAAATGTAACCCTGAGGGTTACTCCCTATGTAAGAATGTTATGAATGCCTCAAGTTACCTTTATGTCTTATGATTTCTATGATTTATTCATGTTTTGAGGAGGTATATTAAAATGCATATGTTTTATGAGTAATGTATGATTTCATTCATGGACTAATGTTTTCATTTTTTACGTTTATATCCCTTACTGAGCTTTTTATGCTCATCCCAAGTCTTTGAAATATTTTTCACATGACTTATGTGGAATAGGGTCAAGGATGGGATCAAGGAAAAGTCATGCTATCTAAAACATGGAACTAGACATGTTTCTTTTTTAGAGTTTTTATTTTATGGAAACATAGTTGAAGTGTCTAATTTGTAATCTTTTGATATCTAATAGTTACCTCCTAATTCTCAAAAACTCTAAACCTGAAAATATCCTCAATGTGAATTATTCATTTAATTTAATATTAAGTAAGGTTTAAGGCTGGGGCCTTATAGTTGGTATCAGAGGTTGGTTTAGATATCTTTAGGAGTAAAAATTCAATTAAATGATTATCAAAAAATATTTTTTATGGTCAAATTGAAATGATATAGCATTTGAATATTACCATATTGCTTCATCTAAAACATTTTTATTCAGAATGGTTTTCTGCAGAGGAAACAGGGAAGCAGTGCTAGGAAGGCATACAGAAGGAAATAACCTTCCTAATCAGCATCCTGAGATGGTTAGAATTGGAACTGAATGGTTTTCTATAGTAATGGCACAGTCGACTCAAGTAATAAATGGTTGCAGTATCCATGCATGTGATCAGCCAGATAAACCACAGAGGAACATGTCAGTGGTGGAACATTTCATGAGGCAACATCCCCCATTATCCAAAGGATCATCTGACCCTGTGCTAGCTGAAGAGTGGATTAAAGAACTGGAAAGTATTTTCGATGTCATGGGGTGTTCAGACAATCAAAAGGTTAGTCTTGCTATTTACCATTTAGAGGGTTAAGTAGTTCAGTGGTGGTCAATGGTTAAAAATATCAGGGACGGTGATGAGATTGATGCTCTCGACTGGGATGAATTCAATGGTATGTTTCTTGAGACGTATTTTCCTAAGGCTGTTCGACTTAGGATGGAAAAACAATTACTGGAATTGAGGCAAGAGGAAGACTTAGTGGCTGCCAATGAAGAAAGGTTCACTTGATTGGCAAGGTATGCTCCAAATTTTATCCACAACCTTGATAGTAAAGTCAATAGTTTTTACTTAGGATTAAAGAAAAAATATCGAAGCACTTTAGCTTCTCGTGAGTTCAGAAGTTATGAAAAGCTTCTTCGATGTACTGAGAAGGTGTAAATGGAGTTTCCAATGATCAAGTGTTCTATAACAACCAGCAGAAGAAGAGTCTGAGGTGGCAGGATAAAGGAATGAATTCTACAAAAAGGTCTGATGGTAAGAAAAATAAGTTTCCAGTTTTTGATAAATGTGGTAAAAGGCATGATGGGGAATGTCTTCTGAATTCTGCAAGGTGATACCGATGTGGTAAGATTGGACATAAGGCTTGTGATAGCACTGAAAAAGATCAAGGTGATGGTAAGTCCAAATTTTATTTACAGTTAGTGAAATGTTTTAAGTGCAATGAGATGGGTCACTATGCAAACGAGTGTTCGAAAAAGAGCTTCAGTGATGGGTAGTAGTTAGACTACAAGCAGAAAGGGGTGGTGAAATCCTTTGCAACTACTTCATCAGATGTTAGGACATCAAATGAAGTTGTATTAGGTACTTTGTTTGTTTTTTCGGATTATGCCAGTGTGTTGTTTGATTTGGGGTCTAAACATTCTTTCATCTCTGAAAACTTTTCTAGTAAAATGGGAATACCATCTCAAGAAATGACTCCTGAACTTGTGGTAAAAACACCTAGGGGAAATGTTGAGGCAAAAAAAAATTTATAAGAATCTTCCTATCCATATCCGTTGAAAGAACCTACTTGAAAACCTTATTGTTTTACCTCTAGTAGAGTTTGATGTTATCCTAGGCATGGATTGTCACTCCAGTTACCATGCTATAATTGACTGTAGAGCTAAAGAAGTTTCTTTTCAGAAATACTTTCAGTTTGTGTACAATAATGAACCCTTACTATTGATAACATATCAAGAGGTCGAGAAACTTGTAAAAGATAAAAATGAATGTTACCATGCACATATCGTTGAAAACAAGGGAACTATTCAGATTAATGATGTGCCAGTGGTAAATGAGTATCCTGATGTTTTTCTTGATGAGTTGACCGAAATAATACCAGATCAGGAAGTTGAATTTACTATTTGCTTAGTTCCTGATGGTAAGCCAATTTCAAAACCCCCTTATAGAATGTCTCAAACTGAACTTTTAGAATTGAAGGAGCAATTATAAGATTTATTAGAGAATGGTTTCATTCGACCTAGCACATCACCACGGGGTCCTCCTGTTTTATTTGTTAAAAAAATATGGTTCAATGAGACTTTGAATTGATTATAGATCCTTGAATAACATCACTGTTGAGAACAAATATCCTTTGCCTCATATCAATGATTTGTTTGATCAGCTCCAGGGAGCTCAGTTTTTTTCAAAGATTGACCTGAGATCGGGGTACCATCAGTTGAAGGTAAAGGAAGCAGATATTCCGAAGACCGTGTTTCGTACAAGATATGGCCATTATGAATTTGTATTAATGCCTTTTGGGAAAACCAATGCACCTACTGTATTCATGGACCTTATGAATAGAATTTTCTAGGAATTATTGGATAAGTTTGTGGTTGTTTTCATTGATGATATTTTGGTGTTTTCTAAAAGTAAAGAGGAGCATGAAAGACATTTAAGGGTTATTTTTCAATCCTTAAAAGAAAAGAAATTGTTTGGGAAATTCATAAAGTGTGAGTTTTGGTTGCAAAAATTTTCTTTCCTTGGTTATATTGTTTCTAAAGATGGAATAAATTTGGATCCTACAAAAACAATAGTTGTTGAAGAATGGACAAGACCCACAAATGTAACCGAGATCCGTAGTTTTCTTGGTTTGGCAGGTTACTTCCGATGTTTTGTTGAAAATTTTTCACAGTTATCTAGTCCAATGACTAAGCTAAGTCAGAAGGGTGTTAAGTTTAACTGGGCAAAAGAATGTGATGATTGTTTTCTGGATTTGAAAAGAAGATTGGTGAATGCTCCAGTTTTGGCACTTCCTTCTAGGAATGGTGAGTTTGTTATATACAGTGATGCTTCGTTGAAGGGAATTGGTTGTGTCCTTATGAAGAATGATTAGGTAATTTCATATGCTTCACATCAGATGAAAACTCATTAGGGAAATTACCCTACACATGATTTGGAATTAGCTGCTGTTATTTTCTCTTTAAAAATTTGGAGGCATCATTTGTATGGAGTAAAGTGGGAAATATATACCGATCACAAAAGTTTAAAGTATATATTCACTCAGAAAGAATTGAACATTAGACAGAGGATATGTCTAGAATTAGTCAAGGATTATGATTGTACAATTCATTACCATCCGGGAAAAGAAAATAAAGTGGCTGATGCTTTGAGTCGAAAAAGAAATGCTTCATTAACAATGTTGTGTTTGGAACGTGATCCTTTGGTTAAGGATTTGATGAACTTTGGCATGAATGTTGTTGGTGCAGGATGTCCTTCTGTTTTGTTTTATGTTTTAGTGAAATCTTCTCTATCAGACAGAATCAAATAAGCACAGAAGCAAGATAGTGAGTTACAAAAAAGGTAGAGCTGGTTTTGAAGGGTATGTTGCCTGAATTAAACATTGATAATGATTGTGTTTTGAGATTTGGGAAGAGATTGTGTGTTCCTTGTGATTCAGAGTTGAAGAGAGAGTTGTTATGTGAAGCTCATAGTTCTCCGTTTTCAGTTCATCCTGGCAGTACTAAGATGTACAGAGTTCTTCAAGAGTATTACTGGTGGGATCGAATTAAAAGAGATATTGCTGATTTTACTGTGAAGTGTTTGACTTGTCAGCAGGTTAAAGCAGAGAAACAGTTATTGAAAGGGATTCTTCAGCCTTTACCAGTGCCAGAGTGGAAATGGGAAAATATATCCATAGACTTTGTTGTGGGATTACTGAAGAAATCTCGTGGTAATAATGGAATCTGGGTTATTGTTGTTCGTTTGACAAAATATGCACATTTCCTTCCTACTCAAGATACTTTCTCTCTAGATCAACTTTCTCGATTGTATCTTAATGAGATGGTTGGGTTGCATGGAGTTCCCCTATCCATTGTATCTGATCGTGATCCCAGGTTTACTTCTAACTTTTAGAAAGGCCTTCAAAAGTCGTTGGGTATTGAATTAAATTTTAGTATAACTTTTCATCCTCAATCAGATGGACAATCAGAACGAACAATTCAGAATTTGGATGATATGCTATGTGCTTGTTCAATGGATTATCAGGGAAGTTGGGACCAACATCTTACTTTGGTTGAATTTTCATATATTAACAATTTTCATTCCATTATACAGATGGCTCCGTTTGAGGCATTATATGGGAAGCGGTGTTGAACTCCAGCTTTTTGGGATGAAGTGGGTGAAAGGAAGCTGATGGGACCAGAATTGGTAGAAGAGATGGCAGAAAAAGTTCAGTTGATTCAGAAACACATGAGAACAGCTCAGAGTAGGCAGAAGAGTTATGCGGATAACTAGAGGAAGGATCTATCTTTTGAGGGAGGTGATCATGTTTTTCTGAAAGTGTCACCGTGGAAAAGTGTGATGCAATTTGGTAAGAAATGAAAGCTGAGTCAAAGGTTCATTAGTCCATATGAAATTCTAGAAAATGTTGGATCAGTTGCTTACCAAGTGGCTTTACCTCCGAGTTTATCTCAGGTACGCAATTTTTTTCATGTTTCGATGTTGAGAAAGCATATGCCAGATCCGTCTCATGTTTTGAGCCCATAGGTAGTTCAGTTGGAAGAGAATCTCTCTTATGAAGAACAACCAGTCCAGATTCTTGACCATAGAGAGAAAGTGTTGCAGAATAAGGCAATTCATCAGGTAAATGTTTTGTGGAAAAACCATATGGTTAAAGAGGCAACGTGGGAATCTAAAAATGCTATGAGGGATAAATACCCCCACTTATTTTGATAAGTGAATAAAATTGCAAGGACGCAATTCTGAAAAGGGGGGAAGGATATAACATCCCAGGTAAATAAAGAATGATACATTTTCATACTTATTAATATTTTCGAATTAAATATTAATTTTACTTTAAAGGGGTTGCTATGTTCGATAGCGTACCTGATACGCAACAAAGAGTTTCTTTGAAATCTTACGTTGCACACTAGTAATAAAATAATATTATTTTAAATGGTAGTTAACATGTTGCCATTTTATTGGTGGGAATGAATAGAAATAACTAAAATATGATTATATATGTTTGTTAAATGTTTTTAAATTTATTCAATAAAGGATAAAGGCTTAAAATTTGAAAAGAATTCAATTTTAGGCATATATACACTAATTTTCACAAAAGGTCCACTTATCGCCTTTTTGATGGAGAACCCTCTTTAAATATAGTTTTGATCACTATTATACATTCTTTTGGACCAAATAAAATTCTTCTATAGAATTAGGACATCAAAATTGACTTTGTGTAAATTTTCGGTATTTTTCCGATAATGTTTAATTTTTTTTAATGAATAGTGAAAAATGTTGTATTTTAATTCAAAACCACTTTTTAATATAATTTATTTATATGATTAGATTATATTTTGAATTTATTTTAAAGTGAAATTAAAATATATTTTTTCCATTTAATCCATTAGTGGTCATTGTAATTAATTTCACTTTGAAATTGGACTTAAACTAGTGTTAATCTTTTGATATATATTGATTCATAAAAACATGCTATTTGTTCTGACAGCGGGAATTAATTATTAAATTAATTAACGTAACATATATTTTTTGAATTTTGTAAAATAGACATCATTTTTGACTTTTTAATGTCAAATATAGCTTAGAGTGAAGTTTTGGCATTTTTCTGAAAAACTTCAATTTTTGATGAATAGAGAAACCACTAAGTTGTACTTAAAAAACTGATTTTTTCGTTTAAATGAAATTTTACCACCTCTGTGTTTTGAATTTAAAAAATCCAACATACATGGTAGTAATTAAGAAGTAAAATGTGGTTTAATGGGATTAAAATAATTTTTGGTGAATAGTAACGTTTAAGTTTTTAATCGCGATTAGAGGTAATTAGTGTAATTTAAGGTAAAAATAATGTTTTAATAAAAGAAAATGACCATGACACATGTCCTAACCTTATTATATGGGTAATTTCCGACCAAGACAATCCATGGGAAAACTTGGGGACCCCATGGAGCCACTTTGGTAGGAAAATGACATTAATAAACTTTTATTTAATGTTAAAATAAAAATGTCACAAACATGTGTTGTTTTACTAAACGGATTTTTACATGGGGTAATACAAGTAATAATTTTGACTATAAATATTCATTAGAAAGATAAAAATATTTACTACATCATGATAGTTTTTTTATAATTTTTAGACATTAAAAAAATTAAAGTATTTATGACACCATGATGATGCAGCGATGAACTCATTATTTAACGATTTAAATAAAATGAAAAGATAATGTACAATCTAAGACCTAAACATGTCAAAAACCTATTTTATGGGTGGATTTTGAACTCTTATAACCTTATCTTTGAAATATATAATTTTGGGACCTTTAAAATTCGAAAATCATTTTATAATAAAGTAACCTTTTATACCATTCCAAGAGTGCCCCTCCTATCCTCTTAAAAAAGGCCCCCACCTCTACCGACTTACCCACACCTCTCAATCCTTTGAAATAGCCAAACCCTTCCCATTTTTTCTCTCCACATCCCTCTATTACTCATATAATCCTCACATTGGGCAGAAGTCTTTCCAAGTAAGCCTTTGAGCTCAAATCAAAAAGAGTTACCCGTTTTAAAGGCAGTGTATTCTCTTGTGTTCTTATGTTTTATTTTGCTTCTCCAACCCCCAAAACTCTTTTTATTCCTTTATTTTGTAACAAAAACAGTATATTGAATATACTATGCTGTTTTTATGATATGTATTAGAGCTACACTTACACACACCTTCATGTAATGGTAAAATAGCATACTATTTTTGTGGATGGCGAATTTCTGCCTCACGAAACGATGATTGTTCAATATCCTTCTAACACCTTTAAAGGTGGCCATTAAGATGACCCTATATTTATATATGATATATAATATGTTTATGTTTTCCTTAATCTTCTTTATTTTTCATTTATGTCATACCTTTATGGCTTCCATTATGGGTATACGCGATATCTTCATTTTAGGAAGTGCGGACTGCCGCCCCCTCAAAGTGATTTGATTCGTTAATGCCATATGTGGGACGTATAAAGGAAGGAGTTAATGATATTATATATGAAATTATACTGGAATTATAATATACCTTTATGTAAATATTATTCCATTCCATAAAATACTAAATAGAAATGAAAGTAGCGTTCATGCGTACGTACGACTTACCGTCTCCATGAACGGTGCATTTCATTTCTTACCTCTAAATGTTATGTAATATTATAAATGAATGTATATACTGGATTTATATGATATATATTATATATACATAATGAATATGACTCTGGATATAATGGATACATTAACAACTTGTAATTATAAAGAGTTTATTTTTGACTCAAGTACATATGATCGTTTAAACGACCGTTATTAACTTAAATAATTACATAGTGTTCGTGACATGGTAATAAGTGATATAAAAGGAATAATGAACTTGAAAAAGGTTCTTATACAAGTAGAAATTAACTCAATTTTGTTATTCAGGAGATTAAATAGCAATCGAGTCACGTCAGACACGAGGTAAGAGACTTCGTCTCAATCTCCAATCATTGAGGCATATTTTGTTTTATACACAACTTTCTTTTATACGGTGTATAAACCCCTTTGAATTTTATTCTTATTCAAAAAGAATATTTTTTTTATATGAAGCGTTTTACTAAATGAAAAAAGGAATATTTTTTGTCATACGTATGCAGCGACAACGACTTCTCCACTACAGTGACCATTATTTGAGTTTCGGCTTCCTCTACAAGCCATAACCTAAATTTTTTTAAAAAAATGAAAAATAAATACCATGTATTACTTTTCTTTTATTTTGGTATTGAAAATGTTTTTCATAATGTTTTTATTATATCAATGTGTTGTATTGATATCTTGTGATTGAAATGTGGAAATGTTATTCTTCCTTTATGCATATTTTACGTGATACAATTATGTTATGGTTCTTGGGAATTTTTATGAAGATGGGTGGTTCCGTGATAAACTAAGGGCAAGTGAGCCCGATATAGCTCTCCAATGCATTGGGTAATGCAATGGAGTTAAACGTTAAGGTTTATCCATAGAGATTTACGGAATATACTGTGATGGGTATTCCAAACATAACCATGAGGGTTACTCCCTCTGTAAAAATGTTATGAATTCCTCAAGTTACCTTTATGTCTTATGATTTCTATGATTATTCATGATTTTATGAGGTATGTTAAAATGATTATGTTTTATGAGTAAAGTATGATTTCATACATGGACTAATGTTTTCATTTCATACTTTTATATCCCTTACTAAGCTTTTTATGCTCATCCCATGTTTTTGAAGTGTTTTTCAGAGGACTTAATGTGGAATAGGGTCAAGGATGAGATCAAGGAAAAGTCATGCTATCTAAAACATGGAACTAGACATGTTTCTTTTTAAGAGTGTTTATTTTATGGAGACTTAGTAGAATTGTCTACTTTGTAAACTTTTGAGATGTAATAGTTATGTCCTAATTATCTAAAACCCTAAACCTGAAAAGATCCTCAATGTGAATTATTCCTTTAATTCAATATTAAGTAAGGTTTAAGGCCGAGGCCTTATAGACATTGATGGTGGTATGTCTATAAATTTTCCCTAGTTTTGTTTTCCTAGATATCAGGAGTTAACATTTTCCGAATCCAAATAATACCTTCTAAATATTTGTGATTTTATGAACTATTTATTTCTAATGTAATTATATGGGTTTTAATGACAATAAAAAATAATAAATTTTCTCTATTTCCCCTTCTTGGGTTTTTCATGTATCTCATTTTATGTTACATTATCATGTACTTTATGGTCATTAATATTATTATTAATGGTTTAGAATTATTTTTGTTCATTTAAATTTGATAAAAACATCTATAATTTTATCTTCTTATAGTGTTGACTAAATATATCACTTTTTAGTCCATGGCATGCTGAGAGTTGTAATCCCACAATTGAGATGATGAATTACAACATTAGAATCCTATATTAGATGGATGTAGGGAATGTTTTTATTTTCATAATAAGTAGGAAAAAGGATGTAATATATTATAGTGTAATAAAATAGAATAATAGATTGTAACATTATATGGTGATATATAATTGGATAACTAGAAACATGTTTACTTCACTAACCACAATAATTAAAACTAGAGATGAATTATGATATAAATAAAAGTGATTTGATCATTGATGGATTGGATCCGAAAAGTTATTTAGGGCTATGTTTCTAGGAAAACATTTTATCACTTAGATTTAAGTCAAAAAGTTTATACTAGACTGACCATATTTTTTTCATAGATTATAGATAAAAATAATTAGTTGTATTCTCACTGAAAATGGTTATAAATACCATTTCAAAAATTTGTATTTTAGTGTGAGTTTTCATGGTTTTGACAGATTAAATAATAAGAAAAACTAACTTTATAAATAAATTTGAAATTGTTTTTAAAAAACCAATATATAATATCAAATTACAATCCATGATATCATATAAATGTTTATCATGAATGATGGAATGAACAATTATGATTTTCAATCTTTGTAATACATAGAAATTATATGATATAAATCATAGCTGGAAATACTTGAACTATATATATTGGCATGAAAATACTGATGAAATAATGACCACTGACTATATTCAAGTGTTATTCCGATTATGATATATTTGAAATATTATAACATGGATGGTGATGAACATTTATTAAAGTGAGGGTTCTACAGTAATGTTCCAAATGACATGAGCTGTTAGATAATATTTAAATTAGGTAAAATATATTCTAATTTTTTAGTGTAGGATTGTCCAACATGTGTCATATATTCCATTTCTACTATGTTGGGGGTTCCACTAGATCCTTATTTCTCAATAACAATATCCATTACAGATTATAGTTATTAATATATTCAAGATATGTTATTTATAAAATAAAACAGATTTATTTAGTATTGATTAAAATTATGTAACATCATGTTAGTAAAATAAGATTTAAAAGAACTTATGAGTGGAGTCTATAAATAAATATTGTTTTGGAGAATCTAGGAAATCTAGGAATCACACCATATACTGCAGTAATAGGATTTAATCACCATTTATGACTAGAATTTAATTGTTTTCTCATTATTCTTGCTATATGTTGGAAAATATAATTTGAGTAATTACATCATACAAAAGGGCATGTTTAAATAATGGTGAACTATACAGTTGGTCTCTATATGAGGTGTTTGATAGTCAATTTGTATATTAGAATTATAGTAATTAGGCTACACATTTTTATTGAAATTAGGGGTGTCACATCCATGAAATGTTGATGTAGAAAATGTGAGTGTAATTGATGAATGAATGGTTATTTTCTGAGTACTATGAATTATAATAAATTAAACCCATTAACATTTAGGATGAAAAAATAAAATTCATACCATATGATCATATTGAATTTTATTAAATAAATTATTTCCTATGTTCTAATATATATTATGTGTACTGCCAAATCCCACATAGAAAATAAATACATTGACGTGAGGATGATCATACATTTCCAAGACATCAACATAACATAATTATTAACAATGTCTAATGATCATATTTTTAATGAACCTCATTATTTAGAAATGTGAAAAAACTATTGGGGAAAATATATGAAAATAAGATTAATTGAAATCATTTGAAATTTAATAAGGAATTTTTTTATGGAATCATTTATGGATAGATAAATTCAATTAGAGTTATATAGTGGGAATGTTTATATTTTCGTTGATGATCACAAAATGTACCAATATTGAAATTAACAATTAAATTTATTATTGATCACAATTCAATGTATTGAAATATAATCCAATAAAAAAAATTGATATAGAATTAATGTCATTTGAGAGGTTTCATTTAACTTACCATCTAGAAATGTTCTATATTTCATTATGACAATATCAATGATCCGAACATTGATGATAGTCAATTTTTAGGGCCGTCCAATTTGTTGATTATTTATTTAAACAAGGAATATATTTTCATAATGATATATAGATATTTATTTCTAAAACAACACCTATTAATCCATTTCAAAAAGGGGGAAATATAATTTAACAGTCCCCATGGATGATCATCGCATTCTGATATGTGTTTTTGAGGGAATCATTCATGTAATATAATTCATCTATAATGAAATTTTATAAGGGGTAATCTTTTTAAATCACTATTTATGTTAAAACATTTTCTTTCAACAATAATATACGATAAAAAACTCTTTAATTCCACCATTTTAATAATATATTCCCCCCAATAATTTCTTTAATATGTTACTCTAAATTTCCTTTCATATTGATATGAGTGACTAGGTTTTTTTAAGGAAATATCTAAGTTACTTATTATAATAAAGAAATATAAAATATTATTGGTCCAGCCCATGAAAAGGATGAACGAATATAGATGGAGTTACTTCATAGGAGATGTGGAAACAATCCCCATATACAACCATATTAACATCAAGGTGATCTATATTTCCCCTAGTATAGAATCCATAAGTTCCCTCAAAATTAATATCCCATTTTATTATAATTAAAAAAAATATATGAAACTTCCTCATTAGGGATCTCCATATCCAATATAAATACAATGGTGTTGGATGGTAGGATAATAAACTCGTATGTTTATTCTTTTGGGTTTATTTCTTATAGAGAAATTACTTATAAAATATAAGTTATTGGATACCAATAATTCCATATTAATAGTTTTAAATTAATTAGTAAGGATATATATTATTTGATAGATCTGAACAACATCATGATTTTTTAAGATGTATGAAAAAATATTATCTCAATGATTAGATATAGAAACAGTTCTGTTTTACTACACCATATCTCATTCAATTTCAAAAATTCTACAACTCAAATAATAAAAAAATATCAATCCAATTACCATTTTTTAGGTATAATGGATTCTAGTGATTGATGTAGGTATATAGTGTATGAGAGGTTTTCATTTCATTGGTTGAATCAAAATAAGAAGATATGAATGATATTTCTTTTGAATATTAAAACATATTATAAGTGCTCAATGCATTAGTTCATTTATTCATTTTCTAGTAAAAATGTGAATTGAATCCATTTACCATTGTTTTCAATAATATAAAATCTAGATGATATTCCCATAAAAACTCTCCACTCAAATAGGTAAAAAAGTGGTTTCAAATATAGTATATATAGTCCATTTCAATGTCAATAACAATGCAATGTTGGATAACCATGATACTAAATACATCCATTACTATCATAAAAAATATGTAATTCAATTACATTTTCATCATACTTGTTCATCATAACATGGAGAACAATAATTCAATGTAATATAATTGCTCTCAAAATTTGAGGAAATTCACCAATAAGTCATCCACAAAATAGTACACTATCATACAATGAAGGGTATTAAATACTTGGTGGTTTACATATAGCTAGGGTGTACGTGTTACCTTCATGATATGTTATATAACATTATAACCATTATTCATATGGTATTATTTAAAATATATTTAGTTTTTTTCTTCCAATGAAATTAGGATTTGACCACTATTTATGTAAATTTATAATGTAATGTTCATAAATTTTTTTATTTCATTGTTTAAAAATTCAATGATTAGGACTATGAAGAATTTGACTCGGTTATGGAAGTTGAGGTTTTATGGTGTCATTACATTATAAAACTTTTTTATTATTCCTCTATATAGGAACCCCTATGTAAAATTTATTTGGGTATTTTACATCCCAAATAGAAAAAATATATTAATTAATATATCTCATTATCCTCAACCACAATTGTGTGACATGGATTCATTCACCTTATAACCTATATATCATTCAAAATAACTTTTGGGAACCCCAATCTATGCCCAAATACCTATTAACAGAATACTATAATTTCATTTTAATTTTATAAAGAACATTCCTTTGTTTATTTATGGAGGAATTGTATTTCTACAGTTATATTTTAGGAAATTGTTTATAAATCAATATTAGAAGGGGTTCTTCAGGATTTCCTGATTCCACAAATATTGTATCATCAAATATAATTGTGATACATTTTTCAATATTGGGTATATTATCACAATATTTGAAATCCTTGAGTTTTGGGGATATAGAATTTTGATCTACCTAATAAATTAAAATTAAATGTTTCTAAAATATTTATTTATCAAATGGGGAATAAAAATTATAAATATTATTGTGGGTTGTATTCCAAGAGTTTTTAAATCACATAGAAAAATATTGATGGATCCCATGATCATATGAATTTGATGATAAACTATTCATTCATTGATCATATATTATACTTAATGTATATCAGTTAGATATAAATTCTTATATGAATTCAATAAATGAAGTTATTCTAGCTTGGGTTGAATGAGTTGATTCTCACTTGTCATAGTATATAATTGTTTGATTACTACATCATGTTATCATTAGTGGCCGGTATGATTATTAAAGTCCACATTACCCTTGTCAATGATTATGAGGATAAATCATAGTTATATAATCTTTCTCTCAATATCTTGAATGTAAAACAAGTTGATTGCATTTACATCATTCCACAGGGTAGATGGGTTGATTTTCAAACTCATTAATGTGATTTCATATGTTAGTTTCAGTTTTTTATTTCAATATACTATGAAAAAAATTAAATCAATGTACATAGACACCAATGAATTAAAAGGTGGTTTATGTCGATGAAAAACAATTATGTTATTATTGATTGATTAATTCAATAACTTGAGGTATGAAAAATGATATACTATATAATTGTGTCTCTAGGGTAAACATATAAGTATAATAAATATTATATCTTGATTTACAAAATTATATTTAGTTTTAGAAAGAAGTTCTATACATGAGTTTTCATAATGATATTCCGTAGTTTATTATTTACACTCATATTGTAACCATAAATCACTCAGATATATGTGATTAAAAATATCTCTTTTATCCTTAGGAATCAAAGGGTTCTAGATTGTATAAGATTTATCATATATCAATTCTACACTAAGACCATGTGAAAGGACAAAATAATTATTTAATTGAATATATAGAGGATTTAAATGTTCCCTTTTATCATTTTTTACTAATCATTGTTGTATATTAAAATTATTTCAATTCAATCATAAAATTATTTAATTGTATGATATATATATCAGTTTTAGCCACTTCATTTTCTAAATACTATATATTTTTTGGCCTCTAATGAATGACTCCCTATGTTCACTATATTATTAATGGGACTCTAAAATAAATATAAGTACATTGACTACATAGAGGTTCTTAAAAATCATTCTTTATAGGCTAGTGGATTACGATTCATCGCCATGGACTACACCAATACATGAGTTACCATTGGTTTAAAGGATTATGAGGATACCAAAAGAATACCATTGGTGATGGAACACTCCAAAAAATATGGTTGAAATACGTAGGTCCCATGGTGATCTTTTAATGAAATCAAAATTAAATCTAATATAAATGATCAATTAGTATTATGGGAGATATAAGAGCCTTTAGGTCCATAAGATGTGTCAATTGATCATGTTATTCTTGCAAATTGTTCCTTTTAATTATTTCATGATCATTTATTAAATATTCAAGAATAACAGACCATCCACTAAATTCAACATGGTTTTGTCTACCATGTCCCAGTATCGGGTTATTTGAATGAAGTGGGTGAAATATGGCTAATGTATATATTCATCACCATTATAAATGTCAGTTTGTTTTCTGAAACATACATGATTATATATATATATATATATATATTATTTTTTCATCGAGTGATCCTTTTAGCATGGCAGTTACCATCAGTCTAATGATAAGGGGATGAATTCGATGAGGTTCTAGAATTTTTTGGGTACCCTTAGGTGTTCTTCTTCATTATTTATAGTGCATTTTTGTAGTCCATTATGGATTTGAGATGAAATTAACATTGATGATATTTCAATTATGGATGCACATGGAATCGGTCTCCTAATTCACATTTACAATCATTCACTGACAATGGATTAAATATAGTAAATAGTAATAAGGGTATTAAATTCCTTAAATATGTATTTGTTTTAATGTGAAACATACATAAAATATCCTATTTTTTTATTAACAAGTGATCAATGTTGGTTATCAATATTTGTTCCATTTATTCTTAGGTCAAATTTTGCTTCAAATTTAATTTTATATCCTTGAAGGATATGATATCTGTAATAATATTCCCAAAAAATTGATATATTGTATACCAATTGGCATGATCATTCAAACATTAATTATTGGGAATCAAATTATTAGTTAATATTATATCATAACAATCAATAATAAATAAGTTGTACCAAGTAACTTTCTCATGACTCAATGAATATAATTTATTATTCCTTATTTTCAATTTATGGAATTTTTTCCCTTATATAAATCCTTTATCTAGGGATTTGCGGTAATATAATTTTATTAATGAGTATTTGGTTTATCATTCATTTCCTCTATTAACCTTTCTATATCTTGGATTATAGTTTGTGAATATATTTTCATAGTGGCATTGAAATATATTTCATCTATCCGATTAGATTTACCAGTTTTATCTTGCAATCCAACATAAGTTTTAATATGATTTTCTTTTTGTGTATCTCATCATATAGTATTACATGAAAATAAATAAATATATATTTATATGTATTATATGGAAATTTTATGTCTAGATAATATATTAAAACCATCCATATGGTGATGAAATCAATGACTCTCTCATTCACACTTTTCTCACAATTGGATTAGTGAAATTAACATTTCCTCATTTATTGAGTTAATATGGACTACGAAATATCATTTGAGGGATTAAAATTAAAGGATTGAACTATATAATATGTATTTTTAATTAAAAAATAAATAATTTTCAATATTTTATCAAATAATATGATCTTTTCTACCTCATGGTTCTAATAGGTTACCATATTTGTGTTTAAATGGGATGGGAAATGAGAAATACATATTTTTTGGTATTCATGTAATGTAACATATTCAAAATTGGTGTAGTTGAGATTGAGTCTATGAATTCTTCTATTTATTGGTAGAAATTTCTCAAATAATGCTATATATAACCTCCAATATGCTATCTTACAATGCCACACCCTATATTAAGTATATCTAGGATGTATCGAATATGCTACATATTCTTAGTTATTAATAGAGGTATTTTCATTATGTTTAATAAGGTATTTGTTCATATAAATTTATATTTATAGAGTGTATCCAATCTATTAAGAAGTTTTTACCCATATTGGATGTGAAGTATCATCTTGTAGAGGTATATCACAAGTAATAGAATGTTTTCCTATATTATTTTTATTATCCTATTTAATGTAATTTCATCAATATTTCTTAATATTATTTCAATATAGCCTTTGAAATTTATGGCATTAATTGGAATGATCCTATTTATCATTGAGATATATATATTTTTATTTGGAGAGTTGGTTGAGGACCTGATGATGATTAATCAATTTTATTTCTTAAAATTTCATTATCCATTTGTTAAATAGATAATCCAAATTGAACCCTAAATTATATAACAATCATTGATGACATTTTCATACACTATAAATTTATACTTTAGTATGAGTAGTATTTCATATCTGATGATTCACTTCTCGTGTATCCTTTATTATACCACTTTTATGGAGCATACATATTTTATTGATGATGAACCCCACTAACACATGTCTAGAAGGAACTATCTCATCATCATTTTATGTAATGTTTTGGGATAATCCTTTATTATAAATGTTTCCAAATGAGTTTTCTTGGTATGTTATGTTACGAATTTTTTTGGGGGAATTATACATTTATAAAACTTATATTGTTTTACTTTTCATGATGGTTATTATTTTTCATTGTGTTGGAATAATTTATATAAATATTAATAAGACATGGTTCCCCAATATTTTTATTTAATGTTTGGATGGGAGAGATACATGCTAATTTTTTATATATTGGGGATCCATTATAATTAGAAAGACGATGATTAAATGGGGAGGAAAATTCACCAAGTAATTTGCCATTTTTTTTAATTATATGTTGATGGTGAATATAATAAGGGTAAAATGACCAAAAACCTACTGCCCAGTGGATTTCTAAAAATTTTATTTTTATGTTTCAAATTATGAATGTAATAATTTATTCAGGTAAAATTATAATTAGAATAAAAAAAATTCTTTTAAGTTGTTCCCATCGAATATAAATTATTAATATATAGGGGACTATAATAAGAGGCAGTACAATATTATTATGTAATTCAATTTTTATTTTACCAAATTTGAAACATTATTTTATTAATGAATAAGAAAACAAATCTCTCAACATAGCCAACATACCAACATCAATGCTATCATGGAATTAAAAATTGGTTGTTTAGACTAATGAGAAACTTTCCTTTAGTTCAATGTTCCATCAAAAAACATCTTATTATATATTTCAATCATTTCTTAATTATAGAAGGCTTGTTGGGATGAATTATCCATATTATTCCCCTAAGTGATGGTGGGATTAAATATATTGATATATATTTTTTCAGATATATTATGTACCCATGGCGTTAATTGTTTCAAATTAATCATTATATTGTGTAGATTCTATCTATGAAAACATGTTTATATTCCTCACATTACCACCTAGCCCTTGGGATTATCATAATTGAATGGGGATAGAGTTAAATAATGTTACATAATTCATTATACTTCATGATATTGTCTAAATATCTTATATTTAATATATTTTATTCATTAAAAATGTCTGAGCTGTACATACATTCAAAATAAGGAATGCTATATATTCATCATCTACTTTTTTAGAAAACACATATTAAATGATAGAAAATTACTAGACCTTAATTGGTTTTCATCCTCCACCAATTCCAAATAACATATATTATGATTTTTATCCATATTACCTAGAAAAATCAGGGACACACTCCATTTATAATTTTATTATTCTTCTTGATTAGTGTATTTAGGTTACCCATTCATTGAGGGAAGTAATATTTTTAGAAAAATATTTTGATTTAAAGAAGTGGGACTCTATAGTTTATCATTATAAATTATTGTATGGGTACCCTAAAGGAATATTTTAGTCTCATTGTACGGTGAGACACAAGTGGACTATAACAAAATCAGTTGTAACACCTCATGCTTCCACGATACGTTTTCCTTTGAATAGTACACTAGCTTGTGTTGTACGCAACTTCGAGTTCAAACACACCAAAACAAATCCAAATACCTATTATGAATAGTAATACCCACATTTTAAAATTCTATAAATTTTATCATTCAAAATAGACATAATTTTTGGATTCGGAATATCAAAATTATCTTTGGGTGAATTTTTTGTATTTTTCTTAAAAAATTCAAATTTTGATTAATAGTAAAAAATGTGTTATTATTTAAAACTGAAATATTATATAAATAGTTATTTATTTTATTTAAATTTATTTTAGGTCAAAATAGATTCATAATACCTATATATGTTTAATGTAATTCAATAGAGTGATTTTATAATAAGTTTAGATATATAAAAATTTTATTGAGCTTTTTACCCTTTTTTACCCACCTCCATGGAGAATTTGAAAATTTGAATAAAACATAATATTACCACATCTATGAATTGAATTTAAAAAATCCAAGAGATGAGATAGATATTAGAAAGTAAAATGTGGTTCAATAAGATGAAAATAATTTTTTGTGAATAGTAACATTTAACTTTTATTTACCACAGTTACAAGTAAATATGTAATTAAAGGTAAAAATAAAATTATTTTTACCATAGCACATGTCCTAATTCTTTTGATGAAGTTTGATTCGGAAAAAAACAACCTTAGGAATAAAATATGATCCTTTAGGTCCACTTGGAATATATTAGGAAATTTATTGTTATTTTATTTAAAGAAGAGTTAAAAGGGTTAAATTAAAGATTAATAACTAAACCATTTTTAATATAGTTTTATACATAAGATAAATTCAACTATAAATATTCATTAGAATGATAAGAATAGTTCTACATAATGGTATTTTATTTATAATTTTTAGGCATTAAATAATGAAATGTATTTATGACACAATTATTATAATGTAATTACCTTATTAATGAAAGATTAAAATAACTGACAATATAAATATCTAAATAAATATAATTTTTGACTTTTGATGGATTATAGAAAATATATATGTTAATAAGACGTGTTTGGATTGATTAAATGAATTTTTTTCGAAGTAATAATGCTGTTATGACTGTAACAAAAACAAAATACCAAATAGTGTCAAAATTGACATAAAAGAGTTTAAAAAAAATTATATTATTTATTGATATAATATATATAAACAACTAAAGATCGGACAAAGGGCATATATAATTGTAGGTGTGTCATTAATGAACCACTTGGGGTTCTATTGGAAGTATATTGTATGTTTATTAATCATATAATATAAAAATACAAAGAGACATGTTAAATGTCAAACTATTTAACTAAGAGTTAAATAAAAAAGATAAGGTTAATATGGTTATCTAATCCTATATAAAACATATTGGTTGAAATTATTTTGACCCATACATATCTTATCCAATAAATAAGTCATTTTGGATCCATTAGAAACTGGTACGTATTTTATTATAAAATAATATTTCAATCTTTTCTTATGTTTCCCCTCACCCCTCTTATAAAAGGACTCATCAACTTCTCTCAAATTCACACCTCCAATGAAATTTAGCTCGGCTAACCCCTATGGAAATATCCTATCAACTATCCTCACTTAATCATAGAGGACTTCCTTTGGTCAGAAAGCCTTCCTATGGAGCCATTTTAATCAAATCAAAAGAAAAACCCCGATGAAGAGGTAAATATTTCATCACCTCTTCCATGTTATTTTCTTCTTCCACTTCCTCTTACATTGTTGTTTCTATTATAAAATAATAAATCCAGTATATTATATATCCTTTTATGTTATTATAAACAATTTACAACCAAATCCATTATTATATCAATCATATGAATGAAAAAGTCACCCTAAGTGTGTATGTACGACTTACCATCTCCAATCGTGGTGTGGTTGTAATTCAATACATTATTTTTTTGGATGGGTATTATAATGACATATAATTGATGTAAATAATAAATATAACATGGTAATTATTCATTATATATTATATATCATCTATTTACATATGATTTTAATATCAAAATAATGATATTGTCCCCCTTGCGTACGTACGGATTAACTTCTCCACAAACATGATGCGATTCATTTCCCCACCGTAACTATTTAAGAATAATTTTCATTTGTTGAATAAAAATACTTTTTAAATACTTAATATCATTATGGATATGAATCAAATTCATCATATTGTAGGGTCCTGAAAAATCGTTAAAGAGGAATGGGAATTCCACTTAATTTGAGAAAGGATTCTACCCAATTTCCCTAGGAGGATAGGGAAAAAACATGAAGAATACAAAAAAATTGACAAAGGACCGACCATCCCATGTACCAGTTCAACATAAATGGTACACGACCAATTTGGTGAGCCGCCCCCTCCGCGGACCAGCGTCGTTCGCGAAATGAAGGTGGGAACCCCTACGTGGGCACGAATCAAGACGGATGCCAGGCCGGTCCACTATCACGAATCGCGCCAACCAGACCATGCCACGTGCGCCGTCATTCTTGAAACAGAGGCGGTATCCGTATGTGACCGTGAACCTTGTCATTTCCCAAATATAGGCGGAGTGGTGCATGGCCGCGGAGCAATTTTTTGAAACTATGTTCCATAAATATCAGTTGACCAAGTCATACACGGGAGAGGCTTTCTTCATGGGATTCCTCAAAAAGCGTCGTGTGCCCCATCGATACAGAATCTTCATTACTCTATAAATATACCCCGAGGGGGGGGGTCAAAAATGGAGGGATGAAAAATTGGGAGAAAACCCGTGGGGAGATGCTAGAGAAATCGCTCGCAGGAGTAAAGTTCCATGACCATCCGCAGACCCCATATCGTCCGCGGATGCTCTCTTCCGCATAGAGGAGAAACCAAACCATGAACAACATACAACCAACTCCTCCACGACCAGCCTTTAGCAGCCATTTCCTTCGTGTAAATCCTAGGCGGCCAGCTTTTATGTGGCCCGACTCCTCCACAAACATCTCATCTGCAGACACCCTTCATGGATAGCCTCTCCACCACTACTTATACATGGCCAACTCTTCCGTGGATACCCTCCACAGCCATCACCTATGCGGCCATCTCCTATGTGGCCTACCCCATGCAGAAAACCTCGTGCACTCGTTGGTCCATACTGCAGGGGTTGTATCCCCGACACCCAGCATGGGTTCTATGTAGGGATGCAGCCCCAGCCCTCTGGGCCGGTCCCTTCTCTATCGTCACTGACCCCCATGAAAAATGGAGAGTCACACCGTGGACTTTTCAAGAATGGTCAACAACATTTTCTATTCCACCCTTCTTTCGCCGCAACATCCATCCAATACATGCCTTGAGTCAAGCTAATCCTCATGAATCTCCTATAACCCAATTACCTAGCTCCTTTTTCTAGGTTCATCTCAAAAGGGCCGCCCTTGTGTAATTCCCAACCCAACATTTTCTAGGTATCTATTACCTAGTCATCCTGACAACATGATGTTACATTGTATGACCGTCGACCTATCCATATGACGTTAAAATTTATGGAAATAGTCCCTACAACCCAACATTACCCTGTGATTTCCTTATCCAAGCTATATGACTTTAAACTATAGCACACCTAAACCTCATATAAAATTCATGGCATCCCTTCTAGAGTAATCCCCACACCGTCCTCGCCAGAAGCCTGTGTCCCGTCCCCTCTAATAATGGAAGGTTCATTACTCCTCTTTGCGACTTCTACCTTCCTCCAAAGTCAGATAGAAGGACAGTCCAGTGGTCCCATCCTTCCCCTATGCTCATCGTCTTCCTCCCCTTCCCCTCGGTAGTAAGATTGTGTGAGGCTTTCCAAGTCTATCGCATTCCCTTATTTCTCACACCGAACATGCCTCACATGGGCATAGAGATTTGTGGTAGTCACGACGCCCAAACGATTGCAGAACTCAGAATGAACTACGTGGTTTTTATCCTTGTTTCCTAAACATGGTAAGTAGGATGCCTCCCTGAGGTTCAATCACAATTTGAGCCACTAACCATGTGCAAGCCCTAATAATGCCCCTGAAAATGAACTACATGGGTTATGATCCCTGTTTCCTAAACATGGTACATAGGACGCCTCCCCGAGGTGCAATCCCAATTCGGGACACTAACCATGTGTAAGCCCCAATCATTCCCCTAAAAATGAACTACATGGATTATGATCCCTATCTCATAAGCAGGGTATATAGGACTCCTCCCCCATGTTCAATCCCAATAATATGAAACTCTCACGGGTAAGCCCTAATCTTCCAAGAACTATGTGGACTTTGATTCCTGACCAACCGGGATATGTAGGAAACCTCCCCAAGGTTCAAGCCCAATATCTAAGTCTAATACATATATTTCCCAATCATACCATGTCCCTATACTCCACCAAGACCATATTTGGGCCCACATGGGTCTTTCGGGCTGCTTCGGCATAATTCCCGCAACAAATTTGATAAGGTATATCTCCCCCGGAGGTCCTTTCCACATGACGTTAAACTATAGAGTTGGGTCCTTGTCACACAACCTTAAAAGGTGATGTGTCCCATGAAGTGTCACCGAACTACGTGGATTCTGATTTCTCTCATGAGGATACGTAGGAATCCCATATCATGGGTTCGATCCAAATGCTCAAGTCATTATCTATCCCCCCTGGATGACAATAAACTCCAGAGAACCCAGTAATGAGGCTTCAAGCCTGTGCCGTCTCAATGAGTCCAAACTCCTTAGAGTCATTAATCCAATGTGGTATGGTAATCCTCAGCCCTAAATGATTCTAAATCCCTGCGTTCAGCAGACCATTGCCAACTAGAAGTAATCCATGGATACTATGCTCGGGTATAAACCAAAGATTCAAGAACATATGAATATGTCTTAAATATATAAGAGAGTCCTGGAACATGAAATAATTCCCCCCAAAAGGGTGCAATGATCCAGACATCCCATCCCCTCGACCAATGTGAGTTCTTAAGCATCGCTGACCAAATCACCCAGCGAACGCCTACCCTTGGAAAGCAGGTTCACATATCGTTGGATATGGAACTGTTGGGCATTTTGAAATGAAAATGGTGAACCTAATATGAGTGATTAAGTAAAACCTAAGCTTCTCAAATCAGCCGTCAGGCTGAACACGTCCTCCCACCCTCGGTCGAAACAAAAATGGTGAACCCGACATGAATCTTTAACCGAGCATGACAGATTTAACCTAATCCCACTTCGTGCCCCCTTATACTCACTAGGAGGGCCAAGTAAGGTCATTTATTACACATGGGATTTAGAGATGATGCATTAACGGGTTTTCTGATTGTATTTGTTAAAATATTTTAACAAGTTCCAATCAGAACACCCTTCGATCCAAAGGTATAATAGATGAACTCACAAACGCATACTTCAAGCAACGCAACGACCGGACATCCTCGCAAACAAGGACCCCGTCACCTACTCAGCATCTTCAACTTTGGGACTCAGATGAGTTGATATGAGAGTAACCCTTGAACGGTACTCTCCCAAAGGTGGAGGCGGTCATGCATGCCCTCTAATCCGCCCAGACCCACCGATCTCCTACCCAGCAGCTGCTAGGAAAGAAGATCTAGACGGATCCTGTTGCTGTCTCAAACCATTTCGAGATTCTATCCCCGTAATGAGACAATGGATTACTCCCTTATCTTAGAGAGGAGGATGAGGTCGAAATTGAGGACTTCATCCCCACTGAATGAGGGTTCCACTCTAAGGCACCCTCCAGGAGATGTCGACGCAGTTACACCGCGACTCAATATATTCACGCTAAGGAGGATGTCATCTTGAGGATCCAGGCCCACGCTCCCCAAGATCCGGCCCCTCGGACCACCAGACGAGGGAAGAAAACATACAACCATGGACTGGTCATCACCCTTGTCCCTGAGGAGGTGCTTCGCTTCCTGTTCACATAGACATATTGCGATCAGGCACATACACTTGTCCTCTCCTCCAAAGCCCGCCATCTAGACGTGGAGGCATCATACGACCAGGCGTGCATCCCCACCGAGCTCCATCAAGACTGTCACTCACACCTGACATCAACTACCTGGAAGGCACCTATCCCTGCCTGGGGTCATGAAGCCCACCAACCAGAAGTGGCGGAAACCCAGCGCCTGCAGGACCAGCTCTTATTAGTTTCTCCTAACACATACCCTCGCGATGTGGTGGTGATCAACAAATCCCTCCATCCAGATGTGGCAGTAATTAATAGGCGGGCATGACTCCCTTCCAACAAAAGCCACAGACTCGATATGGTGAGGAAACAACATATGCTGGGCCAGCTCCCTGCGGATGCAAGGAGAGTCCGCCATCCCGATGTGGCGGAAAACGGAGAGATAAACTGGCATATCCCGTCATAGGGGATGATTCGTTCACCTTCCCTGACACAGGATAATTGTCAGTACCCACTGAAAACCGGAGGACTGGAGTTGGATATTCCTACTCCGATACCGGAATATGACTTCAAATCCATTCCAGCCAAAGATGTCTCTCTGCATATCCTGGCAATGATGGAGTAGCAGGTATCGATCCTAGATCATATCTTACAGACTTTCCAGAATGTAGTTGCATAAGCAGCAACAGCAAGGACTCAGGATTGTGAGCCCATCTTTTCAATTGAGGTGACTCATAAATGAGACAAGATACCTGCCTCTGAGCAGATCTGCATCTCTACTTCCACCCAGGAGGGTCGTCGACCAAATTCCATGATACAAGGGCAACCGTATCGAGCAGCTTCTCTCGTTCGAACTGGGGGAAACCCATCCATCACACTGGATGCTCTAGAGCAGGCATATATCCCTTCGAAAAGTCAAGATGTTCTTCGGAATATCCTGTCAGAATCATGAGACCCAATTAGAATGGGACCCAAAGGTGAAGGTTGTTATCAACTACAAATAGTCCCCGCTACCCGTAAGAAAGCGCTCTGAGCGCGCCGAGGGCAGCTGGAAAATAAAGAGCTGGTTCATGAATCTACTCTTCTGGAAGTTGGGGTTCCCAATGCCGCTAATCACATATCGACGGCTTGGAACCCTTCCCACCCATTACAATATTATGGGATTAGAAGTATCTGTTGCGAAGGTCCTCCCCGTAATGTCCTACCAGCTGCTCTGAAGGTCCTCCCCATATCTCCCGTAGGGGCCTCCCCCAAAGGAATATAACGATCGATCACGATAGCTTTTCTTTTGATGCAAGTCATGGAAGCCCTCTAGTTGACTAAAATATCAAGCTACAAGAAGGCCCTCCACTTGTTTCTATCCACCCTAAAGGTCCTCCCTGGGGTTGCACTGTAAACACTCTCCATGCAGTGGGAAAAAATTATGATAGTATCCCTCGCTATCTTAGTAGCAACTACGGAGTCCCTCCCCGCAGTGACATCTCATCATGGCAAGAAGGACCTCCCCTTGTCATGGCCTGCCCTGAAGGTCCTCCCCAAGGGTTACGTCGCAACGACACTCCGTACAGCCAGACATCAGATCACTATAGTAGTCCTCACCACTCTGATAACGAAGGTCCTCCCTATAGATAATTTAAGCAATGGGAAGGCCCTCCCCTCATTGCGGTACATTCTGAAGGCCCTCCCTAGGTTGTACCCTATAGACATTACCCCTACTGAAGTTGTGATGGTATTCCTCACCATTGAAGTAGCTGTAATGGTATTCCTCGCCACCACAACCGCCATTGCAAAGGTCCTCCATCCGATGGCCCTAAGAAACAAGAGGGTCCTCCCCTTGTCGCAGTGTGTCTTGAAGGTCCTCCCCAGGATACACATCTAATGTCAAACCATGATGGTCATCCTCACCATGATGGAAATTGTTGTGAAGGCCCTCCCTGTAACAACGCTACACAACCAGAAGGTCCTCCCCTTGTTGCGACATGACTTGGAGGTCCTCCCCAGGGTATGCACTGCAAAAGTCCTATATACAGTAAGGCATGAATCAGTAATGGTGACCCTCACCATTACGACACGGATAGCGGAGGACCTCCCCACCTAGACGCCAATCAATGATAAGGCCCTCCCCTCATTTCGATACATTCTAACAGTGTCACTACGGTAGTTGTAATGGTAGTCCTTTCCATTGCATCCACCATTGAGAAGGTCCTCCACGAAGTGACATATCATATCGACAAGAAGGTTCTCCCCCTCCCGAAAAAATCACAAAAAAGACCTCATATGCTGAGGCACTCAGAAGTACATGATCAAGCATGTCAGAATCTCAAATAGTACTCAATGACACCCTTCTTCAATGAGAAGATGGTTCAGGGCCACGTTCATTTTATGAACCACCTTGGAATCTCCCACATGATAGTTCAATAACTACCGGCCCCACCGCCTCCAACCACACTATCAGTGACCATATCAGTTTGGACGACCAGGAAGAGGAATCACTATCAGATGAGAATTTTGAAATGTTGCTCCTGAGTAAATGACTGGTCATAGATGATGTACCAGTTATGTTTTGGCCCACGACCAACTCTCAATTCGACATACCCAGAAAGTTGCAAGAATAATGTGTCCACTACATCCAATCAAATATATGGGAAACCATCCACCGGCTGAAATCAAGCATCCTTCTCTACTATGGGTATGTAGACCATGTTAATAAAATAAGAGTCCTCCTGCATCACATTGACCTAGATTCTCTTCCTTTGACGCAGAAACCACGACCTGAGTGGCGTAAACGAGACATTGAGTTACCTTGCCACCATTCACTACACTAGTTGCGCCGCCTCATTGGTGACGCTCCTAAAGGAGTCCATATCAGAGGATGAGGAGAACATCGATCTCTGTATTTCACTCCACTCCCCACCCAGAATAACATGTTCAGCATAATTTCTTGCAACATCATCACATCAAGACAGCAATCGAGTGGGGTCCCTATTCAGAAAAGGTGACACACCCAATAGAGACAGGCCTTGAGTAAGTCCCAGAAGAATCAAGCTCAACAGGAAAAATCCATTCACAAACTTCTAAATCAGGCCTCCGAAAGAATTCAACATGCCTCTCGCCTAAGAGCTTCCAATCAACAGTCATTTCCTGTCTCTTTAGAGGGGATTGATTCATAGGTGAACTTGGAATCAGATACAGCTCACCCCTGAATGTGGAACAAAAGATTATGTAGGTAGAGATAGCAGCAGCCACTGCCGCAATCTAGGGCCAACCCCAACCTACAGGCTTGGGGGTATTTTTTCACAAAAAATGTCCCCATAATACCAACAAGAAATAGAAGAGACTATTTTTCCAAGGAACGGAGCCTACCCCGGCCCTCAAGACTGGGGGATTTTTTACCACCTCAAAAACAACCTCTCCAATGAGAATCAGTATTCTCTCATATATGGATGTTAGTTAGAAGAGGAGGTTCCTACCCTATCTCATCCTTCGAACCAACATCCCCTTCAAGAGAGAGGCATACCATAAGGTCACATCAAAGAACTCTTTGTGTCACCCTTCGTCAAGGAGTTCGAAAGAAATCCTGGGATAGGAAGGGGGAGAAAAGTAAAAGTCATAGGATATACTCTTCCTATTTGGAAGATAACGTCTCCTCCACCCCACGATATGCATCCATCAATGCCATAGAGGTTAACCCCACGGGTGACACCAAAGATGAAGAAAATCTGAATGGATCGGGAGATGACGGTTCCACTCAGGATATGATTCACAACGAACCATCAGGTGTGCATACCTAGAACCAGAAGGCCGCCCTAAATATGGTTTCCCTTTCGGATAATGATCCTTCTATTACCCTGTGAGCTTCCAACAAGGATAAGAATAAAGTACCGGTTACCCTTAACCCTCCTTTTTCCCTTGATGAAAATGAGAAAATTACGCTCGAAGATATATTTGTTCGATGGGAAGAGGAAATGAAAAATTGATGCATCTTAACGCTGAACTACACCAGAGGAATTGTCTTATTGAAAGTGCTTCCCAAGAAGTTCCACACCTTGCACTCCTGACAAGTGCACCTCAAAGACCAAGGATTTCCCTGTCAAACGATGTGTGGTCAGGGCCCCCACCTAATGCGCCGACCGTCCTGTCCAACTACCTGAACGTGGATCCAGATGGATACCAAGACTTCCCCCACTCATGAAGTAACTAGGGAGAGTAAGTATGAAACCTCTGAAGGTGTCACAAACGGCATATGCATCCTTGGTACTGGTCGATCCGGATCTTCAAGCAATGCCTCGGGCTACACCATCCCAAGACAGGGCCAAACAGAATATGAAACAGGGTCTCTCCAACACCATCGAGGAACTGACAGCTCGATTGGAAGTAATAGAAGGTCGACGCGCTCTGGTAAAGCCAGAGCGAAATCCCTACCCAGATTGGGTGAGCAACACGCCTCCTCCACCCAATTTTTGGGAGCCCTGTATTCCCTATTTTCAATGGACTAGTCGATCCGGAACAACATTTGATGCACTATGTGTCTTATTGCGACCCTATGATGGGAACTCCGGAACAACAAGAAGTAGTGAAATTCAGATGCTTCGTGCCGACCTTGCAAGGATGTGGCTTCATCTGGTATATGAATCTACCAGCTCTGTCAATAAAAAACTGGGAAGACCTTCGACAGTAGTTCCTATTCCACATCATCTCAACGCTACCTAATAAAATAGTCAATGACCACATGAATTGAAAATAGTGGGATAACAAGAGGGTCTCAGATTTCATCGCCCGGTGGAATGGTCTGACCTACTCTCTGAACAAGCCAATTACCCAAGATGCAAAGCTTTCCATATGCATCGGTAACGTTCGAGATGAGATGTGAACACCGCTCATACTAGTGGAGAGCACCACTGGCTTCCGCAACCTCTATGACATTTCCAAGTGAATTAAAGACTCCCTACAGCGGACTAATCTGATGTCCCAAATAGCCTCACAGGCTCCCGCAAAGAGATCTGTTAGAGCTGAAGTGTCCTCTGTCACACTCAAGACAACCCCTATGCTTGCTCCACCGCTAAGGCCTCCACAAAATCGTCAAAGGCCCCCTTTATATTAGCGGTTGCCTCCACCCATTCGGGGCGATCAGAGAGGATCAAAGTGGAACTAGTTAAAGGAATGAAGACACAAAGTTTACTCATTCCGAGAGGACCAAGTCCATGTCTACTTCATCATCGCCATGAATTGAAACTTTCTCCACCTCCCGGAGCCATGAAAGCCTGAAGAAGTTGGCCGCGATGACTAGCTAGATTACTGTCCCTAACATCAAATTTAGGGGCACAATATCTATGAATGATTCCTCTTCAAAGACCTCTTAAAAAGGATTTTAGACTCTAGGCAGGTCGAGCTGGGACTACCACCAGCACATGTGACATATATTTTTACCACTGACTCCAACAAAGGAGATGGGTGGAAGGAAGTCACCAGAAAGAAGGGGAATAAATTTGATGACTGGACGACTCAGACGACTATCAATCGAGATTAGGGCATACTCCTAGCTAAACTACAACAGCCGGTGTTGTCGCCAATAGCCTCTAATGCCACAGAGCTGAAAATATCGGCGTCACAACCCTCCATGAGCAGGTCATCCAGGATTAATTGAAAAGGGAGGAGACAAGTGCAAGAGGAGCGGTCCCTAATGAGGACGAAGTTATCCCTAACACTGTCAGATTTTATGCCCTCAAGCTTAGCACCATGGGCACCGACCCACCAAATGACACCATCAGGGACAACCGACCAGGATGACCTATCACAGGACGAGGAGCTAATATTTTGTTCCATCAATGTCATCCATATAATGGAATAATTCCCTGACGAAGGGTATGGTTACTAACCCGAGTTCCCTACACAGGAGGCTGCGAGGAGTAATCACAAAATTAGAGGATATAAGGGGAGGCACAGTCGTGGCCAAAGCCAACCCTATGGTTTTCCCCTGGCCTAAACCATTAATATCACGGAAACCCATGGGAGAGCCCTTCAACTGACTTAGCAGGAGAAAGAATATCCCTCCACCACTATAAGCAGCCACTATGGCCCTTTCATTTTTCGGTACCCATCGGAGGGGAAACAAGTGTCTAGCCACCTAGTATTCACAAATAGACCAGCCGGGCTGAGTCCCCAGATCGTGGGATCATCATCGACATCCGACCCCATGACCGGTCCATCTCGTCACATACTCCAGCTCCCAAATTTCATGCTAAAACTCTCTCGCAAATAGAGAAGTGTAGGCCACTGGAGTAGAAATACGATATCCTTAAGCAGTTGGCGTCACTAATAGCCAAACTGTCAATCCTGGATGCCCAGAGATTGTCAGCAGATCTCAGGGAGTGGATTTTAGAAACCTTGTGCAGCCCCCATGAGTTTCAAGCTGAGGTAGCCGCTGCTGAGATTTACCGGATGGAGACTTGCCCCGGCTGAATGCAATGTGGTGATTTCCTTCACCGATCAGGATGAAGATACCATCATGAAAGGACACATAAAACTACTATATGTGTCTAGTATAGTAAATGATATCGATATTCAAAAAGTCGTTATTGACAATGGCCCTGGCATTAAACTACTTCCCCTACGGACACTTCATATGTTCGGCTATAGAGAGGATGATCTAATACCCTCAGCCACAACATTGTTGGGTTACGACAAGAGTGAACAATATGCAATGGGAAAAATCATGATAAAAATCCATTTTGGGGACCTTGTGGCCTACTCGGAATTCCTGGTGGTTCGGTAGAACACAACATTCAATGCCCTGCTGGGAAGGTCGTGGCTCCATAAGCACATGGACATTCCTTCATCCTACCATCTGTGTATTATGTATTGCATTAATAGAAAAGCTATAACATTACATACTGACAAGGCCCCTTTCAAGCTTTTTGAGTCACACTACCTTGAAGCTAGGTTATATGAGAAAAAGAAAATGAATCCCTCGATCGGGGGTATTGATTGGATTCCCGCTCCAAATGGTTTGGAAATGGTTCCTAATGACCCCCTCAAGTAGCTTGGCAGAGACGACGTACTTCCCATCAACCATGTTGAGAGCAGGGGTTCAATTCCGGACTCACACTCAGCTGTCCTCATGATATCAACCATAAAGGCCGAGTGTGACAATGCAGAAACGACCGCTAACCCACAACTTGGGGGTAAATACTTGAGTGAGGACGCACACAATTACTCGCCTCCAGACTCCCAAGAGCCGACGCCGAGAACTCTCCCCACATCGGATTAAGAAGATGAGAATGTGGGGGAAGAATAGGATGAAGATCTTAGGGATGCACCTCCTGCATTTGAAGAAGGTATCTCCACCACTATGGATGAGCTCAGGGAGATAAACCTGGGTACCGAGGAAGACCCGAGGCCCACTCCCATTATTACAGCCATGTCACCCAAGGAAGACGAGGTATATACCTCTTTCTTGAGGTAACATCAAGATGTTTTTTCTAGAATTACCCAGAAATTCGGGGACTCAATCCCGAAGTGGAGACGGACCACTTAGGTCTGCCAGAAGACCACCAGGGCTATAAAAAATCCGCCAGAAGGACTCACCCCTCACATGCTTCCAAAATAGAGGCTAAAGTCGATATGATTATTAATGCAGGCTTCATTTGGGAGGTCCAATACCCCATCTGGATAGCCAAAATTATCCCTGTTAAGAAAAAGAACGAACAAATCCGCATATGCATCGATTTTAGATATCTCAATCAGTATGTCCCGAAAGATGATTTCCTAGTCCTGATCACCGAGTTATTAATCGATGCAATGGCCAGGTTTGAGGATCTCTCCTTCATGTAAAGTTATTCTGGGTATAATCAAATCTGGATGGCCTGAGAAGACGAAGAATACACTGCCTTCAGGTCCCCTCAAGGAGTATTCTCTTACAGTGTCATGCCATTTGGTCTCAAAAACACCGGCGCCACATATCAACACGCCATGCATCATATCTTTAAAAAATTCTTGGGGAGATTCATCAAATGCTACGTGGATGACTTGGTGGTCAAATCAATATAGCACTCAGAGCACCTGTCAGAACCTGAAACCATCTTCAACAAACTTCGAAAATATAGCCTGAAGATGAACCGCTTGAAATGCGCCTTCAGGGTTACCTCAGGTAAATTCCTTGGCTTCGTCGTATGCAATCGTGGCATCGAAGTCGACCCTAAAAAGAAAAATTCTATCCTTGGTTTACCACCTCACTGCAATATAACTGAGTTGAGAGGATTATAAGGACACTTGGCCTACATTAGGCGGTTCATAGCCAACCTGGCTGGAAAATGCTTTCCCTTTACCTGGTTAATGAAAATGGGGTTACGTACCAATGGAAAGATGATTGCCAAGAGGCATTCGACTGCCTAAAGAAGTACCTCTTAATCCCACTGGTGCTCATTCCACCGGTTGAAGGAAGACCTATTATACTATACGTGACGGCCCTAGAGCAGTCACTAGGAGCCTTCCTCAAATAGAAAAATGACGTCGGCAGTGAAAACAATCTCTATTACCTCAGTCGAACCATGATCGATGCTGAAACTCGATACTCAAACATCGAGAAGAGTTGTTTAGCCTTGGTATTCACTGTTCAAAAATTGTGACCTTATCTGCAACATCATGACGTCCATTTGGTCTCGTGTAGTAACCCACTCAAGTACATCCTCAGCCACCCGATGCTGACCTGGGGCCAATCCTGATGGGTAGTCATCCTACAACATTTTGACATCCGGTTCATGCCTCAGAAAGCCATTAAAGGCCAAGAATTAGGAGATTTTATGGTAGAGAACCCCTCGGCAGGGACTACCACACAGGACATCGAGCTACTTGATGAAGAGATCTTCTCGGTTCACGTGGAGTTCCCAACATAGAAAATGTACTTCGACGGCGTATCCTGAAGCCAGATAGGGAAGAGGATGGATGATAGAAAATTTAACAAGGTGGGTTTGGGGATCATAACCATGTCCCTAGAAAAGGCAGTCTTTCCATATTCTTTCCTCCTATCAGAAGGATGTATGAACTGTGAGGTGGAGTATCATGCCCTCATTGATGGCCTAGAGCTCGCACTCTAGGCACAAGTACAACACCTTAAGGTGAAAGGTGACTCAAAACTGGTCATCAAACAAGTCAATGGTGACTATGATATCAAAAAAATGGAGCTGATTCCCATGTTTGACCACGTCTGAGGGTTAATGGTGGAATTATCCATAGAACCAACATTGACCTATATTCCCTGGTGTTAGATTGCCTTGGCTGATGAATTAGCTAATGCAGCCATATCCCATACTGACACAAACTAGGATGAAACAATTATTAGTATTGCTCATAGTCGAATGGTCTTTCCATTTGTTCAGAATAAGATGGAAGAAATCAACGATGTCAGTCCTGTCCCTCATCCATATGCTCCTGCCACCGGCTGGATGACCCCCATTGCAAATTACCTCCAAATGTGAGAACTTCAATCAGACAGGGCTGAACGAGAGAAAATATGGAGAAGGGAAATCAACTTTGTCTTATATGATGGCACGGGTCAACAAGAGGTCCTCTGCAAAAGAGGCCTCGATGGAGTCCTCCTCAGATGCATTGATGGAGAAGAAACTGTTCCTGTCATAAATGAAATACATGCCAGAGTATGTGGAGCACATTAGTCGGGGTCTAAGCTTTCCCATCAGGTTTGAAGGCTTGGGTACTATTGGCCCACCATGGCATGAGATTACGAGCACAATACCACAAAATTCCACTCCATCCAAATTTATGCCAACTTCATTCACCAACCCACAGAGTTACTTCATCAGGACAAGTAATCCTAGCCATTTTCCATCTGGGGAATGGACATCATGGGACCATATCCTCCCATGACGGCCAAACAACTGAATTATTTATTCACAGCAACTGACTTCTTTTCCTAATGGGTAGAAGCTGTACACCTCAAGAAAGTCGGGGCAAGAAACATTTTCATCTTTGTGAAAGCCAATATCATCACTAGATTTGGTGTCCCTCATACCATCCTGGTAGATAATGGCGCCAACATCTGCTCTACTGAATTGGAGAAACTATACCAAGAATATGGTATCAATGCTAACTACTCATCCCACTACCATGCAGTGGCCAACAGACAGATAGAGGCTTTCAACAAGACCTTGTCCAAAATTCTCTAGAAAATGGTGAACAAAGAAAAGAAATCGTGGCCGGATAAACTCTTTTATGCATTTTGGGCATATCGAACCACAATTCACACCACTACTCAGGCTACTCCATACTCATTAGTATACGGAATAGAAGCGGTCCAGACCATTGAGCTCCAATTTCCCTCGCTCTGAGTTTCCATTTGTGATCAGTTATCTAATGATGAGCAATCAGAAAAATAGCAGGGTGAATTGGAATAACTGGATGAGAAGCGGTTGCAGACTTTTCACCATCTAGATGTTTATCAGAACCAGATTGCACAAGACTTCAATAAAAAGGTTCATCTTCAGACATTCTTGGACAGAGAATTGGTGTTGGTCCTCTAGACCCTAATGATACCTGGAAATAAATCTCCAATGATGGAGCCCATGTGGGAGGGACCATATGTTATACACAATGTCTACACAAACGGAGCATACGCTCTGATCTCCATGGATGGGAAGTTCACTACCGCTCCTATGAATGCGAGATTTTTGAAGAAGAATTTCGCATAACAAAAAGCACATATCGTCCGAGCTGTTGGATGTTAAACTACAAAGCGCCTATCGTCTGAGCTGCAGGACGTTAAACTGCCAGGTGCCTATCATCCGAGCAGTAGGACGTTAAACTGCCAAGCGCCAATCATCCGAGCTCTAGGACGTTAAACAACCAAGTGTCTATCATCTGAGCTATAGGACGATAAACTGCCAAGTGCCTGTCGTCCGAGCTGCAGGATGTTAAACTACCAAGCGCCTATCGTCTGAGCTACATGAGGTTAAACTACCATGCACCTATCGCCTGAGCTGCAAAACATTAAACTGCCTAGTGCCTATCATTTGAGCTACAGGACGTTAAACTGCCAAGCACCTATCATCCGAGCTACATGATGTTAAACTCCCAAGCACCTATCGTCTGAGAGGCATGATTTTAAACTACCAAGCCTCTATGGTCCAAACTATATGACCCTAAAATAAGAGTATTTTTTCCTCATCGCATGACGTTAAACTGAACAGATTTTAGTGAACTATGTATGGCTTGATTTCTATCCCTTGAAGGATATCTAGCTATGCCATGATTCTGTATCCTAGCCCAACCATCCCCAAATAAAGTTAAAAGTGCTCTTTTCCCCTATTTACGGACCAGACCTATACAGGGTGTATTATCTTCCAAAGAAATATGTATGGCTTGATTCTTGTCTTTTCTGGATTTGTAGCGATGCCAGGGTCCCCCATCCTGGCCTAGCCACCCTCGAATGTAGAATAAAAATGCCCTTTCCCCTATGTATGGACCAGACCTGCATTGGGTGTATTATCTTCTAAATAACTACGTACGGCTTGATTCTTGCCCTCGTAGGATACATAGTGACGCTGGAATTCCACACCCTAGACCAGCCACCCCAAATAAAGCTAAAAAACCACTTTCCCCCGTGTAAGGACTAGACCTGTACGGGGTGTATTCCTCGTCCTTACCGCAAGACGTTAAAATACACGAATAAGATTTTTTTTGCCCCATTCCCCCATAAGGACCAGACCTGCATGGGGGGTATTCCCCAAAAGAACTACGCGTGGCTTGATTCCTGCTGTCGCATGATACGTAGAGACGCCTGGATTTTATATTCTAGCCCAGCCACTGATAAAAGAAACTACAGGTATATATACCCTGCGTACTTACCGCATGACATTAAACTGCACGGAATCCCCTTTTCACATCGGTTAATCTTCATCCTCACCGCATGATGTTAAACTGCATGGACTTCGTCCTCATCGCACGACGTTAAAACTGCATGGACATCATCCTCACCGCATGACATTAAAACTACATGGGCTTCATCCTCACTGCACGAACTTCATCACGACTGACCCAGGATATACAATGAAACATGATGGGAATACTCCCTATGCATTTGGATTCATCCTCTCTATACATCAAACTCCGTGACCCGGATAATTTCGGATTTTCATAATTATTCATGGCCATCGGAAGTGGAAAGTCATTGGCCGGTGGAAACCTTTGTATGACTATGCATACCATGCCCTTAACGACTATGCATATTTACATCCCCTAGCCCGTCTACCAAAGGCAATATTTCCTCAGGCGATGCTCTTCCTAGCTCCGTACGCTTACCGGCCTCAGAGCCCCACGCTATATCTCTAGATCTGGGAAACCCCAGAGTTACATTTTACACCCTCATTCCCTCACACTTGTTCAGAGTATACCAGAGAATCCTAACTCAATTTCCCTCCAGGTGATTTTAACAATAGTCACCCAATGGTCCAATCTCAATGACCATTAAACCAAGAGTACTTAATCTTTACTGTACGATGTTAAACTGCATAGAGTAAAGGTACACACCACATGCAATATAAATCAGCGCACTGAACTCTCCGAGTTTTAATAGCAACCAGGGATGAACATCCCCAACATGTCCAGATAATTCATTACCAAATGACAGACATCGTGGCCCGGACAATCGCGGATCCTCATAATCATTCATGGAAATCGGAAGTGGAAAGTCATCGACAAGTGGACACCTTTGTATGACTATGCATATTGTTCCCTCAATGGCTCTACATATTGATAGCCCCTTGACCATCTACCAAAGGAATGATTTCCTCAGGTGATACTCTTCCTAGACCCGTATTCTTACTGGCCTCAAATCCCCCATATCATCTCTCCTAATCCAAGAAGCCCCAGAGATACGGTTTACACTATCAACCACTCTCCAGGTCTTGGACATGCCGAGATATTCATGCCTAGTTACATTCAAATCAAGAGTGGCCTTTGCAACTACATCCTTACCTCATGGCGATTAAAACTGCATGGAACATGTATTTGCCTCTCAGTGTGAAGTTTCAAAGACCTAAAATTAAAAATACAGGGAAATTCTTCTAACTACAAGTATTTTCATGGATTTAAAAATTCCCCTTGCCCTCGCTGCATGATGTTAAACTGTACAACATCTTTAATAATGCTCCCCATCTTTACTGCATGACGTTAAACTACACGGAAGCCATCCTTACCGCATGACATTAAACTGAATGGAATTTAAAATGCCCTCATTCCTCACCACATGACGTTAATCTACATAGATTTAGTAATAATAACAATGCCCTCCATCCTCACTACATTACGTTAAACTGCATGGTCTAACTCTTCACAGGTTCAATTAGGAATAGAGGTTTTCCTCCATCCCTCAATGCACGGGCCAGAACTGCACAAACCACCATCTCACACAAGTGTGAGAAGGGATGACTTTACCCATTCCTTGGAATTTTATCCTAGATGATTCTCCCATATTCAGGCACCCTATATTCATAAATCACACTCTGCGCCAAGAAAGAGCCGAACCCTTGAAAGCCAAAGCTGGTGGTCCTGAATCTTAACTTCCCTAATGTTGCTCAACTATTAGGAGTATACAATCATTTACCTAAGCACAAATTTCATTACAATGAATACCATGCCCTCATTGGCTCTACATATTGTTCACCCCTGGCCCGTCTACCAAAGGAATGATTTCCTTACGCAATGCTTCTCTCCATACTCCTCTTGGCCTTTGAACCCCCATGTCCATCCAGGGATTCAGAAACACTCTAAGATATAGTTTTCCATCCATTCTTCACAACCCTGCTTGAATATGGTCGAGCTTCTATAACGAGATTACCAAGAACCAGGAGAAGCCGTTCTATTTTATGGAATGTCCCAGCTGCATGACATTAAACATCACCAAGCTCCAACCATCCTTCACGCTAGTTAAATGCATGGTATAGGGACCCTTCATCCACACTCATGATTAATACAGATGTTCCCAAACCCTTTCAGATGTCACATACCCTTTCCAATCCACCCCTGGTAGTTTTCATAATTCTCAATGACACCCTTGGTGGTTTCCATAATCCAGACATCCATGAAGTTCTCAGGCCATGAGAAATGGAGAGTCATTTACCTAAGGACACCTTGTCATGACTATGTATACCATGCCCTCAGCGGCTCTGTATATTGATCACCCATGGCCTTTCTAACAAATGTAAGTATTCCTTAGGTGATGTTTTTCTTACCTCTGCACACCGATACGGCTCCCATGCCTTGTGACATGCCCTGCATGTTGTTCAAAGCTAAACATGTTCCCCCCACATGCGTCTGAAAGGTATTGAGATATCTGTTAATCAACCAAACCTCATCGGGGACCTCGCTCCACCATATCTGGTCAAAGCTATTCAACCTCAAATTAGAGTAATGATGGTATTGTTGGCGGGACATTAATCAACTCACAAAAAGAGCCGCAAAGCCCGTTAGACCGAAAACCCAAAAACAGAAACCGAAGAAAAAGTCAAGCCATACCTGCTGCGTCCACACCAAATGAGCCCAGGGAAATTTATGGTATTGATGGGAAAGACAAAAATTTTGTAGGGTTTTTCTACAAAACCCTAGAAAAAGTCAAACAATGCTCGCTAAGTCCCTTGGCTCAAGAAAAATTTAGATCATTTTCCAATAATTCATCGATTTTCAAGACAACTCTACATCAGAATAGACTCCTCTTCATTCCTATTGGACCCTATTCCGATGGGGGGCATTTGTAGGGTCTTGAAAAATCTGAAAAGAGGAATGGGAATTCCACTTAATTTGAGAAATGATTCTGCCCAATTTCCCTCAGTGGATTGGGAAAAAACATGAAGAATACTCAAAAATTGGTAAAGGACCGACCGAACCGCACACCGGTTCAACATCAATAGTACGAGGCATGTTCAGCGAGCTACCCCCCCCCCCCCACGAACCAACATCGATCGCGAAATAGAGGCGGGAACCACTACATGGGCACAAAGCTGGACTGACGCCAGGCCGGTCCACCACCGTGAACCGCGCCAATCGGACCATGTCGTGCACACCGTCATTCACGAAAAGGAGGCAGAAGCCGTATGCGACCGCGGACCTCGTCATTTTCGAAATAGAGGAAATGTGGTGGATGAACACATATCAATTCCACAAAACACGGTTCTAAATATATCGGTTGATTGAGTAATACGCGGGTGAGGCTTTCTTCATGGTCTTCCTCAAAAAGCGTCGTGTACCCCGTCGATACAACATCTTCATTACTCTATAAATAGACCCCGAGGGGGGTCAATATAGAGGGATGAAAGAACAGGTGAAACCCCGTGGGGAGACACTGGAGAAATCCTTCCCAGCGGTAAAGTTCCTCGACCATCTGCGGATCCCATATCGTCCGTGGATGCACTCTACCACATAGAGGAGAAACGAAACTACAAAAAACATGCGGACAGCTCCTCTGCTGCCATCCCTTATCATCCATTTCCTTCGTAGACATCCTAGGGGTCCATCTCCTATGTGGCCCACCTCCTCCGCGACCATCTCATCCACAGACACCATTCACGGACAGCCTCTCTGTGGCTGCTCTTATGTGGCCAACACCTCAGCAGATACCCTCTGCATCCATCTCCTAGGCGTCCATCTCCTACATGGCCAGCCCCATGAAGAAATCCTCCAAGACTCACTGGTCCATTCTATGTGTCCTGCGCCGCCGCACCACCACTCGGTTTCCGTGTTGGGATGTGGCTCTGGCCATCTGGGACGGTCCCTTCGCTACCGTCCCTGACCCCCAGGAAAAATGGAGAGTCGCATCACGGACTTTTCAGGGTGGGTCAACCACATTATCTATTGCAGCCTTATGCCGCCTCAACATCAGTACTATACATTACATGAGTCGAGCTACTCCTCATGACTATCCTATTACCCCATTACCAATCTCCTTCTGAAAGGTTCATCCAAAAAGGGCCGCCCTTGCGTAAGTCCCACACCAACCTTTACTAGTTATCTCCTACCTAGTCGTCTTGACCACATGACGTTACACTGTATGACCCTCATCCTATCCATATGATGTTAAACTATATGGAAATACTCCCCGAAACACAACATTAAACTTTGATATCCTTATCGATGATATATGACTTTAAACGTTAGCACAAGTAAACCTCATATAAAATTATGGGTATCCCTCCTCGAGTAATCCCAACACCATCCTCTCCGGAAGCCAATGGAACTTCCCCTCTCATCATGGAAGGTTCATTGCTCCGATGTGAGACTTCTAGCTTCCTCCAACATCAGGGAGAAAGAGAGTCCAGTGGTCCCGACCTTTTCCTCCACTCATCGTCTTCCTCCCCTTCCCTTGGTAGGAAGAATATATGAGTCTTGACAAGTTCGTCACATTCTTTTGTTTCTCACAGTGACCATGACTCACGTGGGGTGAGAGATTTGTGATGGTCATGGCGCCTGCATGATGGCAGCGCTCAGAACGAACTACGTGGGTTTTGTTCTTTATTTCCTAAACATGGTACGTAGGACGCCTCCCCAAGGTTCAATCCCAATTTGGGCCACTAACCATGTGTAATCCCCAATTATGACCCTCAAAACATACTACGCGGGTTTTGATCCATATTTGCTAAACATGGTACATAAGACGCCTCCCCGAGGTTCAATCCCAATTCAGGAAACTAATCATATGAAAGCCCCAATCATGTCCCTCAAAATGAACTACATGGGTTTTGATCCCTATCTCCTAAGCAGGGTACGCAACACACCTCCTCCAGGATCAATCACAATAACAGGAAACTCTCACCCGTAAGCCCTAATCATCCAACAACTACGTGGAATTCAATTCATGACCAACCGGGATATGTAGGAAACCTCCCCGAGTTGCAGGCCCGATATCTAAGTCTGATACACATCTGTCCCTATCAAAACGTGTCCATATACTCTAGGAGGACCATATTCAGCCCCACTTGGGTCTTTCGGGCCACTTCAGCGTAAGTCCTGCACCAACATTGACCGGTCATCTCTCTCCTAGTGGTCCTTGCCACATGATGTTAAACTGTATGGTTGTCTCCTTGTCACATGACCTTAAAAGGTGTTATGTCCCGTCCAGTGGTACCGAACTATGTGGATTCGTAATCCTCTCACGGGGATACGTAGGAAGCCCATATCACAGGTTTGATCCAAATGCTCAAGTCATTATCTGTCCCCCCCTGGAAGACAATAAACTCCAGAGCACCCACTTATGAGGCTTCAAGCCCGTGCGGTCTCAATGAGTCCAAATTCCTCATAGTCATTAATACAATGAGGTATGGTAACCCTCAGGCCTAAATGGTTCTGAATCCCTGCGTTCAGCTGACCATTTTCAACCACGATTAATCCATGGATACTATACTTGGGTATAAACCAAAGATTTGCGAACATATGAATACATCTTAAATCTATAATAGAGTCCCGAAACATTCAATAATTCCCCCCAAAAGGGTGTGATAAGCAGACTTCCAATCCTCTTGGACAATGTGAGTTCTTAAGCATCGCTGGACAAATCACTCAACGAACTCATTCCTTTTGAAGGCAAGTCCACATATCGTTCGATATGGAACCATTAGGCATTTCGAAACAAAAACAGAGCACCTGATTTGAGTGATTAAGCAGAACCCAACCTTATCTAATCCACTGTCAGGCAGCACATGTCTTCCCACCCTCGGTCAAAACACCTACCCATAACAAACACGACTTATGTAACAAAACATATAAAGGAAAACGAATCAGTAAACACCCAAAATGACAATAAAACTAAAATATTATTAACAAAGCAATATTAGAAGATAATATATGATATCATATTTATGAATAATGTTCTCGTGTAATTTAATAACAATTATTTAACTATTTTACAAGATGTAAAAGAACAATCAACCAAGGATAAGTACGAGGTAAGGGTTAATTTCACAATCTTTTTATTTTCCAAGGTTATTTTTATGTAAGTATTTACTGGGGATTCTTTATCGTCAACATCCATGTTTTCTTAAAAATGTATTTCAAGACATTTTTCTATTTAATAGATTATGTTTTAAAGTCATTTGTACCCTTATTTGACCTTATATGTTTTTTAAGTAATCTTTCTGTCGTTTTCCAAACAAGGTATCATAAGAACTTTTCGACAAAATTAAGGTAAGAATTTTTTTTAACTTATACTACGGGTGCGGCTATTTTTAGCCATTATAACGTCGTCGAAGCTTCCATTACAAGCTAAAAAAAATATTTCCAAAATATATGATTTCTTTTAAATGGTTTTAATATAGAATGTGGTGTTTCTTTCAAATAGTTTTCATTTCATCTATGTCAACATCCATTGATGCATTTTAAACTTATTCAAAGTTGATTTATTATGATACAAATCTCCAATATTTTATTGAAGGTTTGGGGATACGTTTTATTGTGAATTTTTTATTTTTATACAATTTAGGGTTTATGGATAAAGTATTGACATTTTTAATGCTATGTTTAATAAAAAAAAATGTTGTGTTTAAACATTTTCATATAAGGATTTCATTGGACTTAGTAAGTGTGGGGTGGAGCCTGATATATGTCCTCGATGAATCGATAGGTCTCATGAGACAAAAAAGTGTCTTGGCATAAGGCCTTGACAAAATCTTATTTGTAGTCTATGTACAAGGCCTTGACTATGTGGTTATGATGTCTGGCATTATGCATTCCATCCTTATGAAAGTGGATTTTCATATTGCATGTGATTATTCGACTAGTTGAAAATCTATGTGAATAGGTAAATGGATTTATTTGATTTTTACATTTCCATATCATGTTGAAGATTAAGTTGAAAAGGCTTTTGTTTTAATCTTATACATTGCCTTAAATATTTATGCTTATTTATAAAAGTTTCTGCTATATTATTATCATTACTAAGCCTCGGAGCTCACCCATTTCAATGTTTTATTTTTCCCAGGATGTGAAAAAGTATTTTATAGATGACCTGTAGGGATTGGCTAAGGATATAAGTGTGTTTAAAAAGGGGTAAAATGTTGTTGTTGTTTTTATTTCATGATGTAATGTCAATCATATGAATGTATCTACTATTTCTAAGGCTACAAAACTGATTGGTCTTTCAGGACATGATTCCTTGTATCATGCCAATGATATGTAATAATGCACCAACTCTGGGTAAGTAGGGTCAGGGTGTTAATGTGGGTATCAGAGGAAGTTTAGTAAGAAACTTGTAATCTAGATTTAGATAAACTATGGTTAGAGCACATTACCCTAAGATAGAATTTTAGGATTAGTATATAAGAACTCCCTAAAATTTTGGTAATGTAGAGATTTTGTGTGTTTTCCATGAAATACATCCCTGTCTAGATATGAGCAGGTAGAGGTGGAAATTGCATAGAATTACATAGGGGTAAAACTCGAAAACACCGCTTTGATCTAGACTAGAAAGAGAACTGGTACATGACAACAGGCCTTGCTGCACTTTTGGTTACGACACTCCTAGGGGATATGAATAGTATAATTCTAATTTTCATTACAAACAATTATGAAGGGTTTAAGAGAAAATAATTCCTCAACGAAATCATTTTTGTGATTATGGATTATATCCATAAACTGTACAATTTACGTTAGGTATTTTACATGTTTCGAATTATTCATTGTGATTCATAAACTGACCTAGAGTATGCCATTTTTTTGAAATGGTTCCCAGTTGATGTAATGAGAAATGCAACAAAACGTTTGATTCATAGAGTAAAAAGGGTCATATCTTTCATGGTATTGAGCCATCATTTAGAACAGAAATAGTCTCCCAGGTATTCTCGACATATGTAGAAATGGTATCATGTGTTAATAAGATACGTAATGTAATTCTTTGAGTCTTATGGATTTGAAGTGAAGAAAGAGAAAAAAAGGATGGTAGAGAGAAAGATGGATAAAGGGAAGGGGGGAATGAAGGATTTCCCCAAATGTGATAATTGTGGAAAGAATAAAATTGGTAAATGCATGAAATGAATGAGAGTTATAATATTCTTTAAGAAGGATAAATTATGTTTATGGTACATCCAACCATTCGAAATTATAGAACGAATTGGGGTTGTAGCATACCGTTTGGAAATGCTGCCAACACTACTGGAATTCTCATTTTTTGCAAAGGGCTATTTGTGATGGGATCCTGTGCAAATAGCGTTTTGCAACGTGCCCCCATCGCAAATAGCCCGTTGTAGAAAATGGTGTCGCAATAGATATTTTTTTCGATGGTCCCATCGCAAAAAACCTCCCGATTATAAACATTATATACCCAAAAACCTTTTGTGATGGGCCCATCCCAATTTGTTTTTACGAAGGGCAACTTACCTATCGCAAATAGTGTACCGATTATATACATTATATACCCATAAACCTTGTGTGACAAGCCCGTCAGAAATACTAAATTCGACGAGTCCGTTGCCCCATCACAAATACTACTCTTAAAAAAATATATTTCACTTATTTGTAATGGGGCCCTGTCTCAAAAGACCCCATTGCAAATACTAAAATTAATTATAAATAATAAAAAAATTATGATTAATGAGAAAATTATATTATTATTATAAAAATAATAAAAAAATAAAAATATTATTGTTATTAGTAATATATAAAAAAATTGAAAAATATAATAATAAAAAATATATTTAATAAAATTATGATTAATAAAAAATTAATTTTAATACTATTTAAAAAAATATAATAATAAAAATTATTAAAAGTTTCAATATTTTCAAAAAAATATAAAAAAATAAAAAAATATTATTATTATTATTATTATTAGTAAAATAAACAAATATTAAAAAATATAATAATTATAATAAATATTAAAATATTAAAAAAATTAAATTATGCAATATTTACACCAATATAAAAGTCAAAATGTGTAAATAGTTCATATTATTACAAAACATGAATTCAAATGTTTTTAACATAAAAAAATCATTGGGGGGGTCGTGTGGAGGAGGTGGAGTAAACTCCATCCCAAAACTATGAGTCAGACGATGCATGTACTCCATCTGCTCGTGATACATCTACTATCGTCGTTGCTCCAATTGACGTAGATCCTCCTCATGATGTTGCTCTTACTATTGTGGCCGCCGACACATGTCTTCATACTACTTCTGCAAAGTCCCTATAATCTCAGCCTGAGTTCACAACTGCTCCTGATACTGTGAGCCAGAAGATGATGTCTCTCAATGAGCTCCTCTCAAGATGGACTCTAACATCGCAGTAGTACCATAATAATTACCAGGAGTCAAATGAGAGCCGATACCAATTACTCGACCCTTCTCAAAGCCACACTGAGTCGCCTGCATCCATGCCACCTCATCAAAATGGTGAGCACTGGTCTGCTCAATCATCTCGTCCAGACCCTCAGCATGTGTCTGAGAGGTCTCAGCATCATATGACTCCTTCAATTCCAATTTAAAATTAAAATTGTGAAAATATTATATGCAGTTAACTATCAAACTAAAAAAATACTAACCACAATCTGACACTGATGATCACCTCTAATCTCTCATGTGGTTGAATCACTGTACATCCACTGATAAATGCTGAACTTCGTAATATCGGGATGCTCGACTGCCTACAGAAATATAAAATAAATTTTTTATATTTAATGTTATATAAAATATTTAATAAATATACTTACCAGATGCTCTCTATGCTAACTGAATGTATAGCTACCAGCTCGATGCGTCACCTCTTGTCTCCCCCTATTATATCGTCCCACTAAAGATCTCCTCTGAAATCCACCTCCCAGCTAGTGTAAACATAATCCATACCAAACATGAGATGAAATGTTCTCTGGTCGGTGAGCACTAAACAACTCATCAAATTTTTTCACTCATACTTTCTTAATGGTTGTCCTTCTCAAATTGTTCAAAAACTGACGGAAATGGCCATGCATAGAAACATGCCCTGTTGCGTGGATAGCGTCGCGCATGCTATCATCGATAAGATACCATAAACCCTAAAAATAATTTATAATATCAAGTTATTAATAAAATAAATTTCAAAATAAATATTATTTATTTACATACCATCCAATGATGGAACATGTCACGTCGCACATCAAAGGGAATCTGTTCCCATGTAATCCATGGCTGAGAAAAATAATTTCACAAGATAGAGCTCCCATGTACAATAGCTACATGTACAAAATTGTGAAAAGGGAATAAATAATCAAACAATTAGTATATATATAAATAAATTAATGAAATCTATCTAAAATATACAGGTTACCATACCTCCATGTGTGTGGATCGAAACCAAGATGTAGATGTCGCTTGGGGATAGGGTCAAGAATCATCATTCATGCAAGACAACAGCCCCTCCGCGTACCCCCTGAACTGCCAGTAGGCTGAGGGTCAGATGATCCAAAATCTCCCTCATCCAACAGAAGGTCAGCCTCCTACAACTCACGAAATATATCAGAGTCCATCTAAAACTCTAAATTATTATTTTTAGCAAATAGTGAAAATAAATATTTAATATAGATATATATTAGTTATGATAATAACTAGCATTTAACTGTGTCAATGTTCATCTTCATCTTCTTATCCATATCTATCAATGTCAATGTCTTCATTTTCCTCCTCAGCATCATCAATATCCATGTGAGTTTATGTTTCAACATCTCGTATCATTTCAAATTCATTTGTAACATCAATAACATCTTTATCACCATCAATCTTTAATTGTGGGGTGTCATCATTTATATTCACATCTCTTTGTGAATCAGATGGATTTTGAGAAGTCTCTTAGAAAATTTCAATTCCTTACACTTCATCGGAACCACATTCCGTTTGAGTAAAATGATTTTCTGAAGATTTCATTTTTATTATGCTCCACCAATCGCTCAAGCCTCTTGATGTGGCACAGTACTTTGCATATTAAATTTGATGTGCCTGTTGATCCACTAAAAATGGTTCATTTACTGCAAGAATACTTTTATATTTAATATCGATGATTCCATGAGTTGGATGAACATGCAAGCCTATCTCAGTATCTAACCACCAATATTTAAACATTGTTATGTAATTTTGTACAAGATAACACAGCTCAATAATTTCATCCAAAATTACATAAAAGTAAACATTAGTTTCTCTGTGATGTGATCCTCTCAAGAAAACTCCACTTCTAAATGTTTTTTTAATCCCTGAATGCATGTTTATGAAATGGAAAACCATTCACCACATATGAATTATAATATTTAACAATTTTGAATGGTGGGTTACTCAATATACATAGTAGCTTATCAATTTTATCAGCATATTGAACACCTGGAATTTTTTTAAAATATTATCAATATATTAAATAATAAACGGAATTGATATTAAACCATCATTAATTTATGGTACTAGTTTTTGAAACCATTGAGAAAAAACAATTTGTCTGTGTTCTTCAAGAGCAGCAGCTGTAATTTGTGGAAGTTGTTACTTAATATGATTATCATATAACCTACAAATAAAATAAGTTTAAATATTGTAACATAAATTATAGAATACGTGATAGAAGCCCTCATAAGACAAATGATGTCATTTCTTCACAATTTAGTGGAATATATGTATGAGCTCTATGATGTTCGTCATCTGAAATCCATCGTTCATGAACTCCACCGAAACCAAGATTTGGCTAATTAAAAACTGTTAATTGATTGTCCATTTCATCGTTAACATTCCCCTAATTTCGTCCCATGTGATTGTGTTTTGAATGATATTGAGCTTCAAAATAATGAGAGCAGAAAATAGAAATTTCTTCTTGCAAATAAGCTTCAACAATTGAGCCTTCAACTGATGCTTTGTTACATACTTTTTTCTTCAATTTCTGCATGCATCTATCGAATGGGTACATCCATCAAAACTGTACAGGACCTCCACATTAAGCTTCTTGTGGAAAATGTAATATTAGATGTTCCATTGAGTCAAAGAAAGTCAGTGGAAAGATTTTTTTCTCCTTATATATAATTAGAGAAACATCTTCTTCCATTTTATTAGCCCATCGTAGTCTTTTTCCACTGAAAAAATGTCTCAAAATAATAAGATATGTCTGTTATCAAATCCCAAATCATAGAATATAACAAACCTCTAAATCCAATCGACATTAGTCTTTCCATTATAACATTACAATCATGACTTTTTAATCCAGTAATATAACCATTCTTAACACATCAGCCCACATTGGAAGTATAGCCATCTGGAAGTCTCAAATCTGCAATCCACTGACAAAATAATAAGCGACTCTCTTTGGACAATATATAAGCTACTTATGGCTTCATTATCCTCTATGATCTGACATTTCTAAATAGTTTAAGTTCTGGTTTCCTGTAAATTTGGGCAAGATCTAATCGTGCCTTTATAGTATCTTTGGTCTTACCTGGTGTATCCAAAACTGTATGAAATAAATTATCAAAACAGTTCTTCTCAATATGCATAACATCCAACATGTGGTAGACCAGCAAATCAGATTGATACGGATGATTCCAAAAAATTCTCTGTTTTATCCAATTATATTCTTTCCCAAAACCATGAATTTTATGTTGGTTTAATGTTGGTCCAAAAGTGATGGGAAGTAGTGAAAATAAAACTGATTTAAACTCTGTACCTGAGATCTTATTTAGAGGTTCATCCCTTTCAATTGTACCTTTTTTGAAATGAGATTTCTTCCTCCAAAAATGATGATCAGTTGGAAGAAATTAATGGTGACAATCCAAATAGAAAGGTTTTTTCTATTGACGTGCATAAAGGATTTTTTGTCTTTCATACAGTAAGGACATGATTTCGGACCATATGTACTCCAACCAGATAACATACCATATGCTGGAAAGTCACTAATCGTCCACATCAATGCAGTTTTTAATATGAAATTTTGTTTCGCAGCAACATCATATGTATTAACACCATCACTCCACAATGCATTTAACTCATCAATCAATGGTTTCAAATAAACATCAATATTAATTTTGGGATGTCCATGGATTAATAGAGTAAAAAATATAAAAGGCTCCTTCATTAACATGTATGGAGGAAATTTGTACGGAGTTATAAAGATAGGCCAACATTAATACTGACTACTATAAGAATCAAACAGACAAAAACAGTCATTAGAAAGACCCAATCACACGTGTTTCGGTATACTATAGCAAAATATGGATACAGACGGTCAAATATTTTCCATAAATCACCATCATATAGATGATTCAAGCTTATATCATTTGAAATCTTGGTTTTGTGCCATAAAATCATTGATGCTGTATTCTGAGACAAAAATAAATGCTGTAACCTGGGTGTAAGGGGGAAATATCTTAATTGTTTTACTAGAATCAATCTATACTTCACTGGATGAGATTCTTTATACCTCGATTGTCCACATGTGGGACAACTATCCAATGAATCATTTTCACTAGAATATAAGATGAAATCATTTGGACATGCATGAATCATCCAATAACAAAGGCCCAAACTATGAACCCGCCTCTTTCTCTCATTGTAATTTGATGGAAACATAGTTACTTCAGGTAATATTGTTTTAACCAAATAAAATATCTGATCAAAACAGTTGTTTGACATTGCATTATCTGATTTAATTGCCATAAATTTTTCAACTGCTTCTAATATCCTTATCTTGCAACCAGGATATAATGCATCCTCATCGGACCTCAACTACTCATAAAATTCGGATGGTGCCAACCCAGAAGTTCAATAAATATCATCGTGAGTTTCAGTTTGTTTCACAAATGGACTTGCAACATCATGTTCTAAATTTTGAAACTGTGATGGATCTGGAATTAAGTTATTACGATCTTCTCTAGAACTGAGTTCTCCATGTTGATACCAAAAAACATAATATGGTTGAAAAGCAAACCATAAAAGATGTCCCCCAACCTTTTCAACTATGTCAAATTTTCTCAAAGCACATTTTTTACAAGGACACTTAATTGTGCCTTCTGAAACATATTCTGGTTATGATGATGCCAATGCTAAGAAAGATTCAACACCCTCAATATATATAGGATTCAAATCAGAACCATTTTGATTTCGACGCTGATTTATCCAAGCACGATCATCTAATAATGAATGATATAGACTTCTTATTCCATATTTTTATAAATAAAATATAAAATCATCACTGTTTTTGAATAATTGGAAATTATAAAAACACTATCTGAAAAAAGAAGATAAATAATTACAAATACATCTTAATAATTACCATTAATTAAGGGAGACCCAATTTAGAGTGGATTGAGGGCTACTCTTTTGTCTGACGACTCATTTACTTGCATCTTTCTCACACTAAAATCATAATGAAGATTCTGGTCTGAGGTACGCATATTCATTCTAGTATGCATGAGGTTGAATATGTGAACCTTCGACTAGATTCTTCATTGTGATTTCAGTGTGAGAAAGATGCACGTAAATGAGTCGTCGGACAAAAGAGCCCCCCATTTCGTCGATGAATCGTCTTCTTCCAACTATCACCGACTGAAAACATTATAAAAATATGATCATATGAATGCATATCTAATCTCATGCATACAATATTGAATATGTCTACGTAGTATCACATTTTTCATAATGTTTTTGAGTTGGTGAGAGTTTAAAGGAGAAAATTCATCGACCAAAAGGAGTGTCGTCAATCCACTGGAAATTGTGCCATGTTCCTAAAATTTCTTAAAATTTATTAAAATTTCTTTTAAACTATTCCCAATTGTTCCTAACTAATTATTACTAATTATTACTAATTATTCCTATTTATTCTTATATATTCTTATTTATTCCTATTTATTCATATTTATTTTTATATATTGTTAATTATTACAATTTATTGTTAATTATTACATTTTATTGCTAATTATTACAATTTATTGGTAATTATTACAATTTATTGCTAATTATTACAATTTATTTCAATTTATTCCTAATTTTTTCTAATTATTCCTAATTATTGCTAATTATTCCTAATTATTCCTAACTATCCCTAACTATTCCAAATTATTGTTAACTATTATTAATTATTCCTAATTATTTCTAATTATTTCTAACTATTCCTAATTTTTGCTAATTATTCTTAATTATTTGTAATTATTCCTAATTATTGCTAATTATTCCTAATTATTTCTAATTATTAAAAATTAATGCTAATTATTATAATTTATTACAATTTATTACTAATTATTACTAATTATTACTAATTATTACAATTTATTATTAATTATTACAATTTATTACAATTTATTACTAATTATTACTAATTATTTTAAATTATTCCTAATTATTTGCTGATAATTTCTAATTATTTCTAATTATTGCTAACTGTTACTAATTATTACTAATTATTACTGATTATTAATAATTATTTCGAATTATTACTAATTATTACTAAATATTATTAATTATTACTAATTATTACTAATTATTACGATTTATTACTAATTTAGAAATACTTAGCAATACTTAGAAATACTTAGAAAAATGAAAACTCCTTGAATAATGAAAGTAAATTTGTTAATCATCGCTATGGAGATGATTAAAAATTTTTCCTTCATTATCCAACCAGTTTTGGTTTACTGATTGTTGCTAATAATAAATTATATTATCAATATTTATGAAAAAACAATATCAATGTTATTAAAATAATAAAAAAATTATAAAATATTAAAATTATCAATATTCGCAACATGCTTTGCTCTATTCTTAACATGTTCAAATATCAAAGGGTCACCAATTATTTGGTCATGTACAATAAAAAGTTTGGGTCAACCATGTCCAATGTAAACTCTTTAATTGTCCTTGCATGGTTGATTAACTCGTAAGAAGTGTTGCAAAAGGACGACCAAAGTAATATCATTCTCGTCTCTGAGAATCACCTCACTCCCTTTACATAGATCATTCTTCATTAAAAATTTAATGGGACATCATTATCGTTCTCTTAAATTTTCAAAGAAGATTGGTATATGTAAAGGGTCATGTGAGATAATACTTATATATGGGAAGGGCATGACTTGGGTTGTCCTATTGCAATGCTACTAGCAAGGTGATCAACAAAGCAAAGACAATTATAAAGTTTACATTGGATATGGCTGACACAAACTTTTTATTACGCATAACCTGACAATTGGCGACCCATTGAGATTTGAACATGTTAAGAATAGAGCAAAGCATGTTGCAAATATTGATTATTTTAATATTTTATAAATATTTTATTATTTTAATAATATTAATATTGTTTTTTCATAAATATTGATAATATAATTTTTTATTAGTAATAATTATATATAATTATATTTACTACTTATTTATATTTATTACTAATTATTACTAATTATTACAATTTATTACAAATTATTACTATTTATTACAATTTATTCCTAGTTATTCCTAATTATTGCTATTTATTTCTAATTATTGCTAATTAGTTATAATTATTCATAATTATTCCAAATTATTACTAATTATTACAATTTATTCCTATTTATTACTAATTATTGCTAATCCTAATTATTGCTAATTATTCCTAATTACTGCTAATTATTGGTAATTATTCTTAAATATTAGTATTTATTCGTAATTATTAATAATTTTTATTATTTGTTAGTAATTATTTCTAATTGTAGCTAATTATTACTAATTATTGATAATTATTCATTATTATTGCTAATTATTCCTAATTATTGCTAATTATTCGTAAATATTGATAATTATTGCGAACTATTCCTAATTATTAGTATTTATTACTATTTATTACTAATTATTACAATTTATTCCTAATTAATCCTAATTATTTCTAATTATTCCTAATTATTACTAATTATTCCTAACTATTGCTAATTATTGCTAATTATTGGTAATTTGTTCTATTTATTCGTAATTATTGCTAATTATTGCTAATTATTGCTAATTATTTCTAACTATTGCTAATAATTGCTAATTATTCCTAATTATTAGTATTTATTGGTAATTATTACTAATTATTAGTATTTATTAGTAATTATTACTAATTATAGCTAATTATTAATAATTATTTATAATTATTCCTAATTATGGCTAATTATTCCTAATTATTGCTAATTATTGCTAATTATTTCTAATGTTAAGTATTTATTAGTAATTATTACTGATAATAGCGAATTATTACTAATTATATCTAATTATTACTAATTATATCTAATTATTACTAATTATAGATAACTATTACTAATTATAGCTATTTATTACTAATTATTGCTAATTATTACTAATTATTGCTAATTATTCCAAATTATTGCTAATTATTCATAATTATTGCTAATTATTACTAATTAGAACTAATTATTACTAATTATACCTAATTATTAATAATTATACCTAATTATTAATAATTATACCTAATTATTACTAATTATACCTAATTATTACTAATTATACCTAATTATTACTAATTATACCTAGTTTTTACTAATTATACCTAATTCTTACTAATTATATCTAATTATTAGTAATTATACCTAATTATTTCTTATTATACCTAATTATTACTAATTATACCTAATTATTACTAATTATACCTAATTATTACTAATTATACCTAATTATTACTAATTATAATTAATTATTACTAATTATAATTAATTATAACTAATTATACCTAATTATTACTAATTAAACCTACTTATTACTAATTTTACATAATTATTCATAATTATACCTAATTATTACTAATTATACCTAATTAGTTCTAATTATACCTAATTATTACTAATTATATCTAATTACTAATAATTATATCTAATTATTACTAATTACCTCTAATTATTTCTAACTATGAATAAATTCCGCTAATTATCTATAATAATCTCTAATTATTGCAAATCAACACAAATTATTTAAAATAATCACTAACCATGTCAATTTCTTTCTAAAAATAAATGTAAATAAAAATCAATTTAAATATAATTTAATTAAAACTACTAAACAACAATTAAAATTAATAAATAAACATAAAATAAACATAAAAAAATTAAATATAAATACCTTAAACATTGATATTCTGAAGGTGTTGGCGCCTTCCAATTGCTCTGGTATAAAAAAATTTAACTAAAATAAATGTTTTCCGTAAAACTGGAGAATCAAGAGAAAGGGAGAGGAAGATCTAAGTCATTTGAAAAAAACGGATGGGGGTATATATGGGTTAGATTAGTTGCAATGTGGTTAGTTGCGATGAGTATCCCGTCGCAAATGGTGGTATTTTCGACGGGGCCCGTCGCAAATATCCTCGCCCACATTAATTACAGTCGGTGGTTAAAAGGGTAATTGCGTTGAGACCCGTCGCAAAAGCCTGACAGTGGTAAATACATTTTGCGATGGGCGGCATTGCCCGTCGAAAATTGTATTTACCGCCTCTGGGATTTTGTGACGGAGATGTGTCCCCGTTGCAAATACCCTTCACGCGTTTTGGCGCGCAAACTGGCCCAAACCTATTGCGACGAGTCGCCTATTCCCGTCGCAATTAACATACTATTTGCGACGGGAAAAGACCCCCCGTTGCAAATACGTAGTTCGTCGGACCTTTTGTGACGGTATATATTCCCGTCGCAATTGACCCGTCGCAAAAAACCCACTTTTCCCATAGTGAAAGTCTCTCTCAAAGTTCACGATGTGTTCCACGTATCACTATTGATAAAATACATGCCTCGCCCAACGCATGAACTCACCAATGAGGAAATTGAACTGTAACCTAATTGTGAAGTGTCTGACAAGATTCTGAATACCAGAGAACAAGTGCTGAGAAACTGGACAACTCGTCTGGTAAGGGTTCTATGGAGAATTCATAAGATAGAAGAGATAACGTGGGAACCTAAGGAACATATGATGATGAACCACCCGAATCATTTTATGCAGTAATTATCTAGAAATTTACAGAAAGAAATAATTTTAAAGAGAGGAGAATGTAACACCATAAGCTTCCACGATACGTTTCCCTTTGAATAATACAATAGCTTATGTGGTATGCAATATCGAGTTCAAACACCCCACAACCAATCAAACTAGACGTTATGAAACGTAATACCCACTTTTTAAAATTTTATAAATATTATCTTTAAAAATAGACTTCATTTTTGGATTTGTAATATCAAAATTATCTTTGGGTAAATTTTTGGTATTTTTCTAAAAACCTTAAATTTTTATGAATAGTGAAAAACACTGCGTTATTGGTTAAAACTGACTTTTTATTTGAATAAATATTTATTTTATTTAAATTTATTTTAGGAAAAAATATATGCATAATACCTATATAAGTTCAATGTAATTCATTGGAGTCGTTTTATAATATGATTAGATATGAAACACCTTTATTGAACTTTTTACCATGTTTTACCCACCTCTTAAGAGAATTCATAAATTTGCATAAAACATAATTTTACTGCTTCTGTGAATAGAATTTAAAAAACCAAGAGACACAGTTGATATCAATAACTAAAATGTGGTTCTATATGATGAAAATTGTTTTTGGTAAACAACAACTTTTATGTTTTATTTACCTCGGTTAAAAGTAAATAGGGTAATTATAGGTAAAAATGATATTATTATTACCCTAAGACATGTTCTAATTCTATTGGATAAGTGTAATTGAACCAAACACAACCTTAGGAATAAAAAGTGACCCTTTAGGTTCACTTGCACTAGATTAAGACATTTAATATTATTTTGTTTTAAAATAGTTAAAAGTGTTAAATTCATGGTTTAATAACCAAAACCATTTTTAATATAGGGTTATACATAATATAAATTAAACTATAAATATTCATTATAAATATATGAATATTTCCAATATAATGGTATTTTATTTATAATTTTTGGACATTAAATAATTAAATTTATAAATGACAAAATGATGATCTAGTAATTACCTAATTAATGAATGAATAAAATAATTGATATTAGAAATATCCAAATAAATATAATTTGAAACTTTCAATGAATTACACTTATTTTATAAGTAAATATGACATTTTAGGGTTGATTAAATGAATTATTTTCGAAGTAATAATGATGTTATGACTTTTAATAAAACAAAATACCAAATAGTGTCAAAATTGACAAAAAAAAGTTTTAAAAAAATATTATATTATTAATTGATATAATATTCATAAAAATCTATGGTTTGGACAAAGGACGTATATAATAATATAAGTAACATTAATGAAGCACTTTTTTTTGTCTTGGATGTTTATATTAAGTTTAATAACCATATAATATAAAAATACAAAAGAGACATGATAAATGTAAAACTATTTAACAAAGAGTTAAATCTGAATGATAATGTTAATATGGTGACACAAACCAATCTAAAACCTATTGGTTTAATGTACATAGACCCATACCCAACTTAGTCTCGAAATAAATCATTTTGGAGCCATTATAAATAGAAAATTATTTAATTATATAAAAATATATCAATTTTTTCTTTAGGTGCCCCTCACCCCTCTTATAAACGGGCACTTCCCCTTCTCTCAAATTTATACCTCCAAAGCCATTTTACCTGGCTAAAACCTACCCATATATCCTCTTAACTATTCTATCTTCATCCTTGAGGCCTTCCCAAGGTCAAAATTCCATCCAAGTGAGCCCTTTTGATCAAATCAAAAGGAAGAACCTGAAGAAGAGGTAAATATTTCATCACCTCTTTCAAGTTCGTTTCTTCTTCTACTTCTTCTTTCTTTGTTGTTTCAATTCTAAAAAAATAACTCCAGTATCATTCATATAATTTTATGTTATTATAAAAATGTTACAGACATATCCATTATCATATCCATCAAATTAATGTCAATGTCACCAAACGTGCGTACGTACAGCTTACAGTCTCCACGTCGTGGTGTAATTGTTATTCAATACATTATTTTTTTTGAAGAGTATAATAATGATGTATAATTGCTGTAAATAATAAATATAAAATGTTAATGGTTTTTTATATATTATATATCATCAATATTCATACGATGTTAATGTCAAAATAATGATTTTGTCACTCGTGCATACGTACGGATTACCGTTCCACGAATGCGATGAGATTCATTTCCCCATTGTAACTATTCAAGAATAATTTTCATTTGATAATTAAAAATAATGTTTAAATACTTAATATTATTATGGATATGAATCAAATACATCCTATCTATATCAAACATAGCTTACATAATAAAACATATAAAGGAAAACAAATCAGTTAACACCCAGAACGATGATACTACTAAAATATTAATAACAAAGCAATATTAAAAGATCATTTATGATATCATATTTATGTATATGGTTCTTGTATAATTTAATAAAAACATTAACTATTATATATGAGGTTAACGTACCCTCAACCAAGGAGAAGTACAAGGTAAGGGTTAATTTCACAATTTCTTTATTATCCAAGGCTGTTTTTACATAAGTATCTACTGGGACCTCATTATCATCCACATCTATGATTTCATAAAAAGGTATTTCAAAACATTTTTACTATTTAGAAAACAATGGGATAATGTAATTTATACCCTTATTTGACCTTATATTTTTTGAAAATAATCTTTCCTTCATTTTCTAAACAATTTACTTTATGACCTTTTCGACAAAACTAAGGTAAATGTTTTTTAACTTATATGGCAGGGGTAGATGTTTTCTGCCATTATAACATCTTAGAAGCTCCCCTCACAAGCTTATAAGAATATTTCCAAAATAAATGTTTTCTTTTAAATTTTTTTAAAATAGAAATTGGTATTACATTCAAATAGTTTTCATTTTATCTATGTCAACATCGTTTGATTGATTTTAACCTTTTTTCTAAGTTGATATATTATGATACAAATATTCCATATTGTATTGATGGTTTTGTGATATGTTTGACTGTGAATGTGTTATTTTTATAATATTAATGGTTTATGGACAAATTAGTGACAATTTTTATGCTAGTTTTAATAATAATGTTTATGTTTTGTTATGTCAGCCAGGTCGACCCTCTTTCTGTCATCCTCTTTGTTATTTCTGAGGATTACTTAAGTAGACTTTTCAATAATCTGGTTACTCAAGGTAAACATAAGCCTATACAAGTTGCCAAAAACCAAAATACCCCTAACCACAAATTATATGCAGATGATATCATCCTGTTTCTCAAAGGGGATCAAAAAAATATTCATGTCCTCAAGAAACCTCTTAATCACTATGAGGAAGTCTCAGGACAATATATTTCCTATAATAAATCGTATATTTGTTTTGGAAAGAGCATTCCTGTCAGAAGTAAATCTAGAATTACCACATATCTTGGAATTAAAGAGGGCCTCTTACCTTTCACTTATTTGGGCATCCCAATATTTTGGGGTCGTCTTAAAGAAAACTGCTTTGTTAATATCATTGATCAAATCATAAACCAACTCTCTACTTGGAAAGGGAAATCTCTCTCCATGGCTGGAAGAATATGTCTTGTCAAATATACCATTGTCTCTAAAATCGTCTACTATTTTATGATTTATAAATGGCCTGTCTACATCTTTAAAAAAAATAATTATATTAAAGACATCATTTGTATGGGAAGTATTTTTGAAAAGAAACTTGTCACTATCCCTTGGAAATATAGTTGTAAACCCCTTGATAAAGGTGGTATTAGTATAAAAACAATAAAGCTGTTCAATAATGCTCTTCAAGCCCATCATACTTTGCATATTATTAATTATACTTCTAAAGATTCCGAATTCTTGAACCATAGATTCCTCTCAAATCTCTTAAATGGGAATTTTAATTACATCAACTCTTTGATCTGGCCTTCTATTAGGGACTCATACCACAAGATCATGGAAAAATCTAGATGGATAGTTAGTGCTGACTCTTCGATCAATTTTTGGTGTGACAAATGGTTTGGTAACCCATTGATATCTTTTTTACCTCCTAATATTATTCCTGAAGATACTAGTTGTTCTATAAATGATGTCTTACATTTTCATAGACATGTCCTCCCTGACAATATTGCGTAGATCATTGATAATCACCCTTTTTCTTCTAATGGTGACTTCCTTGTTTGGGAACCTGCACCAAATGGCATCCTAGACTCTAAAAACTATAATAAGAATAACTTTTCTGGAAATGAATCAAATTTTCAATGGGTGATTCAATTTAACTAGCATTGGATCAAAATTTCTAGGCTCACCCTCATTTGACGCATTGCTCATAATAGATTTCCTACTGAAGCCTGTCTGCAAACTTTTAGCATACAACTCTTCTCTAAATGTCACTTGTGTAATCAACATAGAGAGGATGCTGAATATCTTTTTTTGTATTTTGCGATGGACTCTACATTATGGAATTATGTTCTTGAATTATTTAATTGCAGATGGCCCCTATATGACTCTATTTGTTTGTTTTTAAAAAAATGCATTAGGTATGATGCATCTATACAGGTTGAAAATATTTTTCTTGCGGCTGTGGCAGAACTCCTGCATGAGATATGGTACGCTAGAAATGATCTTATTCACAATAAACACTCATTTAGTGTCAATACAGGAAAATCTCCAATTTTTATTGTTATTCATGAAGCCGCTTCAATTCAAAAAGACTGTTGAAACAACTCGGTTGGTGACTTTGAGATCCGTCATCATCTCTGTGTCCCTGGAATATTCCCAAAGACCAAACGTTCCTTTGAAGTATTCTGGAAATCACCGATGCCAGGATGGATCAAAGTGAACGTTAATGGTGCTTCTAAAGGCAATCCAGGACCAGCCAGTTATGGTTCCATCTTAAAAGACTTAGTTGGCCAATGTTACAGTTGATTCAATGTTGGATGTGGACATTCTTCATCTCTGGATGATGAAATGACGGGGGTTATCCATGCAGTTGATTTTGCGCTTCAAAGAGGTTGGATAAAGCTTTGGATTGAAAGTGACTCTACCACTATTGTTCATTCCATCTGGAATGGCATCATTCATCTTGCCTGGCCACTTACCACACTTTGGCGGAATTTTCTTAACTCACTCCATGGGATTGATTACATAGCTACTCATGCATACCGTGAAGCGAATGTTGTTGCAGATGCTCTTGCTAACAAAGGAGTACATAAGAGCATGACTTGGCTGGACACTCTGCAAACTAACTTATTATAATTGTTTGATAAAGATTATAAAAAAATACCATCCTTCCGTCTTTTGTAATCTTTTTCTTATCAATAAATTGTGCTTCGGTATTTGAACACAGCATTACCTTTTAAAAAATGTTTATGTTTTTTTAATCCTTTTCATATGAGGAATTCATTGGACTTAGTATGTGACGGTTGGAGCCTTCTATAGCTACTCGATGAATCATTTGGTCTCATTAGAAAAACTAGTGTCTTGGCATAAGTCCATGACAAAATATTATTTGTAGTCTTGGCACAAGGCCTTGACTATGAGGTTATGAAGTCTGGCATTATGCACTCCATCATTATGAAAGTGGCTATTGATATTGCATGTCATTATTCGATTATTAGAACATCAATGTTAATATATTAATGGAATTATTTGATCTTTTCTATTCCATATTATTCTGATGTTTAAGTTAAAATGGATTTTCTTTTAGTCCTATACATTTCCTTAAATGTGTTTGCTTATTTATGAAAGTTTCTGTTATGCTGTTATCCTTACTGAGCATCTGAGCTCACCCCTTTCTATGTTTTATTTTTTCCTCAATATAAAGACTTATTTTATGGTTGACCTATAGGGATAAGATAAGTATATTAATGTGTTCAAAAAGGGGATAAAATTTTGTTGATGTTTTTATTTCATGATGTAATGTAAATCTTATATATATATATAGTATTTACAAGGCTACTAAACTGATCGGTATTTCTGGACATGATTTATTTTATCATTCCAATGTTATTTAATAATACACCGACTCTAAATAACTAGGGTTTGGGAATTACACCATCCCCCTTTATTTTGGTTCAATAACTTATTTTAAATAAATTTATAATTTTCAATAAGCAGCTTTATTGAATTTCACTATATTTCTTTTTGTAATATCAAATTCACCCATGTCTAAATATTATATTGGTGTGATAGTTTATGACTAGTAATATGGTCTCTAATATATTGATTTATAGTTATAATTTTTAGTTATGGGACCCCTTTCATAATGATCTTTGTATTCAAGTTTATATATCTGTAAAAAATATTTCAATGAATAGTTATAGTATTTTCTAGTTAACTTGTAATAAAAAAACCCTATTGAATCTGTACTTATTTTTTACTAAAGGAGAACAATATTGGTATTAATATTTTGATGTTGGTATATATGTATTGTTTTTGTATCCTATGAATATAATTTATTTCATCCAATGGTAAAATAAATCATAGAAAAATTGTTTTCAAATATAATATTGTAAGTGTCCCCTCATTTTTTCCCCTCTTAGAGAGAATGTGGAGGAATTCCATTATTACATGTATTTCTGTGGGGAGGACCTTGAAGTATTATTCCATTATTTTCCTAGGTATTCCTCTCAAATTTCCTATTTATATTTCATTATATTTGATTAATTTCATAAGTTATTTCTATGGAAAGGATTTGGTAATATTTTGTTCCTTCTTGATTATTCTCATTCAGGTGCTATGAAATAATATCCACCATGACATTGGATTCTCCTTAATTTCTCATTTTAATGTAGATGAAAATAATGGGGTAACTAGAAGAAAAAATATGAGGTATGATGTATCTCTAGATAATCTGATATGAATTCTTGTATTGGAAATGCATTATTTATGACATGGATTGAATAGTCTAGGTCAAAGGTTCTTCCATTGAATTTAATCATCCATGGTTAATCGGAACCCTCGTCACAGACACCGCAGTAGTTGATCAGATCAATATAACAACATTATTATCACCCACTAAATATTAAAGGGTTGCGTTTTCATGTTCAAGAGTGATATTCTTGAAGTGGTTGAAGATTGTGAATATGGTATTTTTTCCATACTAAGACTTTGGTAAAAGAACATGCTTCAATTATTCAATGTATCAGTGTTTCCCATATATGAAAACAAAATTTGGCTCCAAAATTCATGTTCGTATACCTAAAAATGTGAAATAGCTCTCTATAAATGGAGGAATTGGGTGGGATAATGATGTAAATATTCAATGATCCATATTACCAGCTTCTATTATAGTTGAAGTTGAATAGGTAAGGATACTTGTGAAAAATAATCATCTGTGAAAAATAAAATCTTGTTTCTGGATAATGGTATACCTATTAAGAGTTAAAACCACATGGTAACTACATATTGATTTTTATGATACATTTCAAAATAATAAATAAAAATGAAATATATGTTGATTAAACCTTATATGAAAACAATATCAGTTTGGTTTATTATTCTTTCCACCATAGTGAAGATAACACATATTATAGAAGGGTATGGTTGGTGATTTCATTTACTAGATGTGGTGATTAAGGTGAATTATTATATTCTCATCAAAATGAGAGTCATACAATTTTCAAACATGGAATGGTATATTTATTTTTACGCTATATTTAAGTGCCATATAGGTAGGTACAATATAATTTAATTCCATTTGGATATAAATAAAGGGGAAAGGACATGTATTTGAATTTACAAGTATATAAAATAAGGGATTTTTGAATGGATCATCACTAAATGTGGGATTGGTTTAAAAGAAAATAATTTTCCCAATAAAGTATAGTATCATATCCAGTATAGGTAAGGCTTTACTCAATCATCACCAATTTATCTGTTTTATAGTATCATCCCTAGTAGAGGTATTTCATTAAAAATTTATCAGTAATAAATAGGAAAATTCCCTTTTCGAAAATATTTTTTTGTTTTTCCTATCTCGTAATGAATATATTGGTCAATTGTCTTTTCATAAATAATGGTATAACTTTTCATGATCTACACCAACATATTTAATTATTTTCTTGATCAATACCCTCAATTTGATGAAATATACCATTCTTTCACCATTATTATATAATCATTAATTTTATTTGATGAAGTGAATATACATTAGAAGATAGCATAAATTAAACAGTACACCATATTTTATATCCATGTTTAATAATACAATAAATAAATTTAAGGGTTAAATGAATATTTGTTTGACCAACACATGTGAATGGTATGATGTTGTTAGAGACTATAACATGAATGATGATTCATATTTATACGTATGATGGTATCAAAACTCTTTGTTTTAGTTCTATATAATGGGGATCAACATATATTTTTATGTCATCTATTATGTACTATTTTTTAAAATTTTATGGGCATGCACCCTTGATAATGGTTGTTCTATTTGTCTTATTTTTGGTGTGAATAATTGTGTAACATTTAAGGTTATTAAAATTACCAGAATATCTTATTTTTAAAATTTATATGACTAGGATATTTAAAAAAATTATCCTTGTACATTTTTTATCTAAATGATATTAATATGAGTGGAAAATTGTGTTAGCATTGATCTCCCTCTAGTAAATTCACAACCTCATATATCCATAATTCTTCTTAACATAAAAGAACAGGGGATACCCAAGGAGAAAAACTAGAGTAAATAAATCCTTTATTACTGAATTCTTCTAGTTATTTCTCTAGTTCAACTAATTCCACAGTGGTCATTCTATAAGGGGTCTTTGATATGAGCCTCAAACTAGGAATTAAGTCAATGTAAAACTAATTTTCTTGTTCTGGAGGATGTCTAGGTAAATCCTCTGGAAACACATCAACATACTCTTAGACAATAGGTACATCTTCTATTTGAACCCTGCTTTCCTCACCCATATTTATTTAACTCGCTTCCACAACAATAATTGAATTTAGTAGAGCTAATGGGGTGGATCTAGAAAAGAATCAGAAGGTGACGTTTCTACTCTAACGAGAAGGTATTCCTTATCATCATAAAATTTTTTTACCTACTCCTTATTACAATAAATTTTCACATCATTGTATGAGATCCGAACCATTCTATGGATTATATGAAATTCGGTCTTGGGTGTGACAATAAGATCATAAGATAAAGCACATTTATATGCCATAAAAGTAACTAATTGACACAATCTTTTTGCAATGATACTTCCCTTAGTAGTTTTGTATGAAAATTCCATTGTTATATCAAATTGGAAATATCTAATTTTCTTAGCAAAACTAGTAAGATATGAAACAATGTGATGATCTAGAATCAAATAAAGCATTGGCTAAATTTGAGGAAACTCTTAAATTACCTGCCACCATGCCATTCAGAGCATTAACCCCAGTAGTAGTTATCACATAATCATGGCCTTGCTCCCTTGGATTTTCTGTGGTATGTTTCCTTGGCTCTTAGTACACTTATTTCCATAATTCCCCATTTATCTACAATTTTATCATTCAACATTTACACCCTCTTTCATTCCTTTTCAATCACGATCTTGGTGGGTTTTATCACCACACTTGTAACAGAATCCCATTACATTCAGGAAAATACTGGGGTGTTTCTTCATACATTTAATTCAGGATAGAAATTCGACATTTCCCTTCTTCACATTATTTCCATTTCATGAGTGTTCATTAGATCTCTTCTTCTCTTTCTTTTCTTCAGAGTCATAGGATGTATATAATTTATTTTCAGTCTTTATAGCACATAAGACAATATCTTCGTAAGATGAAAATGATTTTGATTATAATTCTCAATGGAGAAATGGTTTTAAATCATCAATGACTTGATCAGTCTTACTTCTTGGGTTATGTATATAATCTAATACATGCCTTTCTAACCTTCTAATGTCAGCCTCATACATTGCGGCATTCTCATACTCCTTTTTCCTAATACTCAGATATTGCCATTCAATATCTTCCCGATGGTCATGAGGAAATTAATTTTTCAATAAAATTTCTTTAAAATCCATCAATTCTATATTTGATACTTTGTCATACTTTTTTTGTATTGAATTAATGACCACCACTGATCTACATCTCCCATGAAGCGATAAAATGCTATAAAATTTTTTCCCTCTTGCTACTCCCCAAAGCATGAAATTTGTTCTCTAAGGAACTTATCCATTGATCATCCACATATGTTTTTGGAGTACCATTTAATTTTTATGATTGTTGTCTCATGAAGAAGTCTAACATTTATCCTCTACTTTGTGGATCATGGTGCTCAATATGGGTATGGTTATTATTCATAACCTGATTGATTTTTCATAGTAAGGTTATAAGTTGTTCAGCATTGGTTACATCACCAGCACCACTATAATTATATTGAGTAGGAGGGAAATCCCTACATGGATTACGTGAATTGATATAGTTTCCATTTATTCTACTAGGCTCCATTTATAAATAATGGCATACACTATATTAGTTTTTGAATCACAATACATAATTCCAAATAGGTAAAATACATAACATAAATTTAATAGTTTAATCATATAATCCATAATCATAAAAAAAGTTTTCATGGAGGAGTTATTTACTCATAAATCCTTCCTAATGGTTTGTAAAGAAAATTTTAATTATTCTAAACATATCCTCAGGGAGTGTTGTAACCAAGAGTGCAAAAACGTGTACCAAGAATACCTGGGTCAAGCTCGAAACTCCCTATCCACGTTTTCACTCTTATGTACATCTGTTCCAGATCTTCCACAACATACACATATCCAGACATGGATGTATTTATTAGAAAACCCACAAAATATCAACATTAAAAAATTCTAGAATATTCTTCTATAATATTCCTCATTGTCTATCTTAGGGTAATGTTCACTAATCAATGTTTTTCTAAATATAGTTTCCACGGATTGTACTTAACTTCCTCTAATACCAACTGTAATTCCTTAACCCTAGTTACCTAGAGTCGGTGCATTATTTCATAACATTTTCAATATCACAAGAGATCGGGTCTCGAAATATAGATTAGTTTATCAGCCATGTATTTTGTAGATACATACATAAGTTTGACATTAAATTGTTAAATGAAAAAAACAACAACATTGTGTAATCCTTGAACACAATCATATCCCTTATCATATTCATAAAGGTTAATCTTAATATACTTCTTTCCATCCTAGAAAAAAATAAAACATAGAAAGGGGTGATCTAAGATCCTTAGTAACGATAACAATATAACAGAAACTATCATAAAAAAGAATAAACATCTATGACATTGTATACGACTAAAACAGATTCCTTTTAAACATAATTTTCTTGTATAATATAGAAAAGTTAAATCAAATAATTCCACTTACTCATTCACATGGATATTATACTATTCAAATAATCACATGTATTATCAATAACTAATTTCATAAGGATTTAATGCGTAATGACAAACATCATAACCACATAGTCAAGGCCTCATGCCAAGACTACAAGTAAGATTTTTTCCATGCATTGTGCCAAAACACTAGTTTGTCTCATTATACCTACCGATGAATTGAGAAGCTATAGAGGGATCCACCCCTAACTTACTAAATCCAATGTATTCCACATATGAAAAGATGAAAACATTAAATAAAAATTCATATTTAAAATGGCATATGAAATGTTAATACGTTAACCATAAACCATGGATGGTATAAAAATAACACATCCATAGTAAAAAATATCACAAAACCTTTAATACAATACGCAAGATTATATCATAATAAATCATCTTCAAAAAAGTGTAAAATCCATCAAAGGATGTAGACATAGATGAAATGAAAACTATTTGAGAGAAATATATCTTTCAATTTTGAAATGATTTAAAATTCAAATAATTATAAAATAAAACATTGATTTTGAAAATATTCTTATAAAAATATAATGGATGCTTCGAAGGAGTTATAACGGTGGAAAATAGCTGCACCCATCGTATAAGTTAAAAAATCAATCTTACCTTAATTTGTTGAAAAGGTCATAAAGTACCTTGTTTGGAAAACAGGGGAATGATTCCAGTTAATACATTTTTTAAAATGTAAAACAGTGGTATATATGAATTTAACCTATATTCTAGGAAATAGATAAAATGATTTGAAATACAATTTTAAGAAACAAGATGTGGATGATAATGAAGTCCAAATAGATATTTTGGTAAAAACAACCTCAGATTGAAGAGATTGGAAAATTAACCCTTACCTTGTACTTTTCCTTGATAGAGGGTATGTTAACCTCATGTATAATAGTTAAATAATTTATATTAAATTATAAAATAACCTCATACATAAATATGATATCATATAAGATCTTCTAATATTGTTTTGTTAATGAAGTTTCACCATAATCATTGTTTCGAGTGTTGACTGATTCATTTTCCGTTATATGTGTTATTAGGTAAGTCATGTTTGTGGTGTATATGATATATTTGATTTATATACTTAATTATATAAATTTATTAAACATTATTTTTAATCCTAAAATGAAAATTATTCTTGAATGATTACGATGGGGAATAAATCTCATCACGTTGGTGGAGACGGTAATCGGTACGTACGCACGAACGACATATCATTCTATTGATGGAGAAATCATTTTTAATTGTATGTTATATCATATATATTTAATCATTAACATGTTATATATATTATTAACATTAATTATATTCATTATTATACCCATCATGATAATTAAGGGTTGAATAAAAAACTACACCACGACGTGGAGACGGTAAGCCATACGTATATACATATGATGACTTTGTCATTCATAGGATGGATAGAATAATGAATATGATTGTAACATATTTATAATTACATCAAAGTAGGTATAATTTACTTTAGTTATTGTTTTGGTATGGAAACAACAACGAAAGAGGAAGTGTAATAAGAAAAGAACTTTGAAATAGGATATGAAATTATTACCTCTTCTTCAGGTGCTTCTTTTTTATTTGATCAAAAGGGATCCTTAGTTTGGATTCTGGTAAACATAAGGCCTATAAAAAGAATTGAGGGTAGTTTGGAGGATATTTGAGCATGGTTTGGGTGAGGAAAATGGATTTTTTTAGTTGTGATTTTGAGAATAGATGAAGTAACCTTTTATAAGAGAGTTGGTGATCACTTTAGGAAAGCATGAAATATTATTTTATTATCAAATCATATTCAGTTTATAATGGCTCCAAAATAATTTATTTAGAAGGAATGGTAGGGGTGGGTCTAAAACCTCCCAAAATATAGGTTTTAAACTGTTTTATATCACCATATTAACCTTATCTTTTAAATTTTACTGTTAGTTAAATAGTTTTACTTTTACCATATATTGTTGTATTATTATAATAAATGGATAATAAACATACTATAAAAAGAAAAAAGAATCCAATGTGGTTCATTAGTGATATATCTAACCTTATCTATGTCCTTTATAAGAACCATATATTTTTAGGAATATTATATCAATTAATAATATAGTATTTGTTTTAAAAACTCATTTATGTACATTTTGACACTATTTAGTATTTGGTTTTTGTAAAACTAATAAGAACATAATAACTTCAAAAAAAAAATTATTCAACCCAAAAATTTCCTATTAAACTATAAAATTAGTGGAATACATCAAAAGTATCAATTTACAACTATATTAATATTTATAATATCAATTATTTTAATCATTAAATAATATGGTAATTACTGCCCTATTATTGTGTCAAAACAAATTAATTATATAATGCCTAAAATAATAAATAAAATACAATTATGTAGAAAATATTTTTATATTTATAATGAATATTTATAGTTGAATTTATGTTATGTATAACCCTATATTAAAAATGGTTTAGTTGTTAAGCTTTGGCTTTAACACTTTTAACCCTTCTTAAAATAAAAAAATAATAAATTTCTAATCTAATCCATGTGGACAAAAAGGACCAGATTTTATTCTTAAGGTTATTTTTAGCTGAAATAAATTTTTCAAAAAGAATTTGGACATGTTTATGGTAATTATAATATAATTTTTACCTTTAATTAACCTAATTAATTTTAATAGTGGTAATTAAAATTCAAAAGTTCCAATTCACCAAAATTTATTTTTATCTTATAAACCACATTTTACATAATGATGTCAACTATTCCTCTCAAAATTTTGAAATTCAATTAATATATATAGTAAAATTATGTTTTCTTCAAATTTTATAACATGCCAAGAAGGTGGGTAAAAGATGATAAATTGTTTAACAAAATTATATATATTTAATCTTATTATAAAATGACTCCAAGGAATTACATTGAACTAATATAGGTATTATGTATCTATTGGTCGTGGTGTGAAGGAACACGAAGTTGTATGTATCGCAAGCTATTTCATTATTCGAAGGGAAATGTTTTGTTGAAGCTTGGGGTGTTACATGTATACATTCAATAAGGTTATGTATGTGATTTCTACATAACATGATTGGAATGTCTATATAAATATCTCAATGTGAATCATTTTTAACTATTAATAAGCTATTTGTCAAATAAAACATGATATGAGAAGAAAGTATTAATATGACTGATAATGATCAAATTTCTAGTTTCAGGTTTTTTATTATCTTAGGAAAATAAGGATAAAATGATCATAAATGACCTGAAATTATATTTAGTACATTTATAGTGGAAGAAAGATTAACTACATGAATACATAATTGGGAGTAATTACTCCTATAGAAATATTTCACAAAAGACTCTCTCCACTAAGAATTAAATTTCACTACTAGTAGAATTATAAGATCATGATGTCACCTATATTAAGAGTAACCAAGCATAATGTAAAACTAATGGGCTCTAGAAGAATCTATAAATATTCATATAGTAATGTAGCATGAAAATAGTGTATTGTGGTTGTGCCTATATAATAGTACATAGGTTATTAAAATTATATATCATACCACTAATCATACTGAGATTATTTTTTTCACAGTCCTTCACTTCCTACAACTACACCTACTCCATTCTACCACCTCCACGAGCCTAGGGGACAACATGGTGGTGGTGTTGGAAATAATTCAAACCATTATGAAACTCCAATAGATTTTATTTTCCCTATTTCATTCCCATCACCCTGAAAATCAGGCCTTACTCTGTACCTATGTGGCCCATCGACAATCTCCTTGTTAGATTTATGGAGGGTTGGATAATGTCAAACAAAATGTTATCATCCATCATAAGTGTTGAACTACCTATACTTTGGCTAGTAGAAATGTTATAAAATACATGAACCACATACCCTCTAACCTAAGATATCCTTCTAAAGTTTTTTTATCTTATGTATCCCTTTTTATACTATCAGCTACCATCTTCCAATGACTCATCTCATGTGTGTGCACCATGAGCACCAATAGTCAGTGTTAACACATCCAAAATTGTCTCCAAATCCAATGAAAGCTCCTACACAATTGAATAGTTTGGAATGAATAGAGACTTCAAACCAACCAATATTTATTTGAATAATACTCACATGAATGTAAAATTATTTAAGAAATAATCACCTAACATGTCTATCGATTATCGATAGAGTTTCGCAAATATTGAAAAACCCATTTCCATAGTTATACAGCCCTGATAAAGCTATAGAATTTCCTAGATGCACACATACCACAACATAGATATGGAGAACTAATATATTAAATTTTTTTAGGCATATTTATATAAAATATTGACATCATCATAAAAATAAATAAACAAGTCTCCACAATATTTTTTGTGGATCCACGAAAAAAGTCATCCACCAAGACATCCACCTAGTATAAAAATGTACTAATTAGGGGAATGAATCACTTAACTACCTGAGGTAATCATCATCCACATGGGGGTATGTATAAAACAATATCCCTAGGATTCGTTAATAATGAGACTGATGAATTGTTTTTATCCATAAAGCCTCATTAGCTGATATTATAGGTACAATTTAGTGCTTTAAGGGTGTAGCTATGATTAGTAAACTACCTTGACGAAATACCTCCAAAATAAGTCCATGTCTCAAAGACTTGTCACTATAGGGATATTCATCATGATTCTACTACTGCATCCATGTTTGCTATCATCATGTAGGTATCCTAGAATAGAAATGACATACCATTGTAAATGCGAATATTTAGGGAGATGACTCAAGAAGTATAAAGAAACCAAAACTCATTCCTATATGACTCATGTACCAATGTTATCAATATAAATAGTTCATACATGTTCCATGTCAGTGTGCATGTAACAAGAGACATAGTGAATGGATAAGTAAGATATTTCACAAACTTTGGAGTATCCGGATAGGAAGACAATCATTAATCAAATAACATTTCATTTCATAATACCCAAACTAATCCTATAGCTATACACAACTCTAAATTTTCTTCCTTTGATATAACCCACTCTAATACAACTATGTAATATGATAACCCACAAGGTCTTACCTAGCCAGTGATAAGCTGAGTGTGAAACCTAAATATTTCCATTAATTATATAGCTGTTGGAGACAATATTTAGTAGGCATTTGACACACTTGGGAGGCATTATCTAAATGTAATTGTATACACACAAAAATCTCCATGTCCATGAAATAATTAAATGTATAATAAAAATACTAACACATGTTCATTCATAAAATAAATCCCAAAATAAGAGAATGTAAAAAATAATAAATATCGTAATAGTTTACAAAGAGTCCCACCAAAACTATAAAGAAAACCACCGTGCTAAAATAAGTGAAATGTAGTTAAATATGACACTTTGTATAAACCCTAGTGAGTCTAACCTAATATATGCACTACCACCTCTTAGTCCACCAGGAACCCTATCAAAGGGAATTCCATCTACATAAGACCTGACATGTGTGAAATAGCCCATGTAGGGCTATGTATAACATTACCTTAATGGTCACACTGAAATCAACTACCATAACACATAATGATAATAGTCATCAAATCAGAGGGATATCTCATTTGTAGTATGATACATACTAAAAAACACATATATAATCAATGTAGACAATAAGTAACAATGTAAGGTCCCAATCTCATTTCCAACCTATAGATTTTCTCATGATTTTATAGAAACACTCGTCTGGGATAACTCTCTCCTAAATTATAATATCATAAGTCATGATCATCTGGGATTCCACACTCATTGGGTCTATTAATAAAAAGTAAACATAGGATGTGTAATGTGATTGATACAAAAATAGGGGATTACACAAAATGAAAAGAGGTATACCGACAAGCCAAATTGGGATAACCCTCTAATTAAGGGATCAATTCCTATTTATGGTGGTCATGAAGAATGAACAAATACCACATCAGGATGAAGATGATAGAGATTACACCATATGACACATGGACGGATTTTAATAACTCTATCTAAGAGTGGCCCATTATACTTTATCGTGGTCCTATAATATAGAAATAAGTCCAAATTATACACTTATGTTACAAAATGAGTGGAACAACCTAGGGAAACTAGTACACACTACGAAGAAAAAGGGCCCCAAACCTCCCTGTAGAAATTAGAATATTATGTACTGGTAGTAAATATATATTCATGACTACCCTGATTTTTCTCATGTCCCCAAACTAGTAAATGTTTAGTCCATTCCATGTTGGGGAACATATGGATGTTATCGTGTACCACAAAGCATGCTTGTTTACTAGGATAAGTCTAAATAATGCGTCTTTCCCATGTAATCTATTCATACGCATGTTCATAGAAATATAGTTTCCTAATAAACCTATGTGAGAAACATTTATCCTAAATGTAAGGGTCAATAAATAAGTGAAATTTTTCAAACGGCCTCTGCTTTTATATTTTCTTAGGAATCTCCATCACCACAAATAAGGGTACCAATGGTAGGGAATATCATATTTATAGTTATAGAAATGTGGACTTTTTAGGAAAACATTGTTTTTCACGTATGTAGCAACACCGTGTATTCTCAATGTCCTCAACCAATCTCAGACAAGGTTTTTAGATCACAACCAACCAAGACTTGTCTTTCCCAAATATCTATTTCCAGTATTGAAACATGTATGGGAATCTGCCACCTCACACGTACCATTATAGTGAATAACACAATGAAAACAAGATGCTCAGAAATGATTTGTTCTACTTTTTTTCATCATCCAATTACATGATCCTTGATCAAACCATTTATCAAGATCCAAAACCAATGAATCAGTGAGTTATGATGGGGAATTTTCATGAAACAATTGAATACATGGTATTAATCATATCATGGAGAAAAATAAATTTCATGTAATGAATGTGAAATGAAATAGGGGATAAATCAAATAAATAGATTCAAGGAACCAAACTTATTCATTATTCCGGTTAGACAAGATCCATTTCCATTAAATTCATGAAAGAATTCACCAACCAAAAAATCACCAATATAATTAATCAGTTATCGATTTAGAAATAATTTTTTTTACCAGATTGTATATAAATTTGTCATGGGATAATAAAATAGAGTGAATAAAAAATCAATAACATCCAACATCATGTTTTGATCAGTCTTTGATAATGAATAGAATAGTTCCATCATCACTGCTAAAATCCACAAACTCAATCACTATACCGATTTCCAAATCAATATATATCGTCATTCGTGCACATAACCTCCTCCAACAACACCCCTCTCAAATTAGTATACTATGAAGAAGAAAAACAATATTTGGTTAAAGCTAAGTTTTTTATATATATAATTATTTACTAGTTTTAATTAAATGTATAAATAAATATCTTACATGTCTAATAATTTATTTTTTGATGATGACTCCAAATTGAATCATTGAATAAACATTAGGATTATCTCTAACCTAGGGTGAGAACCTTGCTCTAAACACAACAAAGGCCTCATATGTTTTCCACTAATCTTTATATATTTATTCAACTATTTTCGGAAAACATCATTCACATTATATTAATATATTTAATATTTTATAAATATCAATATTGAGCTAACTAGGCCTTAGAATCTCATGTCGTCTCAGCGCTTCATTCTAAAAATATTACTAGAAATATTTCAAATATTTACATTGAAAAAATGATATTTTAATATGTATGACATTAAATTAAATATTTGTTCCTTCAAATAGGTTTCGGAAATTTATTTTAATACTTATATAATATTCTGTTAATAAATTCGATGTTATTTTATAAAATTGATATTACATTATTCTCTAAAAAATCAGTCCTTATTAAAAACTGAAAAGAAACCAATATAATATTTAAATTATAAATCCAAAAATGGTTTTCATATTTTTCAAACTGGATTTGTGAGATTTTTTTTAATTGTTAATAAAATCAAAAATTACAATAAGGAATGAATTTTGAAGAAATTTACATTATCAAAATACTAATTTTACTAATTTTTAATTTTTTTAAGTCACTAATAATTCAAGATTAATAAATAAATATTTTATTTTATTTAAATCATTATTTCACCATAATATATTATGTTTAAAATATTAATAATGACTCTACATAAAAATATAGCTTCACAAACTCAATAAAAAAATTAGTAAATCTTTATGAAATAACATTTATATATTCAATAATATATTCTTCATAATATTTTTACTCTTATTGATATCAAATTATCCATGAATATGTTTATGTGGTCCAAAAATATAATAGCTTTTTTGGGTTTCTTGTGGAGTAATCTATTGAATATATTTTACATTACTATAGGAAAATTTGTATTAAAAAATGATGTTTTCAATACTCCCCCATATAAATGAATTTTTCCATTTTAATTTCAATTATCATTTTATAATAAAAAAATATTTAAGGAGAGTTAACATATAGAGATGACTCAAAATATTATATCTATATATATATCAACCATATAATCATTGGAAACACACCTCCTTCCTTATAATATGTACTTCCGAGATATTTAGTACTTCTCTTGCTATTCGGTCGATTATCCTTTTATTATTTTGAATCAAGACTCAGATCATATAATTTGTCTCTAGAGGGTGTTTTTTATTATTAATTTTTTATATAATACCATTATATAAAATAATTTTCTTATTATCCTTAATAGTATTTCCTCTAATTAGAGGGAAAATATATATCACTATGATCGTGTAAATATTATCTAAATGAAAGATAATTATATTTCCCCCAGGAAAATTCTTTTAAACTAAACAATTGTACAAAATAATCATAATACTAAATTATGATCAAATAAATAATAAATATTTTGATAATTTAATATTCTTGGAAAACATGTTAGATATATTAGTGTTTATGGAGTGAAATTGTATGAATATATATAATAATATCTAATGGACGTCATGTGTACCATAATTATTTGGATCTGTTTTGGGAGTAGTTCTTTCAAAGAGACTACATTTTCTTTTTTAATTTTGGGATTTAGTGATGGTAATCATCTTATTTAAACATTAAATTTGTGAATTGAATTATATAATTTCCATGTTCCACACACATAATGCATAAAGTTATTAAATGTACCTTATTATGAACATTACATCTTCTAAACATATTAATTGAACTCTTCCTTCTTCTGACTTTTTTAGTGGTTGATAACCCCCTCATCCATAAGAAATGAATCTTCCAATCACCTTATACTATTACCTTGGTTAATCATGTCATATTTTTTTATAGAAATAAAATTGAGAATAAATTGCCTAATCATATTTATTACTTCTTCTTTCATGTGGATCCATAATTATATTCTATATTATGTTTGGGATGTTGATTATTATCAAAATATTAATCTTATTTCATGATAGTTATTTTTTGATAATAATAATTTTTAACACCAAATCTCAAATTCCTATTTTTTCTCATTAAGTTAATCTCCCCATTTCCCCTCGCAACTACCATTCGTTCCAAGTCAACCCAGAACTAAAACCAAAATTTTATATACGAGTGAAGAAGAATTAATATAAGTATCAAGTAATCATAATAGTATGTGGAATTAAACCCTAAAAAAACTTGTTCTTTTATATTATCATGTTGTTTAGTAGACCCTTTGGTTCTAAATATATCGATCATATATTATACACATGTATATTATATTGAGTAATCATATACATGCCAAACCGGTCAATCAATATAACTAAAAGGTAAATCCTTTAAAGGTGTTTATAAAGTTAATATGATTAAACATATAATATCTATCTTATGTGTTAAACCAATAGATCATATAGACCATTTTTTCATGAAAGATTTTACAATTATTTAAAACCCTAAAATATGTTTCCATTGTTATTACACCATGAAATGAGTGTTCTATAGTCTTCATTTTGTTTCCAAACTCATTAGAGGCATACAATTGTAAGAAAACCCACAAAATATCTACATTAACAAAACATTAGGATTATCGATTATATATAGGAATATCTAGTAGACTTCTCACAAAGGTTTTAAATATGGTTATATAATTATTATTTAAAAATATAAAAATACTTTCCAACAATTCTAACTATAGAAATACATTCCATACAGTCATATTATTTAATAATTCATAACAAAAATTTTCAGAAATACATTCCATGTATATTGATGTCATGTTTAATTGAATCATTATACATAAAAATAAATATTCATAAAAAAATATTAATTTTATGGTCAACACAATTATCTTAAATCCCACAGATTTTCAAAACCAACATAGGATACCTTGGGGAAAATTCAAAATGGAAATTTGAGCTAGAAATCGACCTTATGGAATAAAGAATGAAATAAATTGTAACTATGGATTCAAGAATATTATCATCATATTATAAAGTGACTTATCATAATAATAGATATATGACATAATGAAACGACATCATGAGAATATAAACATGATCCAAGAATATAACATATAATATCTTAAATAAAAGTCAAGGGTCTCTCCCACGACCATCATCATAATGTGGATAATGTCCCATTGTGCTTAAGGTTCTCTCATTAATCCCTTACATAAATACTCATCAGATATAATGATATTCCCAAAGTATTAATGGGATATATAATTTTAGTTCCTCATTCAAAATAAATTAAAATAATGTCTATTTTTTCCACAGGATAAAAATAAACTATATATTGATCATAATATTTATTATACCCATTAGAAGGAATTGGGTCTCAATCTTTTTATTAAACAATAATAAAATGACAAATCATAATGATTTCTAAGAGAAAATAGAATTAAATATTTTTTGGGATCACATATTTGGAAAAAAACATATTTACTGTTATTTTAATTTCCATAAAAATAATTTTTTATATTTATCTACTATAATAAATAAAAAAATTCACCACTTGTGTGAAGCTTTATAGGTAATAGATCTTTAAAAAAATTAAAGACCATATTATTTTCCCAAAAAATGAGTTGAACTATGTGGCTGATTAATAAACATAAGTGGTTTTTTATTCTCTATTACTTATATTGATAAATTTTATAGGGGTGGGTTATTTAAATTTCACAATAAAAATTGCTTTTTCTAATTGGTTAATATAAAAGAGTAAATTTTTATGGGATCAAAAAATGGTATGACCCTAGGAATAAAGATGATACATTAATAGGTATATATGAAAGTGGAATATTTTAAATAAAATATGATGTACATGAGATGGATATTTTATTAAATTAATAAACTAAAACATTATGTGTCATATAATGGTCATGAAGGAGTTATGCAAGATCCAACAAATGATCATGGAAGGAAAACTATTTTAATTCACTTCTATTGATATGCCATATTGTAAAATGGTTTATGAAATATCCTTTAAGAAATAAAATAATGTATTTATAAAGTTTACATTAGATAACATATAATTTGGTTTCAAATTGGAAATAAAAATTGTAGAAGCACATGATGTTATGCAATATTTCATTTGAAAAAAAATTATTCTCTTTGATTGCTTGTGATTCATGCGACCACAATTATAAGAAAACTATAATATAGAATATCATTATAACATTGGCATTAAATTTTTATTATATTAATATGAAAAAATGAATTGTAAAAACTATATGTCTTAAAAATGTATAAAATAAATTGATTAGTACTCAATTTTTTATAAATTAAAATAAAATAAATTTCAAATTTAAATAATTTTTTTAACGAAAACAATTTATATGAGTGTAATTTATTTTTCTTGAATAAATTTAAATAATTTTTGTTATTTTATAATTTCCATGAAATTGATACATTATATATTTAATAAAATGTTTCATAATTCATCTATAATTTTCTATTTCCACATGATAAAAAATAAATCATGTTTTATTATTTACAAAATATTTCAAAAAGTGTTTTCATAATTTTTTGATAACAAATTGTAATGGTAATTTTTTCAACATTTGGGAATATCATATAAGAAAATTAAAATAAAATTTTAAAACAAAAATAATCAATTAAAATATAATGAATGTATTTAGAATTTTCTTATAAGAATAAGTTATTTATGAATAGTGAACATAATAATTTTTATGAAATATTAATTTTAGAATAAAATAAAAATGTTATATTCTGTTTTAAATATTGTATAAAATGAAAATGTTTAGAAAACTTTTTTAAAAAAATGGAGTTCATTATTGAATTTTAAACATCAAAAATGTTTTTGTTGAAGATTTGGGATTTTTCTGAAACATTTTAATTTTTTGTGAATAATAAATATACAATTATATGATTCAGTGTGTTTGATGACATCATTAATGATATAATAATGATGTAATAATTTAGGTATCCTTGTGTACAGTAAAATAATATATGATGTGTCCCAAGTGTCTAATACCATGGGAAACAAATAATGCACAAGCCCATGGTTTTGCAAATACCACTAATAATTTATCCCTTGGAAATTATTAAAATATTCCCTCACTTTTTCTATAAATACCAACCTATTACTTCATTAAATTCATTCTAAATTTCTCCTCAACAAAGATATTTCTTTATTTCCTATCTTGTAGTCCTCCAAAGGTGTCCTCAATCCCTAAATGATCCAGCCTTCATGTCTTGAGAATTACTATACTAGGTAAGAGAATTCTCAACTTCTTCGTTACCATTCATGTTCTCATTTATGTGGTATAACTATCACGTTTCCAAATAATGTTATTATTCAATTTTTATTATAGATCTATACGTTATTATGATTAATTTATGGATGTGTGAAACATTTCCCCTCTATTTTTAATGTTTTCTAAATCTATATTGTATAGTTGTTAGGATTCCAAATATTTGTAATGGATTTCTCAACTATTATTTTATTTCATGTTCCATTGTTTTCTTATTCTATCATCATATCCCCTTATCAAAGAGAAATTAATGATCTAATGTCTTGCATATTCTTTATTTTATAATGTTTATGAATGATTCATCATCACTATTCTACTCCCCCCACTTATTCAATGAATTAAAACATTGTTCGTGATGTGTCGAATTACCAACATCGTGGACGATGTGATTTCATTTTTTTTAATTCCTTCAGGTTTGTTCATGAAACCATTGTTATGGTTGAACCAGATTATATTTTATCTTTTATATATAATAAAAGGTTCTATAATCATTTTGTACACATGTTATTAATTTATAAAACAAAATGAGTTCATAACGATCGAATAATCGCCAAAATGACCTAAGCAAATATCAATAACGTTTTAACTTATGAATCATAATCATTTCAAAATTAAAAATGATAAATTTTATAAATAATGGTTATGGAAATATGTAAATACTATTCCATTCAATTCTGGAGTTTCACATCCAATCGAAATGAATATACATCTTGAATTGATTATGGAAACTATGTCAAGAACGCACCCGAAACAATGTAAATAACAAAATATTAATAATAAATGTGTCGAATAATCTTGTGAAATTATAATATAAGGTTTCATAAACATTAATATGTTTCATTAAGATATTATTAAAACTATCATAACCATTATAAATTATTTTTAATCAATTTCTATGTAATAAGAACCCGAGTTAAGGGAATTCTTAACCCCTTTTCCATTCATTGGGTTAACCTTCTTCTTTATTAATTACTTGGTATTAAGATTGTTGGTGTGATTAATTTTTATTTATATTATGTTGAAATATTTTTATTTAAAATTTATACACATATCCATTCCATTCAATTAATTCTTACTCTATTTATATTTATGGGACTTTCCCTTTAAAATACTTTTAGAACTCTCTTTGACTAATTTCCAAAGGATTTTTTTTACATGCATATGGAATGAGTGGTTTCTCATGATTTCATGATACTTTATTGCCATGATATGTCCCATGGACATTATTTATTTTGGTTTGAGCCCATTATATCTCAATATATGTTGGTTTTATCCCATTATAGCTCAAGATGTGATGTGTGAGCCCCATTATAGCTCTCCAATTCATTGGGTACTCCGGATAAGGAATTTTACTAAATGGTTGTTCCATGTGTAAAGGTGAATGTAATAGTGATATGGTAAATATGTCTCAATGAAACTAGATAATATTTCTATGCATATGAGTTTTATGATTATGGTTTCTATAGGTTTTTATGTTATCACTTTACTAACACATTCGTCCATTACATCTCTTACAGAGTTTTATACTCATGTTTTTAAAATGTTTTTCATAGGATATAAGGTTGGGTAAGATAAATAATGGAGTCATTATGTTTGATAAGGAGAGTAGTGAAAAAAAATCATGTTTTATGTTGTAATGTTTTATATTTTAAAAAAATGTATATGATTTAAGTAGCATCCCCTTGTATAAATTTGGTATGTCATATTTGTAAGATATCCGAATTCATTAAAACTATGAACATGAAAATATACTCAACATGTAATAATGTATATTCTCTAAAAAAATTTGAGATTAAGTAACGTATTCATTATGGGTTCTTATAATTTTATCCCATGTATGAAATGTATTTTAAAAAATGGACTCCATATTTTCAATAATAATAATTTATATTATTTAATAAGGAAAAATAATTTTTTATAAAGAATAGTAAGGATATTAAATTCTATTTCCATGATTAAATATATAACATGTTAATTATGAATTAATAAATAATTTTATGGATTAAAATGAAATATTTTTTCTAAAACCCATCGGTCGATTATAATCTTACCTTATCCCTATATATTTCTATTATCATCTATTTTCCCATTTTTCTGGGAATGCGAAATGACGTTTTAAAATTTCACAAAATTAAAAATTTTCTACTAACCTGAGTTTTAAAAATTCACCTCCTCCCCTCACATCTTGAAACCTTTTATGATATTTAATAGAACCAAAACCAACCAATATATATCCATAAAATCATTGTGAACATTATAGATATAATTCTATTCCCAATAGACTAACACAACGGTCTTTAATAAGAGATCCAAATGAGGTTTTTCTAACTGATGGTAATTGACTTCTCCATGCTCAGTTTATTTATATATTATTTTCAAACCATAAATTATTTCATAATAACATAAATATATTAATCCTATTTTATATAGGGTAATGATATTTAATTTTTTTGATTTAATAATCTATATTTGACCCCTCTTTTGTAAAATGGTAAACAAAACTGTCACTCATGGGTATGTTGAAATACCTTCTTACCAACTAATGTAATTAAATAACCATTAAAGTGTTCAAGAAATATTATAATGATTGATTTAATGTATATATATGATAACTATGAAAATATTATACATCGCAAATTGACATATAACCTAAACCTTTTTACCTTCCAGTTCGTTGGAAAACGATAGTGCTTTTCATCCGTACTTGTGGACTACCACCTCTATAAAGCGATGAGATTCATTTCCTATGAACATTACAAGGACTGTATTAAGGATTGATTTTTTAAATATATATTAATTATATTTTTCTAAATGAATCTATAAATTTGAATAGATTTTTTATTTTTTTTCATTCTATCCATCCAAAATCAAAACATCATTCATTCGTATGTAAAACATACCATCAGCATGAATGATTAAATTCATCTTCCAATATATAACATTTTTGGATGAATTTAGATATTTATATAACTAATATATATTATATTTATATCAATTATCACATTATAAATATAACATAACCATGAAAAATGAAAGATGACCAAAACTACAGAACCAAATTATATATGAAAAATGAATGAGTTATTGCCCAAAAATGTGATTGTAATAAATATTTGTCAATAAAAAGATGAGAAAATGTTAAATGAAAATAATATATGTTATGATATGTATTATTATTATTTCATATTAGATGTTAGATAAACTTATATTTTTTAACAAGATGTTTTAACTCATAAAAGAGAAGTCATAAATTAGGTTAGTTTTTGTTGTTACAATTTCTTTATTTCTTGAGAATGTTTATGATTATGTTTATGAGGTTCAAATTTCATGATTTCTCAATTTATAAACACCTGAAATTTGTTCTATTGTTTAATTTTTTATGGATAATATTTTTTCATTTCATTTTATTCTCTTTCAGAATTCATTAGAAAAATGAATTTTCATTAAGGAAATCTATTCTTTTTTATCTCTTCAATAGAGAATAATATTTCTTCAACTTTTATGTTTTCAAAAAAAATCTGAATTTATTTCCAAATTTTATTATTTTCTTAAATTAATGTTTAATAATTGTGTTTTAAAATTTATCTTTATTTTTCTAATGAGTTGCTTTTTGTCTTTTTTACTAGAGCATGAAATAAAGGTATTATTTTAACTTCTATTGAATTAATGGAATTTTTGTTTTCATAAACATCCAATTAATTGATGTTTATATTAAAATTTTAAAGCATTATTTTCAATGAAAATTATTTTCATAATATTTCATTCATGGTTTGATTTTAAATTTTATATTTCAAAGTGAAATGAAGATTTTCCTCATGAAATCTTCCAATTGACATTCTACTATACTTTTTTATCTATACTTACATATTTTAATTTTTAATATTCATTTAAGGGAAAATAATTAATTAAAAATAAAATTTAATTATTTTTATTCTGTATAATGATTATTAATTATTAATTATTCTTTGACAACCATATCTTTTCTTAAGGATAATTATGTTTCGAAACCCAATTTTCCATGGTTAATTCTCTGAGAAAATAATTATAAAAAAACTTCTTTTTGGGGGTTATGATATTATAAATGTATTGTGTTCTTTAGGAACACATATGAGTGATATTTATTCTGTGATATTTGAGAGGGGATTTATATATCCCTCATATGCATTCGGTAAATATGGATATCTCATGAGATAAAGAGGACTAAGATGGGGAGTGAAACCAATATAGTAATTGGAAAGTTTCAGTATGATAGGCTTGGGATTGAACCTTGTCTATAATAATTAATTAGTGATTGATCCCAATCCACTATACCTGTTCATGTAGTAAGACTTATATACTAAGGAAATAATTTTCTATTCCTTTGGTAATGCCACAAAATAATATTGTAGGCCTATGTTATACTCTAATAGATCAGGTTATTTGATTCATTTATGATTAATATCTTATAAAATCACATTATTTTTTATACTACACATGATTATAATCTATGATATATATAGAATTGTTTTTAAATTTAATTATCATGTTCTCATTCCATTATAATAATTTTTTAATTCACCGATGATATATCTCTTATTTACCCATCCTGAGAATAAATTTCCACTATTTCTTATCATTCAAATCCAAAATCATTGATGTAAGATATTATATATGATATTTACTAGAAGGGTTGTTGTTTTTATGAACAATGTATGAGTTTATTTAGTTCACTAATGAACTAGATTTTAATATATCTATATTTCCAAAGGAGTGAGTCCAATATGATTTTACGATGGATCATTATGTTATTGAATGAATCTTAATCTATTATAATGTGATATAGATATGAAAAGTATATGTTTCTATATATGGAATTATAATAATTTTTTATCATCCATTGGAAACTAGTATGATAAAAATTTAGGGAGAACCCTTAGGTTATTCCTCTACATAGGAGACTATCTTATGTTAGAATAATTATTGGTGTGTGTTTTTTATAAAAAACATAGTTTTATAAATTATACTATTATATGTGGTATTTTTATCATTACATCATATTTAATTTCCCTAAAAGAGTTAGTCATGTATATCATGCCCATTATTTTGGTTCATGGAGTGTTTGACCATAGAGCACAATTGGTTTTATACTCTTGGGGGACATGATTTGGATATTTCACTTTTTCATTATGACCCACGATGAAGAATTTCATAAGATGATGAAAATAAATTTCCATCATTAAACCAAATCTTTCATTTATGGAAATGAATTTATCATGTTTTAGATATCTTATAATTGATTTTTCATTATTTCTTGTTTTCCACTATGATTATGTTTTCCCACACTATTATTTTTCATTTTATTTTATTTTTGGAATCCATTGGGGCCTTATTAATAATGAATGTGATGGATGATCCATTGATTTTACTCATGAAAAACTAAGATATATGGGAGTTAGAATGAAAAATTATTCCTATATAAATACACATATACTTTATTCTATGAATCATGCAATGAATACCAAGAAGAAAAGGTTGGAACAATGTTATGTTGAGTATGTAGTGACACTACATGAACCATATTTCTTGTGGGTCAATTAATCCACTATAAATGAAAAATGAATCAATAACAGTGAAATGATATTTTCTAATCTCTTGTGTTTAGAAAATGTACAAAAAATATTTTACATTGATTGTAAGGATTTTAATATCAATTTTATAATATTATCAACATATAAGGAAATATGTTGAAATTGGTTCTTCTGAATTAAAATTTAGTTAAATAATTATTTCAAAAAAAGTACCTTACATGTATAAATCATATGAAAATGGAGATAGAATTTCTTATTCGTAATAAGATGGATAATTTATTTTTTGTCACTTATGAGGAACATTTTACAGTACTCACTAGTTCTAATAGACTTTATCACATTGGAGTTTTCATATTGATTATCCATAAAAATTTGAAAAAGACATGTATATTTTTTTATCACATTAGTTTTCAGATAAATGATGTTAGAACAATAGTATCTGGATTTATCACATCAGTTATATTTTAATAGATGTTATATTATAATCTTCATTGATTTACCATGTTGGATAAAATCAAAAATAAATGATATAATTAAATTTTCATGTAAGTTAATATATAGTTGATATAATAAAACAATAAAAATATAATTCTCACATTGATTATAATATAACAACTTTTATATAGAATCTAGATATTTTTGAATTGCGGTTTTGAATCATTTTGTTTTTATTGGATATCAAAAAAGGATACACATTTCACTCACAAAAAATACATTACATTGTTTCTTCAATTCAATGGCCTCTAATATTGGTCTTCTAAATAATAAATCTTTATGTTTCGTCATCTTATTGTTGCGAATTTGATCACATCATCTATCAACTCTCAAGTAAGTCTCACAAGTCCGTCCTCACTCGAGGACGCCCTAACTTTTGTTTTTCCGATTATGTTAACTGAAATATCGTAATACCATTCTTTTGTCATTAAGAGACTATTATGTGATTTTAATTTTTTTTTCTAAATAAAATTATTTAATTAGAATATTACTCAGTGGATTAAATTTTTTACTTTTTTCAGAAATTGTATCAACATCATGTCTATGTTTGCAACCTAGTGTTTCTAATTTTTTTTTAACACAATTGGGTTATGAAAAATGATTTATTGTGTTATAAGTTCATTAAAATTTTTATGTATTCTACAGTATCCTCGATGATCATTTGTATTTTTAATGTTATAATAATGTAATAGTAGGTATCATAAACCCTTATTGTGATTTTTGGGTTACTAATACCACATGAATACAACTTGTATTTGTAAAATAGTAATAATGTGGAAAATAAATATTGAATGTAAGATTGGATAGTTTTTCATTTCTGATTTAATTTAATTAATATGATGATTTTAATGGATTTTGTATTAAACTATTATTTATTATGAAATCATACTTTCCTATAGAAAACCTTGTTTATGCGTTTCTATTATGTAACTTGTTTTCAATACCTTATCTGATTATATTTGTTTTCCACTTACATGTGTATTGCTATGATATATTATAGATCCCATTTATTAGGTGCCTCATATAACCTTTCCGAACAATGTTTTATATGTACTTTTGTATTAATTTTTGATTATATATTACATATACACTAAATGATTTTCTTCAACATAGTATCATAGAAATGTAAGGCTCAGAGATTTATTATATAATGATAGATGTGACCCATAAATCATTTTACTTTTATAATAAAGAAAAAAATATACCCACTTGATATAAAATGTTCTTTTTTTACACACCAAGCTTCCAATGTAGTCTTCTTTTTAAATAACTCAATGGATTGCGTTGTACGCAACCCCGAGTTCAAGCACACCATGACCTATCAAAGAAAAAATTTAAAAAGTAGTTGTGAAAAATATTAACAACATTTTGAATTTTTCAAAACATTATTTTTCAAAATATTGTTAATTTAATCATTTTTAATATCAAAATTGTCTTAGAGTGATTTGTTTCTAATTTTCTAAATAGATTCAATTTTTGATGAATAGTTAATCATGCTGCATTTCAATTCAAAACTGCCTTTTCATCTAATTTATTTGTATAATTATATTTCTTTTTTAATTAGTTTTATGTTTTATTTGGATAAATATTTTATAACTTAATCCAAATATTTTCTTTGGATGTAATTTAACATTTCAATTGTACATAAACACATGTTAATCTTTTGATATTTTATACTTATTAAAAACTTGATTTCTGATTATGAAAATTGGATTTGATTTTTAATTAATTAAGGTATCTTATTTATTTTGAATTTGTTAAAATGTATTCTATATTTTGAACTATGAGGTACCAATTTGTTAAATTGGTACATTTTTTCACAAAATGTTTAGTAATTTCTCTAGTTATTCTCAATTACCATGGATAAAGGGTAAATCTAGTAAATAGGGGTAAAAATAGTATTATAATAATATTAAACTACCCTAACACATGTACTAGTGATTTTAATAATAAATTTTCCACCATGGGATTCCTTGGGACTATATGGGGACCCCCTGGAGCCACATGTGTGTGATAATGACATGTTATAAGAATAAATTTAATGTAAAGAGAAATATAACATAAACATGCATCTTTTAATAAACTATTTTTAATATAGTGTTATATAAATGATATATTTGAATTTTAATATTAATTAGAAATAAAACATGATTTACTAAATCATGGGATTTTATTTATAATTTTTATACATTAAGTACATAAATTTAGTTAGGACACAATAATGATGCAGTTATTAACTTATTAATGAATGATTCAAATAAATGATATTATAAATATTAAAATAAATTTAATTTTAACATTTTAATGAAATAAACGACTTTTATGGAATATATTTACAAATTAACATTTATTTAATTCCTTTGGTATGACGAAATATCCTTTTTATAACATAAAAAACAATTACTAAATAGTGTCACTATAAGGCCCCAGCCTTAAACCTTACTTATTCTTGAGTTATTGCAAGATTACACATTGAGGATCTTTTCGGGTTTATAGTTTTAGAGAATTAGATCATAAAACATGCATTACATTCCACATATAAACAAAGTGGTTACATAAAGATAGTATTCTTCATTCCCATCAATGGAAACACATTTAAAATAAAACATGGATTATTTCTTGACACTTCCTTGACACTATCATCATATCATGTACCTTTCCCTTGACCTGTGAAAAACATTTCAAAAAAACTTGGGATGAGCATAAAAAGCTCAGTATGGGTTATAAAAACATGGAAAGGAAACATGAGTTCATATATACATAAGAATGAAATCATACTTTACCCATAAAACATAGGCACTTTAACATACCTCATAAAATCATGAATAAATCATAGAAATCATAAGACATAAAGGTAACTTGAGGAATTCATAACATTCTTACGTAGGGAGTAACCCTCTTGGTTACGTTGGGAATACCCATCACAGTATATTCCCTAAAATCACTTCGGAGAAACCTTAATGTTTCACTCCTTCGCGTTACCCAATGCATTGGAGAGCTATATCGGGCTCACCCGCCCTTAGTTTATCACGGAACCACCCGTCTTCATAATAATGCCCAAGAACCATAACATAATCGTATCACATAAAACATGCATAAAGGAAACATAACATTTCCACATTTAAATCAAAAGATATCAATACAACACAAAAACATTGTGAAAACCATTTTCAATACCAAAATAAAAGAAAAGTAAAACATGGTATTTATTTTTCTTTTAAAAAGAAGGTATGGCTTGTAGAGGAAGCCGAAACTCAAATAACGGTCACGACGGCGGAGAAGTCATTGTCGCTGCATACGTACGAAAAAAACATTCCCTTTTTTCGTTTAGTAAACGCTTCGTATAAAAAAGATTCATTTTGAATAAACGTAAAATTCAAAGGGGTTTATACACCGTATAAAAGAAAGTTGTGTATAAAATAAAATATGCCTCAATGAAAGTAGATTGAGACGAAGTCCCATACCTCGTATCCAACTTGACCTGACCGTTCTTTAATCTCTTGAATAATAAACTTGAGTTAATATCTACTTTCTTATGAACCTTTTTCAAGTTCATTATTCCTTTTATACCATGTTATGAACATCATGTAATCATTTAAGTTAATAGTGTTCATTTTGTCGGTATTTGGTTCTTAAGTCAAAAATAGACTTCTTACACTTACATGTTGTTAATTTGGTCAAAGTTTCGTTATATCCAGAATGATATTAATGATTTGGATAACATATATATAATATATATTCAGCATATACATGTATTTATAATATTACATCACATTTAGAGGTAAGAAATGAAATGCACCGTTCTTGGAGACAGTAAGCCGTACGTACGCATGAACACTACTTCCATTTCTATTTCGTATTTCTGGAATGGAATCATAATTATATAAGATTATATTATAATTCCAGTATAATAAAATATATAATATCATTACCTTTATCCTTTACACATCCCACATATGGTATTAACGAATCAAATCACTTTCAGGGGGCGGTAGTCCGCACTTCCGAAAATGAAGATATCGTGTTTACCCATAATGGAAACCATAAAGGTATGCCCAAAATGAAAAAAACAGAATCTTAAGGAAAACATAAACATATTGTATATCATATATAAAAATAGTTACATCATAATGGCCACCTTTGAAGGTGTTAAATGAGTATTGAACAATCAACGTTTCGGGAGGCAGAATTTCGCCATCCACGGAAACCGTATGTTATTTAACCATTTGATGTATTTTTGTGAGGGTTTAGCTCAAATAAATCTTATAACAACATCCTAGTATATTTAATATACTGGTGTTTTTACAGAAGAAGTAAATAAAAAGGGTTTAGGGGGTTGGAGAAGCAAAATAAAACAAATGAACATGAGAGAATGAATTACCTTTAAAAGTGTAACTCCTTTTGATTTGAGACTAAAGGCTTCCTTTGAAAGGATTCTGCCCAAAGGGAATCCTCTAGGATGAGGAGAGGGATGTGGAGAGAGTAAATGGGCAGGGGTTGGCCGAGACAAAGTCTTGAGGAGTGTGTGAAATGAGGTAGAGGTGGGGGCCTTTTATAAGAGGAGAGGAGGGGCACTTTTGGAAAGTAAAGAAATATTACTTTATTTGAAAATGTTTTTCGGTTTTAAGAGATCCCACATTGATATAATTCGTGGATAAGGTGATAAGGGTTCGAAATCCACTCATCCAATTGGTTTTGGACATGTGTAGTTCATAGATTTTACATTATCTTTCCATTTTATTTAAATCGTCAAATAATGATGTCATCGCTGCATCATTATTATGTCATAAATAATTTAATTTATATAATGTCTAAAAATTATAAAAAAAATACTATGATGTAGGGAATCTTTTTATCTTTCAAATGACTATTTATAATAAAAAATCTGATCTTTATAACCCCATGTAAAATTGTGTTCGTAAAACATATTATGTTTGTGTCATTTTTACTTTTACATTAAATAAAAAGTAATTTATGTCATTTCCCAACCAAAGTGGATCCATGGGGTCCCCAAGTTGACCCATGGCTTGTATTGGTCGTCCATGACACAACCAATGAGGGTAGGACATGTGTCAAGCTCATCTTATTTTATTAAAGCATTATTTTTACCTTAAACTACACTAATTACCACTAATCGCGATTAAGAACTTAATAAGTTACTATTCACCAAAAAATTATTATAATCTCATTGACCCACATTTTACTTCTTAATGACAACCATGTATGTAGGATTTTTGAAATTCAAAACACAATTATGACAAAATTTCATTTAAATGGAAAATCAGTCTTTATAAATACCACTTAGTGGTTTCACTATTCATAAAAAATTGATGTTTTTCAGAAAATTTCCAAAAAACACACCCTAATCTATATTCGATATTACGAATTCAAAAATGAAGTCTATTTTACAAAATTCAAAACATATAAGTCACATTAATTAATTTAATAATTAATTCCCGCTGTCAGAGCAAATAGTGTGTTTTTATGAAACAATAAGTATCAAAAGATTGACATTAGTTTAAGTCCAATTTCAAAGTGAATTTGATTCCAATGACCACCATTGGATTAAATGGTAAAAATATATTCATATTACACATTAAGACCAATTCAAAAGATAATCTAATCATATAAATAAATTAGATTAAAAAGCAGTTTTGATGTAAAATGCAGTATTTTTCACTATTCATTAAAAAATGAACATTGTTAGAAAAATACCAAAAATTCACACAATGTAAATTTTGATGTCCAAATCATAAAGAATAAGTTTATTTTGACAAACATAGTTTATAAAATTGTCATAAGATATATTTAAAAAGGGTTTTCCATCATAAGGCAGTAAAACAATCTTTTAAGAATATTAGTGTATTCTGTTCTTAAGATTGGATTTATTTTCATTTTAAGCCTCTAAAACACTATCTTAATCATTAATAGACATATATAAAAATATATATTATTCATTACTTACTTGGGATGTTACATCCTTCCCCCCTTTAGAAAATTGCGTCCCCACAGTTTATTTACTTATCGAATAAATGGGGGGTACTTATCCCTCATTGCATTTTCATATTCCCATGTTGCCTCTTCAATCATGTGGTTTTTCCACAAAACCTTTACCTGGTGAATCACATTATTCCGTAACACTTGCTCCCTGTGGTCAAGAATCTGGACCGGTTGTTCCTCATAAGATAGGTTCTCTTCCAGCTGAACTACCTCTGGGCTCAAAACATGAGATGGATCTGGCATATACTTTCTCAACATCGAAACGTGAAAAACATTGTGTACCTGAGATAAACTCGGAGGTAAAGCCACTCGGTATGCAAATGATCCAACTCTCTCCAGAATTTCGTATGGTCCAATGAACCTTGGACTCAACTTTACTTTCTTACCAAATCTCATCACACTTTTCCAAGGAGAAACCTTGAGAAAAACATGATCACCTACCTCGAAAGATAGATCCTTCCTCCGGTTATCCGCATAACTCTTCGGCCTGCTCTGAGCTGTTCTCATGTGTTTCTGAATCAGCTGAACTTTTTCTTCCATCTCTTCTACCAATTCTGGTCCCATCAACTTCCTTTCACCCACTTCATCCTAGAAAGCTAGAGTTCGACACCGCTTCCCATATAATGTCTGAAATGGTGTCATCTGTATACTGGAATGAAAACTGTTATTATAAGAAAATTCAACCAAAGAATGATGTTGGTCCCAACTTCCCTCATAAGCCATAGAACAAGCTCGTAGCATATCCTCCAATGTCTGAATTGTTCGTTCGGACTGCCCATCTGATTGAGGATGAAAAGCTGTACTAAAATTTAATTTAGTACCCAACGACTTCTGAAGGTCTTTCCAAAAGTTTGAAGTAAACCTAGGATCACGATCCGATACAATGGAGAGAGGAACTCCATGTAACCTGACTATTTCTTTAAGATACAAACGGGAAAGTTGATCAAGAGAGAAAGTATCTCGTATAGCAAGGAAATGAGCAGATTTGGTCAAGCGATCAACAATAACCCAGATTGCATTATTACCTCGAGATGTCTTCGGTAATCCAACAACAAAGTCCATGGATATATTCTCCCATTTCCACTCTGGCACTGGTAAAGGCTGAAGCATCCCTTTCGGTAACTGCCGCTCTGCTTTAACCTATTGACATGTCAAACACTTCACAGTAAAATCAGCAATGTCTCTTTTCATTCCATCCCACCAGTAATACTCCTGCAGATCTCTATACATCATAGTACTACCCGGATGAACTGAAAACGGAGAACTATGAGCTTCACATAACAACTCTATCTTCAACTTTGAATCACAAGGCACACACAATCTCTTCCCAAATCTCAAAACACAATCATTATCAATGTTGAATTCAGGAAACTTACCTCTCTGAACCAGCTCTACCTTTTTCTGCAACTCACTGTCTTGCTTCTGTGCTTGCTTGATTCTATCTGATAGAGAAGATCTCACTGATACCTGAAACAAAACAGAAGGACTTCCTGCACAAACAACTTCTATGCCAAAGTTCATCAAATCCTTAACCAAAGTATCATGTTCCAAACGCAACATTGTTAATGAAGCATTACTTTTTCGACTCAAAGCATTATCCACTTTATTTGCTTTTCCCAGATGGTAATGAATTGTACAATCATAATACTTGATTAATTATAGCCATCTCCTCTGTCTCATGTTTAACTCTTTCTGAGTGAATATATACTTTAGACTTTTGTGATCGGTATATATTTCACACTTTACTCCATACAAATGATGCCTCCAAATTTTTAAAGCAAAAACAACAGCAGCTAATTCCAAATCATGTGTATGGTAATTTACCTCATGAGTTTTCAACTGTCGTGAAGCATAAGCAATTACCTGATCATTCTGCATTAGGACGCAACCAAGTCCTTTCAATAAAGCATCACTGTATATAACAAACTCACCATTCCTGGAAGGTAGTGCCAAAACAGGAGCATTCACCAATCTTCTTTTCAATTCCTGAAAACAATCATCACATTCTTTTGTCCAGATAAACTTAACACCCTTTCGAGTTAGCTTAGTCATTGGACTAGATAACCGTGAAAAATTTCTAACAAACCTTCGGTAATATCCCGCCAAACCAAGGAAGCTACGAATCTCGGTTACATTTGTGGGTCTTGGCCATTCTTCCACAACTTTTGTTTTTACAGGATCAACAGTTATTCCATCTTTAGAAACAATGTGACCAAGGAAAGAAATTTGTTGCAACCAAAACTCACACTTGCTGAATTTCCCATACAGTTTATTTTCTTTTAAGGTTTGCAAGATAACCCTTAAATGTCTTTCATGCTCCTCTTTACTTTTAGAAAACACCAAAATATCATCAATGAAAACCACCACAAACTTATCCAAGAACTCATGGAAAATTCTATTCATTATGTCCATGAATACAGCAGGTGCATTGGTTAGCCCAAAAGGCATTACTAGAAATTCATAATGTCCATATCTCATACGGAACGAGGTCTTCGGAATATTTGCCTCCTTTACCTTCAGCTGATGGTACCCCGATCTCAGGTCAATCATTGAAAAAAACTGAGCTCCCTGGAGCTGATCAAACAAATCATCGATATGAGGAAAAGGATATTTGTTCTTAACAGTGATATTATTCAAGGCTCTATAATCAATGAAAAGTCTCATAAAACCATCTTTCTTTTTAACAAATAAAACAGGAGCACCCCATGGTGATGTGCTAGGTCTAATGAAACCTTTCTCTAATAAATCTTGAAATTGCTCCTTCAACTCTAAAAGTTCAATTTGTGCCATTCGATAAGGGGGTTTTGAAATTGGCTTAGCATCAGGAACTAAGTCAACAGTAAACTCAACTTCCCGATATGGTATTATTCCAGGCAACTCATCAGAAAAAACATTAGGATACTCATTTACCACTGGCACATCATTAATATGACCAGTTCCTTTATTTTCAACGACGTGTGCAAGGTAACATTCATTTCCATCTTTTACAAGTTTCTAGGCCTCTTGATATGTTATCAAAAGTAAGGGTTCATTCCTATAAACAAACTGAAAGTCTTTCTGAAAAGAAACTTCTTTAGCTCTACAGTCAATCTTAGAATGGTAAATAGAGAGCCAATCCATACCCAGGATAACATCAAACTCTACTAGAGGTAGAACAATAAGGTTTTCAAGTAGGTTCTTTCCACAGATAAGGATAGGAAGATTCTTATAAATTCTTTTTGCCTCAACATTTCCCCCAGGTGTTTTTACCAAAAGTTCAGGAGTCATTTCTTGAGATGGTATTCCCATTTTACTAGAAAAGGTTTTAGATATGAAAGAATGTGTAGACCCCGAATCAAACAACACACTGGCATAATATGAAAAAACAAACAAAGTACCTGATACAACTTCATTTGATGGCCCGACATCTGCTGAAGTAGTTGCAAAGGATTTCACCACCCCTTTCTACTTGTAGTCTAACTGCTTCCCATCACTCAAGCTCTTTGCCGGACACTCGTTTTCATAGTGAACCATCTCATTGCACTTATAACATTTCACTAACTGTAAATCAAATTTGTTCTTACCTTCACCTTGATCCTTTTCAGTGCAATCAGGAGTCTTATGTCCCATCTTACCACATCGGTAGCACTTTCCAGAATTCAGTAGACATTCCCCAGCATGCCTTTTTCCACATTTATCACAAACTGGAAACTTAGTTCTCTTACCATCAGACTTTTTTGAAGAATTCTTACCTTTCTCCTGCCACCTCGGTCTCTTCTTCTGCTGGTTGTTATAGAACACTTGGTCATCGGCAAACTCCATTTCCACCTTCTCAGCACATCGAACAAGCTTTTCATAACTTTTAAACTCACGATGAACTAATGCCCTTCGATATTTTGGCTTTAATCCTGAGTAAAAACGATTGATTTTACTATCAAGGTCTCGGATAAAATTTGGAGCATACCTTGCTAATCGAGTGAACCTTTCTTCATAGGCAGCCACTGAGTCTTATTCTTGCCTCAATTCCAAGAATTGCTTTTCCATCCTAAGTCGAACAGCCTTAGGAAAATACTTCTCAAGAAACATACCTTTGAATTCATCCCAGTCAAGAGCATCAATCTCATCGGCGTCCCTGATATTTTTAACCATAGACCACCACTGATCTGCTTCACCCTCCAAACGGTAAATAGCAAGACTAACCTTTTGATTGTCTGAACACCCCATGACATCAAAAATCTTCTCCAGTGCTTTAATCCACCCTTCAGCTAGCATAGGGCCAGATGATCCTCTGAATGATGGTGGATGTTGCCTCATGAAATGTTCCACCACTGACATGTTCTTCTGTGGTTGATCTGACTGATCTCATGCATGGATACCACCACCATTTATCGCTTGAGTCAACTGCACCATTACAGCAACAAAATGTTCAGTTCCAATTCCGACCATTTCTGGATGCTGATTCGGATGGTTATCTAAACCGACCTTTGATACAAACTATAAGGCCCCAGCCTTAAACATTACTTAATCTTGAGTTATTACAAGATTACACATTGAAGATCTTTTCGGGTTTAGAGTTTTAGAGAATTAGATCATAAAACTTGCATTACATTCCACATATAAACAATGTGGTTACATAAAGATAGTATTCTTCATTCCCATCAATGGAAACACATTTAAAATAAAACATGGATTATTTCTTGACACTTCCTTGACACTATCATCATATCATGTACCTTTCCCTTGACCTGTGAAAAACATTTCAAAAAAACTTGGGATGAGCATAAAAAGCTCAGTATGGGTTATAAAAACATGGAAAGGAAACATGAGTTCATATATACATAAGAATGAAATCATACTTTACCCATAAAACATAGGCACTTTAACATACCTCATAAAATCATGAATAAATCATAGAAATCATAAGACATAAAGGTAACTTGAGGAATTCATAATATTCTTACGTAGGGAGTAACCCTCTTGGTTACGTTTGGAATACCCATCACAGTATATTCCCTAAAATATCTTCAGAGAAACCTTAAAATTTCACTCCTTTGCATTACCCAATGCATTGGAGAGCTATATCGGGCTCACCCGCCCTTAGTTTATCACGGAACCACCCGTCTTCATAATAATGCCCAAGAACCATAAAATAATCGTATCACATAAAACATGCATAAAGGAAACATAAAATTTCCACATTTCAATCACAAGATATCAATAAAACACAAAAAAATTGTGAAAACCATTTTCAATACCAAAATAAAAGAAAAGTAAAACACGGTATTTATTTTTCTTTCAAAAAGAAGGTATGGCTTGTAGAGGAAGCCGAAACTCAAATAACGGTCATGACGGCGGAGAAGTCGTCGTCGCCACATACGTACGACAAAAACATTCCCTTTTGTTGTTTAGTAAACGCTTCGTATAAAAAATATTCCTTTTGAATAAACGTAAAAGTCAACGGGGTTTATACATCGTATAAAATAAAGTTGTGTATAAAATAAAATATGCCTCAATGAAAGGAGATTGAGACGAAGTCCCATACCTCGTATCCGAATTGACCCGACCGTTCTTTAATCTCCTGAATAATAAACTTTAGTTAATATCTACTTGCTTTTGAACCTTTTTCAAGTTCATTATTCCTTTTATACCATGTTATGAACATCATGTAATCATTTAAGTTAATAGTGTTCATTTTGTCGGTATTTGGTTCTTAAGTCAAAAATAGACTTCTTACACTTACATGTTGTTAATTTGGTCAAAGGTTAGTTATATCCAGAATGATATTAATGATTTGGATAACATATATATCATATATATTCAGAATATACATGTATTTATAATATTACATCACATTTAGAGGTAATAAATGAAATGCACCGTTCATGGAGACGGTAAGTCGTACGTACGCATGAACGCTACTTCCATTTCTATTTCGTATTTCTGGAATGGAATCATAATTATATAAGAGTATATTATAATTCCAGTATAATAACTTATATAATATCATTAACTTTATCCTTTACACATCCCACATATGGTATTAACGAATCAAATCACTTTCAGGAGGCGGTAGTCCGCACTTCCTAAAATGAAGATATCGTGTTTACCCATAATGGAAACCATAAAGGTATGCCCAAAATGAAAAAACAGAAGCTTAAGGAAAACATAAACATATTATATATCATATATAAAAATAGTGACATCATAATGGCCACCTTTTAAGGTGTTAAATGAGTATTGAACAATCATCATTTCGGGAGGCAGAATTTCTCCATCCACGGAAACCGTATGTTCTTTAACCATTTGATGTAGTTCTGTGAGAGTGTAGCTCAAATAAATATTATAACAAAATACTAGTATATTGAAGATACTGGTGTTTTTACAAAAGAATTAAATAAAAAGAGTTTAGGGGGTTGGAGAAGAAAAATATAACGAATGAACATGAGAGAATGAATTACCTTTAAAAGTGTAACTCCTTTTGATTTGAGCATAAAGGCTTCCTTTGGAAGGATTCTTCCAAAAGGGAATCCTCTAGGATGGGGAGAGGGATGTGTAGAGATTAAATGGGTAGGGGTTGTCCGATCCAAAGGATTGAGGAGTGTGTGAAATGAGGTAGAGGTGGGGGCCTTTTATAAGAGAAGAGGAGGGGCACTTTTGGAATGTAAAGAAATATTACTTCATTTGAAACTGTGTTTCGGTTTTAAAAGGTCCCACATTGATATAATTCGTGGATAAGGTGATAATGGTTCGAAATCAACTCATCCAATTGGTTTTGGACATGTGTAGTTCATAGATTTTACATTATCTTTCTATTTTATTTAAATCGTCAAATAATGATGTCATCGCTGCATCATTATTATGTCATACATAATTTAATTTATTTAATGTCTAAAAATTATAAAACAAATACTATGATGTAGGAAATCTTTTTATCTTTCCAATTACTATTTATAATAAAAAATATGATCTTTATAACCCCATGTAAAAATTGTTTTCGTAAAACATATTATGTTTGTGTCATTTTTACTTTTACATTAAATAAAAAGTAATTTATGTCATTTCCCAACCAAAGTGGATCCATGGGGTCCCCAAGTTGACCCATGTCTTGTCTTGGTCGTCCATGACACAACCAATGAGGGTAGGACATGTTTCAAGCTCATCTTATTTTACTAAAGCATTATTTTTACCTTAAACTACACTAATTACCACTAATCGCGATTAAGAACTTAATAAGTTACTATTCACCAAAAAATTATTATAATCTCATTGAACCACATTTTACTTCTTAATGACAACCATTTATGTATGATTTTTGAAATTCAAAACACAATTATGGCAAAATTTCATTTAAACGGAAAATCAGTCTTTATAAGTACCACTTAGTGGTTTCACTATTCATCAAAAATTGAAGTTTTTCAGAAAATTACCAAAAATTCACCCTAAGCTATATTTGATATTATGAATTCAAACATGAAGTCTATTTTAAAAAATTCAAAACATATAATTCACATTAATTAATTAAATAATTAATTCCCGATGTCAGAGCAAATAGCGTGTTTTTATGAAACAATAAGTATCAAAAGATTGACACTAGTTTAAGTCCAATTTCAAAGTGAAATTGATTCCAATGACCACCATTGGATTAAATGGTAAAAAATATATTCATATTACACATTAAGACCAATTCAAAAGATAATCTAATCATATAAATAAATTAGATTAAAAAGCAGTTTTGATGTAAAATGCAGTATTTTTCACTATTCATTAAAAAATGAACATTGTCAGAAAAATACCAAAAATTCACACAAAGTAAATTTTGCTATCCCAATCATAAAGAATAAGTTTATTTTGACAAACATAGTTTATAAAATTGTCAAAAGATAGATTTAAAAACGGTTTTCCATCATAAGGCAGTAAAACAATCTTTTAAGAATATTAGTGTATTCCATGCTTAAGATTGGATTTATTTTCTTTTTAAGCCTATAAAACACTATCTTAATCATTAATAGACATAGATAAAAATATCTATTATTCATTACTTACTTGGAATGTTACAGTCACAATTGAAAAAAACGAGTTTTAAAATAAATGTGTTTTATTAAATGATATAATAGACATAAAAACCAAATATTTTGGAAAAATAATTTCAAAATGGTAAAAATGTCATTAAATATTCATTTTTAGTTATTTTTTAATTAAATAGTAACTATAGTAACCATATAATATGAATATACAAGAAGGCGTTGTAAGAGTTAATATTTTTAACTAAGGGATAAAGCTAAAATATATGATTGATTTTATGATCTAAACATATCTAAAATAGATTGGTTGATATTATTTAGATTCATTATCATATTATCATTTAAATATATCACTTAGTATCTATTATAATTATAACACCATTTTTCAATAATATAATATTTCAAGACATCCCTAAAGTTCCCCTCCTCCCTCTTATAAAAGGCCACTAACTCTACCCACTTACTCAAACATCTCAAGACCCATGGCTCATCCATACTCTTCATAAATAATATCCCAATACACCTTACTTATTCTTATAATCCTTAACTTGGGTATGAGTTACGTTAGAAAATCCATTAGGCTAAAATCAAAAAATGTTACCTGAATTAAAGGTAAGGTCTTATCTCATATTCATTTCCTTTATTTTCCTTCTACACTCCCTATTCTATTATTATTTTATGATTCCATAAAAACATATCTATCTTAATTATACTATGTTGTTTTTATGAGAAGGATTATAACAACTCTAACAAACACCTCCATCTAATGGATACAAACATATTGTTTCTGTGTATGGAGAACTACTGCCTCACGAAACAATGATTGTTCAATTTTCTCCTACCACCTCTCATGGTGGCCATTATAATATACCAATATATATATATGATATATATTATATTTATATTGTCTATATTCTTATATAATTTTTAATGAAACATACTTTTATTCTTTCCATGACGTGTAAAAACGTTAATTTCATTTGTGTAACTGCGGACTACCACCCCCTCAAAGTGATTTGACTCATTCTTGTCATACATTGAATTAATAAAGGTTGGTGTTAATGAACTTATGTGATAAATATAACATAAATATTATTATGAAATTATAATATAAGTATTTTTCATTTATTTTTCATTCCTTTACTATGATAATGAAATTAAAGTACCGTCTATGTGTATGTATGACCTAACATCTACATAAACTGTGAATTTTATTTTGTTTATCCAAATGTTATAGAATATTATACAAACACTTATAATAGATATATATGATATTTAAATCATGTATAATATTCTATTGGTAATGAACTTAAGACCACATGGACAATTCACATCAAAATATGTTCTCTTTTTGACTCATGTACCGAATGTCAAAAAAATATTAGATATGAACATTAATAATTAAGTGATTGTTATAACATGGTAATAAGCGATATAAAAGGATTTGTAATCTTTAAAAATATTCTAAGATATGTATAAATTATGTTTTGTTTATTATTCAGGATGAACAAGGAATATACATGAGTAGTCCGACCCAAGGTAAGGGATTTCATCTATGTTTAATATTAATGAGTCATATCGATAAGTTATGCACCTAGTTCCTTTTATATGGTGTATATTTTACCATTGGACTTTTAATATCATTAATATCATAATTTTCATTATATAATATTATTTCCTTCATGGGAATTATTGATTGATCTGTATTACTCATTCAATATAGTTACATGATAAACAATATAATTTATGTTTTGTTATTAAACATGAGAAATAATTTGGACTAGAAATAATAGATTTATCCTAGACTATATAAATCCTCAATACATTGATAGGTTCTCATGATACAAATAAGTTGGAAAAATGGGTTTCTATCCTTAATTTTAAACCGTATTTTGAGTATTCTTGATGGTAATATTTCTCATGTGACTAATACATGGAGTACATAAATAAAGTATTTCCATCATTTAATTTAATTTATTATTTATCCCTGAAATTTTTTATTTTCATATCTATAGAAGTAGTTTGTTTTCATTTTATCAGTTTATGATATATGTTTTAGTTTCTTACTTATGATAATATTTGTGCCTTATCTAGTTTTTTAAATGGACAGTGTTCCAAGATATATATTTTTCCATATAGTTTGATTATTGATTCCATTTTACATAGCCTTACTGAGAATTTTAGATTACCCTTATTATGTTTCTCTCCCAATGCTATGAAGAAGGGAAATTTGATTAGGCATTCAAGGACACACTTTCTTCCAGTTATTTTTTAGTATGTCTTTTTTCTAATGTATTACAGGTATCATGAATGTAATCTAGATTTCCAAGAGTAAAAAAATGTACAGTCCATCAGGATTTGTTTCCTAGTAATAATGAAAATAAAATATAATAATTAACCACATTCTTGTGATCCGAGGTTGGGGCATTACAGTTGGTATTAGAGGGTGTTTTTGCAATATCCATGGAAACTAGATTTAGATAACATATATTCAGTAACATACCCTAAGACAGAATTTCGGAATGCACTTATGATAATTCACCCAATGAAACAAAATATTGTTAATTATGATGCGAAGATAAATTACATGAAGATAGATGTTATGATTTGGGAGGAAGATATAAAATCCTTTATCTTTAGAGTAAAAACATCATCACCTAATTTCTATCATAATCCACCCCCAGTTTCTTTACTGAATGAGATTATTGAGGAGGAAGATAAATCAACATATAGAGATGAACGTGGTAATCTTCAAATTGAGGATGTGCCTATTTTAATGGAAAAAATTTACGTTTTTCCAAAAGAATTACTAGCACACCCCACAGAGCATGAAGTTGAGTTTTGAATTCATATAATTTATGATTCAAGGAAAATATAAACAAATCCCTATAGAATGTCCATTATGGAATTAGTAAAGCTAAAAATCCACTTGAAGAGTTGGGTAAAAAATAATTTAACCACCCTAGTGCTTCTCCATTGGGAGCCCCTGTTCTCTAACTCAATATGATTGATGGATCCATGAGTCCATGTGTTGATTATAGGGAAATCAATGCGATTATAATAAAGAACAAGTATCCTCTAACTCTTATCAATGATTTATGTGATAAAATCCATGTATATCAATTTTTTTTGAAGATTGATCTTTGTTTTAGATATCATCAATAACAATTGAAGAAGGAAGAAATTATGAAGACATGTTTTTGGGAGAGGTATGGTCATTAGTCATTTACATTAATGGATTTTGGATTTACTAATGCAGCCTTAGTTTTTATGGATCTCATAAATAGATTATTCAAGGAATATCATGATAATTTAGTTATGTTATTCAATTTTGATATTATGATATATTCTAAAATCATTTCATTACATGAGAATCACTTGTGAATCATTCTTGAGACTCTAATGAGAGGATAATTATATGGTAAATTTAGTAAGCAGGAAATATTGCTTTAAAAAATTCCTTTCCATGAACATATTTTCTTCAAGGATGGAATCTATTTTGATCATTTAGAGATAAAAAAATTCAATAATGACCACCACTGACAATTATAACCATGGTGCATAGTTATTTTTGGGGTTAGCAGGTTTCTAATGGAATTTCGTCTAGAATTTCACCCGATTGGGTAACACATTATCCAAGCTCACACATAAAAAGGGTTAAATTCATCTAGACAAAAGAGTGTGAAGAATTATTGTTTGGATTAAAGAGAATATTATTAGGTGATCCTATCTTGACATTTCTGTTTGGGAATGATGGGTTTGACATTTATAGTGATTTATCGTGGAAAATAATTGGTTGTGTCCTTATATAGAATGATATGGTTATTGAATATTCCAAAATTTAATTAAAACCCCATGAAAAAAACTATCTAAATCATGATCTTGAGATAGAATCAAAATTATTTTCTCTGAAGATATGAAGGCACTATCTCTACGGTGAAAAATGTGAGATACACACGGATCACAAGAGTTTGAAATATATTTTCTCATATAAAGAACACCACATGAGAAAATTGATATGTATTAATATACTAAAGGATTATGATTTCACCATACAGTACCACATAGGGAAGGAAAATATGGTGGAAATTTCTTGAACTGATAGGACCATGGAGTTTAAAACAAGATGAGAGTTGAAAGGGATCCTATGTTCTTGGATCTAGTAAAGATGGATATGAAAACAATCATAGAGGGTGAACCATCACTACTTCATCAAATGGTTTCCATCCCTTATTTTCTAAAAAGGATAAAAAGCTCTCATATTGATGATGAGGAGTTTCAAATGAATTTTAATGTTGTGAATAATGGGAGATTGAGTGATTTCTAATTATAATATGGAATTCTTAAATTTGGGAAGTGGCTTCTTATTACCACTATACCTGAGATACAAAAGAAATTATTGGATGATTCTCATTGATCCAATATATCTATACACCCTTGTGACCCTAGTATGTATAGATATTTGAGGGAATATTATTTTCGGGATAACATGAAGAGGGAGATTTCAGATTATGTGTTGAAAAGTTTGGTTTGTCAATAGGTGATGGCTGGAAGAAAACATCCTAGAGGATTCGTGCCACCTCTTCCTATAATTGTTTGTAAATGAGATGATATTAAAATGGAATTTTTCATTGGGTTACAAAATATTCCCATAAGGTATTATTCGATATGGGTTATTGTTCACCGTCTAACCAAGTCTTCACATTTTCTTAAAATACGAGAAGATTTACCAATTGAACGTCTAACATGACAATATATTAATGTGGATTAAAGACTTCATGGTGTAACCTCATCTATTTTTTCATATTGTGATACCATTTTACATCCAGATTCTCGAATAGTATTTAGAAGTCCTTACATACTAAACTTCGTTTGAGCACTCCATGCCTCCCTCAAACTGATGGAAAATCAGAAAATATTATTCAAAATTTAAAAGACATGTTGAGATCCTAATCAATTGAATTTAATGTTATGTGGGATAAGTATTTACCACTAGTAGAATTTTTTTATTAAAATTGACTACATTCATGCATACATATGGAACCATATGAAGCATTATATAGAAAGAGATGTTGTACACAATCATTTTGGGATGATATTGGTGAAATAAAACTTTTTGGTCTAGAACATGTTAATAAAACAGTAGAGAACATTGGTATTATCCAAACTCAAATAAAAATAGATCAAAGTAGGAAAAAGAGATAAACCAATAGCTTATGGAAGAATTTGTTGTTTCAAGAAGGAGATCATATTTTCATGAAGGTATCTTCATGGAATGGTGTAATACTATTTAGATAGAAGGGTAAATTAACTACCAAGAACATCATAACTTTTGATATTCTTTAACGAATTAGATCTATATCCTTTCTTTTGGAAATGCATCGAAGTCACTTGAATGTTCATGATGTGTTCCATATATCACTGTTATGGAAATAAATTCCAGAACCAATACATGTACTCACCTATGAATAAAATATAATTGGTACCTAATCTGTCTTATTATGAAGGGCCAATCAATATTCTTGATACCATAGAATAAGTGATGAGAAATCGGAGGGCTCATCTTGTAAAAAATCATTGGAGAAACCATAAAATGGAAGTGTTTATGTTGGATCCTGAAGCACATATGATTAAGAACAACCCAAATCATTTCATATAATGATATTCTATATATTTCTAATATAAAATTATTTGAAGGAGGGAATAATGTAATCTCCTATGCTTCCATGATGTGATTTTTTTAAATAATTCAATGTCTTGGAAAAATGGATTCCATATTTGGAATCAAAAGGTACAAATTGTTTAAATATGTACCTTTTATTTTTGGATATTATGAATAGTAACTTTAGTAATTCTTTTTATTTACCATTGTTGAATGGTAAATCTAGTAAATTTGGGTAATAAAAAAAATTATAATAATATTAAAATACCATAAAACTTTTTCTAATCATATTGGATTAAATATTCCCAACCATTTTCTACCTTTTTTTTATTTTGGGACCCCATTAACCCACATGGGTGTGATAATGACATGTTATAAGATTTAATTTAAAGAATAGAGAAATATAACAAAAAAATCTATCATTTACTAAAACAATTTTAATATAGGGTGACATAACTGATATATTTTACTATGAATATTATTTAGAAAGATATAAATATTTCTTATATCATGGTATTTTATTTATAACTTTTAGGCATTAAATAAATAAATTTATTTATGACACAATGATGATGCAATGTTTGCCTTATTAATGATTTATTCGAATTAATGATATTATAAATAATAAAATAAATGTAATATGAAAATTTTTATTCCATACAATAATTTTATGGATTATAATGACATATTTAAATTTATTGAATTCATTTTTTTCGAAGGAATCAAGTTGTTATGATATTTAACAAAAAATCATTTACTAAATAGTGTCAAAATTGACACTTATGAGTACAAAAAATTACTATTTTATTAGATGATATAATTTTATTAAAAATATAAGATTTGTAAAACTGACTTATATAATTTTAAAAATGTCATTAATGATCCACTTTTGGTTCTATTGGAATTTTATTGTTCTATAGTAACCACATATTATTAAAACATAGGAAGACATGGTAAGAGTTAATGTTTTTAACTAAGGGTTAATGCTAAAGGATAATGTTAATTTTCATTCCTAAACATGTGTAAAACCTAATAGATGATATTATTTAGAGCCATGAAAATATTATCCTCTATATATATCACATTCTGACTATTATAAATCTAAATTCATTTGTTAATAAAAAATATTTCAGGACTTCACTAAAGTGCCCATCACCCATTTAATAAGAGGCCACCACCTCTCTCCACTTAGACAAACCTCTAAATCCCATTAGCTCATCCAAACTATTATAAAATAAGCTCCCAAAATCCCACCCTTCCTCTTATAGGCCTTACATTTGGCACGAGTAAATTGAAGAAATACTTTAAGCTTGAATCAAAATAAGTTATATTCTTTAGAATTATCATCACCTCTCATGCTCCTTTCCTTTATTTTCCTTCTCTACAGCCTATGAAATTATTATAATTTGATTACAGAATTAAAATAGTATCCTAAATATAGTATTATTTTTTTATTTTATGGATTCTAAAAATACTTATACACACCTCCATCTAATGGATATAAAAATTATATTTTTATGTACGACAAAACTACTGCCTCAAGAAATGATGATTGTTCATTTTTTTCCTACCACCTATCATGTTATTCATTATAATGGCACTATATTTATATTATAATTATTTTATATTTATATTGTCTCTATTATTTTGTAATTTTTATTTAAAATATACCTTTATGCATTCCCTAAAATGTAAATACGATAATATCAATTGAGGATGTGCGGAATACAACCCCCTCAAAGTGTTATGACTCGTTCATGCTGTATATGAAATGTATAAAGGATCGAGTGAATAGAAATATTTAATATATATAAGATATATATTATAAAAAAAATTAATATACATAATTTTCAATTATTTTTTATTCCTTTAATCTAAAAAAGAAATTAAAGTACCCTTCCTGAATATGTATTGTCTACCATCTCCATGAACGGTGCATTTCATTTCTTATCTCAAAACATTATAGATTGTTATAAATAGATATATTCTTTATATACATTATATTTAAATCATGAATAATAATATATAAGTAATGGACATTAGAACACATGTATAATTTACATCAAAATATGTCCACATTTAGAATAAAGTACTGAACATCAACACAATGTCCGATATGAACTAAAATAATTATGTGATTGTTATAACATTGTAATAATTTATATAAAAGGAATAATAAAATTAAACAACGATCTAAAAAAAGTTTAAAATAACTTATATTTATTTTTTAGGAATAAAAAGGAACATACATGATGAGTCAGACTCATGGTAAAGGATTTCGACTGGATTTCATTTCATTGAGGCATATTGTAATATTATACACCTAGTTTATTTTATATGGTATATATTATACCTTTTTAACTGTTGTAACATGAATATCAGTATATCAGTATATTATATTTTTTCCTTCATGATAATTATTAATTGATCTATATTTCTCATTCAATAAGTTTATTTGATAAGGCATATTATTTTTTTGTTTATTCAGTATGAGAAATACTTTAGACATGAAATGACGAGTGGAGAACAGACATTAAATATCTAATTGATGCATCAATAGGTTCTCATGAGACATATAATTTGGATAAATGGGTTTCTAACCTTAATTTTAAAATTTCATGTGAAATTTCTTGAAGGTAATAGGTTTTCATTTTCTTAAAACATGCCATCCTTAAAAAAAGTATTACCCTCATTTATTTACATTCTATTGAGATTAGAGAAGTGTGTGTGGATGGTTTACGGGTGAAGTGGTATCTCAGGTTGAGATATTTATTGATTATAGAATGGGTGATATTTTTGAACAGTGGTTCTTCATCTAGGATGTGTTATGGTTGTTGTGCACAATCTATTTTTTAAGTGGGACTGCAACCTGGTTAAGTTTTCTTAATGTTCTGTGATGTAGTTCTTTTCATGTAGTGAGGTTACTGAGGAAGATTTTGGTGGGTCAATTTTGAATAATGATAGTGTCCCCATTCATGGGCATTTCTCCTATTGTTTCCAAAGACATGTATTTTATAAATGGGTGTTAGAGTGGAATCTATTTCCCTGGTCCTTCTTTCTATGTTTGTCTTTGGTAGTGGTTGGTGTGGTTTCTTCACCATTATAACATGTGCAGTTTTTTTAGTTTCCCAGTTTGTGATTGAATAAATAATTTTGGGTTGATTTAATAAATAATTTTTGGATTTTGTTATGAATTAAGTCTATGGTTGGGTGTGTGGTTACACAATATAATTTTTAGTAAGGGATGTTTTATGTATTATGGTTGATTGTATTGAAAACCCATATATTGGGTAGAGTTTTTTTACAGATATATATATATATACATACTTGTAGATCCTCATGATTTATGTATGCACCCCACCCTAGTTGATCACTATGTGACAAAAACCCCCATATCATGGGGGAGTGTGTTTTTTAGAACTTCATGGTGGGAGGATTGATGACTAGTTATTTTCCCTTCTCTATTACCCCTTCTAGGCATTGGTAGCCCAAGAATATTTGGGCAGGTGGTGGTGTAGTTTTGTGGCCTAGGTGTCAGCTGGTGTAGTGTGTTCACCAGGTGTCTTTGGGATGAGATTTTTTTTCATTCCCAGGTGCCTTCAGAATGCAGTTGTCTTTTTGTTGACTGGTTTCCTATAGGAATGATGTGGTAGGGTTGTGGATGAGATGTTTTTGGGTAGGATGTGGTATGTTCCCTAGGTTTGTTCAGACAGGTTGTTGTAGTGGGGCTTGTGGAAGAGCATGGCAGCATCAAGACATTCATCATTTGGTCAATGTAGCTAACTAGTGGGAATAGGTTTGAGGGACCCAAATATCAATGTTATTAATACTATTACATTACATGACTATCATTATTTTGTGAGTGTACATTTGGGGAGATTTTGTTTGATAGTATACCTTGATAGGTTCATTGGATTTTTTTGTCTCTTACAAGAGAATTAGTATTCTTCTCCCACTTGTGCACGATTGAATTCAACTTTTCCTACAATGTATTCTTTTTTTCTCACACTACATATATAAAACTATTTTCATGTTTCTTGGGAGATTAGGTGGTCCTTGTTGGATCCAATTTTATTAGTCATCATGATCATTGTCGTGTTATTTCATATATTTGTTCTTTTGTTTTTTACATTAGTGTTTGTCATTGTATTTCTAGTATTTTTACTTTAAAAATTCATGTGGGATGGATTTTGGATTATTATATATAGATTTATTGGAGCTTAATTTAGGTTGATATATCTTATCTTACCATATTAGTTACTATAAAAGGGTAATTCCTCCCATATTGTAATATTTTTATACCCTTGGTGATGGTCTCCACCATGAATTCTACTAGATATGGGACTTGGGTTTCATTATCTATCTTCAAACTTTGGTGTCCCAGGAGGGATACACATTTTATGGAGGAGGTTGTGATATAATGGTATCAGAGGTGATGGTTGAGAGATAGGATATAGTTTGAAGCTACACATAGTGAGAATTTTATTGTATGGTATAAAAAAGTTATAAGTGATTTTGGTGCATTACATAGGCCAAGTATGTCCATTTAGGATATGTGAATTTACCCTTCCCCTCCCATTGCTATCTGATTCAAGGATCTTGAGTATATCGAACGACCAAGTGAGGCAAAACAGTTTTTGTGTTAGAGACCCTAGGAAAGGTACATGAATCATGATGACTTGTTATCTATTTTATGGGTGTTTTAGGGTAATTAAAATAAATAATGAGTTAAAATGTACCCTAAATAAATTTCACACTACTCGGGATTAGGAGATCCCAGTTTAAATTTCTAGTTATATAAGCCAGTAATTGACTGCCCGTGGTACAAGTAGTGGAGGATCATTATGATGACCTGGCTGACAAACGAATGGTTGACCTAGTGGGGGTGATTATCAGTGTTAGAAGATTCATCGTGCTTTCTAGAAGTAGAATTTGGGAAAGTGCGAATGTATATTTTTTGAAACAAATATGTATTGTGTGTTCGAGGATATGGTGATCCCATTTAGCTTAATCCAGGCTCCAAAGGTGTAATGAGTTCTTCAAGCAGTGAGAACAATGTGGGGTTATGCATTTTATTGGTGGATTCTCTACATGGGGGAGAATAAGGAGACCGATGTTCTATAGGTTTATTTTGAGAAGGAATTCTGGGAGTAATTCCAGCATTTGTTCATGAATGTTGGGAAGCAATAGGAGCTAATCTCCTTCCACAAGGGGAGTATGTCGACATTGGAATTTTGGCCCAAATTCAAGGGTATTCTTCACATTGATCTAGAATTATTTTTGGATGCGGACTCATGGGTGAGATGCTTAGAGGTGGCACTCTATACTTCCCTCCATTATGCAGTTACTCACTTCAACTTAATGGAATACCTAGAGGTCCAGAAGAATGTGGATGTTGTTGAGAGGGTAAAATCACAACGATATAAACAAAGATATGATATCAATCACATTTATACGAATTGAAAGTCTTCAATAAGTAGGTATCATGTTTTATGGCCTTTTGAGGTTTCAGTCAGTGGGGATTCGATCAAATATTTTTATGTTTTGACCTTTTGGTCCTCATGTTTTTCTCATATGCTTGAACCGAGGTGTCTAAATTACGGAGGCCATGAGAACTTCATAGACAGTGCCCATTTCCATCCTACTATGGTGGTGGTGGTGGGAATGTCAACAGTGACCTTAACATCAGTTGTCTGCCATGTAGTTTGAGAATTAAAGACAGTAGGCTCCTTCTCCACTGATGGGAGATGGAGGAGGTATATTTCAACCCCAACGCATTCCATAGGGACCATGGCCTAGATGTAGTCAAGGAGGCAGTCTAAAAAAAGGGGTATATGAGCTATTCATTATTAGTTTTACACTACATAGGTTGTAATTCTAATGGGGATATGGATCATTCGAGGTATGTACGATGAGTTCAGTACTCTTGCTTTTGCATTGTTTGATTTAGGATCTTCGACCACCTTAGATGAACCAACTATATCCCATGTTTTGGGATTAGAAATATAAATATGATTCATTTCTATGGTGATGAGTGTACTAGTTGTAGGTCAGAAGATATTGTTTTATGTTTTATTGGGATATAGAATGATGTTCGGGCCTCATGAGCCTAGTGGGGACCTCTTTCTGCTATAGATACAGCATGTAAATGTCCTATTAACCATTTAATAGTAGTTTTCCATGCATGATGTCATCAAATTATTTTGGATGGGAGACATTGTTTTAGAAATTGATGGATCACAAGTTTCATTTTTTGGAAAGAGGAGTCATCTGGTGTGCAGTTGGCATGTGAAACCTCTTGTTTCCTTGATGGATGAGCTGTTAGTGGAATCAGTAGATGGTGAAATGGTAGGGGTTTCATGGTTGTTGGGGAGTTCTTGGATGTTTTTCGGAAGAGTTTGTGACTCTTCCCCAATGATGTGGCGTTGAGTTCAGGATAGACATACAACCCTATGCTAGACTGATTTCAAAGGATCATCATTAGATGAAACCTTCTGAGTTTGGGGAGATAAGGATTTAGATTGAGGATCTGATGAAGAAGGGATTTATATGGACCTGTTTTTCATTTTGGGAACTCTTTTCTTGTTTTTAAGAAGGAATTTGGTTGGATGAGGCTTTTTATAGACACCAAGAGGTGGAATTAGGAAACAGTAAACAATTTCTACCCTCTCTTAAGGATGGAAGATCTTTTTTACAAGATAAGGGGAGAATTTCTGTTATCTAAGATTGATTTTTGGTCTAAATATCACCAGTTGAGGGTAATGTAGGATGAAATCCTAAAGGGTTTTTGGGGAGAAGTTTTGGGAACATCTAGTTCATGGTTATGTTGTTCGGTTTTACGAACATAAAAGCAATGTTAATGGGACTTATGAACTCAATATTTCATGAGTTCCTAGACTGATCCATTATTGTACTCATCGACATTATTAAGATTTACTTGATGTTAGAGGATGAGGATTCCAAGAATATCATAATACTTTTGAATGTTCTACAATGAAAACATATCTATGTGATGTTGTAAAGTATGTGATTTAGACAAGAGAGGGGAACTTCAATTGACATGTGTTATCTTATTATTGGACAATAGTGGACACATCAATGGTCGAGGAAGATGTTTATTGGGTATAAACAATGAATGTGGTGGATGTTAGTAGCTTTTGTGGTCTGGTATGATATTTTTAGAGAATTGTACCCAATTTCCCTCATGTTGTAGCACTTCTTACTCCTATGACCAAAAAGTACTAGGATTTTGGGTGGAGTGACCAGTGAGAGGAAGTTTTCTTCTACTGTAATGGGATATTGGTCATTTCTTCGTTTCTCCATTTGTCTGGGGAAGGGGTGATGTTTGTGGTGTTTTTCAATTCTTCCCATCTATAATTGGGATGTGTGCTAATGTAGGAATAGGGAGTGATCTCTTATGAGTTTAATAAGTTATTTCCCCATTAACGTAACTATTCCACCCATGATCTGGAGCTATCAGCAGTCATGTTTGCACTGATGTTATGATGAAATTACCACATTGGAGAGAACGTTTTGGTCTCAATGGATCACAGGAGCCTAAGGTAAAGAATTTCCGACTGAGACTTGATCTTGAGTCCATGAAGGTGGATTGAGTTTCTCCAAGACTATGAATTCATGATCTCTTAGACCTCATCAAATAGAAATTTACTAGTTGATGCCTAGATCAGGAATTTGCAGAAGAATGTTGTTCAGGAGTCTACAATTTCTTGGAGGGAGATGGATTAGTTGGATGACTTTCAACTAGATTTATGACTTGATGAAGGTAAAGGATGACTGTTTCAGATGAATGTGTAGTCATGTCTATGGGAAAATGTGGAGGAGTCTCAATGGGAAGATTTATAGGTGGATGGGAATCCGGATCGCATTGACCAGGGTGATGCTCTAGATAGATGGTCAGAGGATGGTCATAATTAGATGTTGCTCTGTGAGGATCTATTTCATATAGCAGTGATGCATGATAGATTTATCTGTGAGTTTCATAGATCACACATAATGGAAACACCCGTGTGTTTCTATGATTTAATGTGTATTAAGGGAACAATTCGGGTGGCACAAGATGTAGTGGGAAGTGGAAGAGTTTTTGGATAGGTGCATAGTGTGCTAGTATGTGAAGGTTGATCACCGAGTTACCGTTGGTTTGTTCTAGACCTTATATTTATTTGATTGGAAGTGGGATCATATAATGATGTATATCATCAAAAAATTTCCATGGGATCATGGAGGCTATGATGCTATCTGTGTAGTGGTGGATTAGATGATGAAATCATCTCACTTCATAGAGATTATGGAGTTGAGTGAATTGGATGCCATTTTAAGAAGGTGGGTGGATGTGGTGGTGTAACTGCATGGGGTTCCAAGATCAATTGTTTTAGATTAGGATGAAAGTTTTACCTTGAAATTTTAGAGGGGAATGTTTCATGAATTTGGGACTCAGTTACAACTAAAAACTTCTTTCCACCCTCATACATATGGTCAGACATATACGACCATCAAGATATTGGATGACATGTTGTGGGCACGCATCTTAGGATTTTGGTGGATATTGGTGGAGACACCTATCCTTGGTATAGTTTTCTTAAAATAATATCTATTTATATCAAATTGAATGGCTCCGTTCGAATCCTTGTATTAGATACTGTGTTTCTCAACTCAGTGATGGATAGAAGTTGGGTAGGTAGCAGTTCTTTTTCCAGACATGGTGCATAGTGAAACCAAGAATGTGAAGCATGTCCATGATAAGATGATGGTATCACGTGACCATCAGATGTCATATGATAATACCAAGAGGATTCCCTTGGAGTTATAGGTTGGATTCCATTTGTTATTGAATTCTTCCTATCAATATAGTCAATGGAGGTTTAATAAGGGAAGAAAACAGTCTCCCATGTTCATCAGAACTTTCGATGTTTTAGGATGATTTGACGAGTTGTCATAAAAGTTGGAATTTCCACAATAATTTTAGAGGATCCACACTATATTTCATGTCTCACATCTTCATCAAAACCATCATGATCAAGAATATTTCATTTAATGGGGATATTTTTATATCAAGGATGACATGATGTTTATTGAGTGGCCAGTGCAGGTACATGATTTTCGGGAGAAGGTGTTGTAAGGATTGAAAATTCCATGTGTTCACATGTTATGGAGGTGTGGTTTCCTTGATTATTGTACATGGGAAAGGGATAAATAGATGTGTTCCCAAAAACAAGATATTTTTAGAGGTTTTCTTGGGTTGTTTTCTTTTTGATCTAATGTTTGAAACTTTTTCTATGAGATGAGTGGGTTACTTGTTTTGTAATGTGTGATGAAGTCATGAAATGTAGAAAGGGTGGACCTGATTAGAAATCAAGATGCATTAATTGAGATTCGATTAAACATGTGTGGAGGATTTAGTGCCACCCAGAGTGAATAGTATCATGACATAGAGGAAGAAATTTCATAAATGATGTGTCCATAAAGTTAGTCCTTTTGTTGGATATATTGTGGATGTTTGGGGTAGTGGATGTGGGAGGTTGTGTTATAGGATATAGAGGTTTCACTTCATCTTTAAAGAAACACAAGGTGGTTTATCCTTGAGATGTATATTACTGGGTAGTTTTTGAGACCACAATTTTTTCTGAGTTTGGTTTTAAATTTTCGAGGGTGAGAATAGTTTGAGAGATATCTCTTGTAATGACCCGAACCTCCCTGGTCCATTAATTTTTAAAAATAAAGTGTTTGGGATGGTCTTGGAAGAAAATAATATTATTTCAAGTGTTTTTCATGGTAGTTTGGAAATTTATATAATGTAAATATGTAGTTATAGAATTGGTAGGTCAGATCATCTGTAGGTCGGGAATTGGTAGGAAGGCTGTCAGTGGGACGAGCATCAGTTGGTTAGGCATCAGTGACTCATCTTGGAATGTGAAGCATCTATGGATCTTGTCGGTGAATCCCAATTGGTGGGTCATGTTGGTGACTCTCCATCATTGAGTTACTATCGGTGACTTATATAGGTGGCTCACATATTAGTGAGTCATTTCATTCCTTTTCTATTTTTTTTTCAAATTTGACTCCTCTTACGTTTTATTTGACGTAAAACACGTTTAAAACCATTTATGAGTGTTTTATATCATGTTTAAATAGATATTTATTATATCCTTAATACACTAATGCTCCCACAAAATGAAAATAGTCAATCCAAAAAATCTAGATCTTGATAAGACTTCAATGAACCTTTAAATTTCTCCCTTCAGTTGATATTGGATCTGTCTCTTCTAAGATGAGACCATCTCTTCCCAGTGTGTTTTCTTATTCTCTTGGTACAACCAAACCGTTCTTCCCTGAGGAGTCATGTGTTGTACTATGGCCTTTGGATTTAGTCACTCATGGAGTATAGTACTATTTACGGGAACCCTAGTTTTTTCTACAAGAATGAGTTGCTATTCAACAACTTTTTGAGGTAAGAATTCCCACGTCTCTCCTCTAATTTTGTGTCATGCGTGGTGGGTAGAATTTTCTATCATTGTGTATATGGCCGAATAAAAATCTTAATTAATGGTGTTATGAAGATTAATGAACCTCTTAATATAAAGGGATTGGATAATATATTACTAAATAAGGGTCTGGAAAGAAGATGATGATTATTGTTTTATTTTACTTCTTATGTTTGAAGTACATTGTGAATTGTGTTAGCTATATGACTTCTAAAAATCATGGCTATTGGTGTTCTCTATTTGGATATTATAATAAGTATTTCATGCTTTTAATCATGTGTGAAATAGTTTTGAACACGGAATCTTGATTAATTATTTATATCTGGTTAATAAAATGGATTCCGTAGGATAAAACAGGTTCTTTGATAAACCCTAATTTATCTAAGTGGAATTAAATAATGTGTATGTATAATTTGAATAAACATTGACTTGTTTTGTGTGGTTTTGTACTATGTGTAGATATTTCCTATCATTTTTTTTCATATGGTTTATTTGGTGTTGCTATTGGGAGTATGGTAGTGTGTGCGGATGGTTTGAGGATGAATTTGTATCTCAGGATTAAATATTGTTTTTTTTAATGTATGATCTTTTTGAATAGTGGGAAATCATTTTTATTGTGTTATGGTTGTTGGGAATGGTGTGTTTGTGTAGTGGGACTACGACCTGGTTGTGTTTAATTTTGTTGTGGTCCTTTTCATGTATTAGGGATTCTAAGGATGGTTTGAGAGGGATGATTTTGAATAATTGTGTTGTTACACAATGTTGAAATTTTTTCCAGAGTATACAGAGTCCAGTATGTTAGTAATGTGTGATAGAGTGTATTATTTTACCCCATTCCTTCTTTCCTTATTTTAATTTGATATTGGTTGGTAGGCTTAATTATCTTCTATAATGGGTGTAGTGTTTGATAGTTTCCAAAGAAGTGATGGAATCCATAATTTTGTCAGGCTTTAATAAGGAATTAATTGGATGGGGTTATGAATTATTTATATGGCTTGGTATGTGGTTTTTCATTAGAGGTAGAAAAAATATAAATTTTGTGTGGGATAAATATTTGTCTTAAACCAACATAGGTTGGAAAGAGTTTTTAGTACACACACACACACACAGATATATATATATATATACTTGTATTTCCTTGTGATTTATATGTGTACCCTACCCCTTAGTTGAGAAATATGTGGCGAATGCCCCCATTTCATTGAGGGGGGGGTTCCAATATACCAGTGTGTGGATGGATTGTTTTTTATTGGTCCTTCTCCATAACCTATTCTAGGCATTGGTATACCAACACCATTCAGGGAGGTTGTGGTTAATTGTTTATCCCCCGATGTCTATGGGAAAAGTGTGTTCCCCATGTTTCAGTGGGATGATATGTGTAGAGATTTCATATTTTTCATTAGGATGATTTTATGGTTGGTAGACCATGTGTATTTGGGTTTGATGTTATGGGGTTCTGGCCTAGGTGTTTGTGGGAAGAGTGTGGTATGTGGCCCATGTGGGTGTAGGTAGGTTATTCCAGTGGGTCGTGTAGAAGAGCATGGTAACAGCAAGATGTTCGCCACTATGATTGAGTAGTTAACCTGTGGGAAGTGGTGTGAGGTACCCAAATATAAATGTGATTACTACTATTAATTTAATTGACTTTCATTATTTTGTAAGCATACCTTTGTTGAGTTTGGGGTGGATAGAATACCATGTTAGGATCTTTGGTTTCTGTTGTTTCTCACATGGGTATTAGTATTCTTTTCCCACTAGGTCCTGGATGACATTGGTGTTTCCTACCGAGTATACTTGTATTCAGACCCTGCATAAAAAAATATTTTCATGTTTCCAGGTTCATTATAATGATAGTTGTGGATCCTACTATTATGGGAATTGGTATATTGTTTGTGTTTCTACATAGGTTTTTTTGGTATTTACATTGGAGTTTCTATTCTATTTCTATAAAATTTACATAAAAATACAAGTGGGAATGATTTTTAATTAATTTATATATATGTCTTAGAGTTGGTTTGAGGTTGATACATCTTCTATCCAGATCATGGTTACTTTAAAAAGGGTAATACCTCTCATTTTGTGAGTTTTTTATACCCTTTGTTTTGGTCACCACTAAAGGGCCTACATGAGGCGGGACTCATGCTTCATTATATATCTTCTCACATTGTCGGCCTAGTATTGGTACACATTATGGGGGGGGGGGGACGTGACATGTATTAAATATAATCATTCATGTTCTTTGTTCAGTATTTTATAATACATAATATTATACTTTAGTAATGTTTTATATGGATTTTGAAAATTATTCACAGTAATGGTTACTCTTTGTTTTCAATCCATGGTTGTATGATTTTTTTGTATTAAAATGATATATCCAGGGAATCATGTTTTTTATTCAGTTTCATGGAATTATTCATTAAACAACACATTTAAATGTGTTTTTATTTTGTATTAGGTCGATATTTTTAAATAATCCTTTTTTATAATGTAAATCATTGAGGATTTTTTTCAATGAAATTACACTGTGATATTATTTGATATTTTAAGATGATTGTTTTTAGAAAACCTATTGGTAAATTTTGTATTAAAATTATTTTTATTTAAATTAGGTTTATTCAAATATAAATAACATATATTGGTATTTAGGATAAAAAAATGTAAGGGGTAATTAAATTTTATTTATCGATTATATTTAAAATTATATTTTGTTATATCCCATAATTTATAATTATACTTTTAAAATATACATAGTTATCTTGGAATAATTTTGATGTATTGTTACTTTTAAAATCTAACATCAATGATATAAAATTTAACATGGTATGATGTGAATAAGTTATTCAAACAATATCACCATAATATTCTTTTGAAAAGATATCGATTTGTGATATATATTATAGATAATAATAAATCAATGATGGATTACAACATTTACAATAAGTGATGAATTAGTGGAACATGTTGATTCATTTTTGTAATTTTGTAAATTAAATATTCCAAAGAATGATATTATTTTCTTTTCATTCCTGAGATTTTTAAATATGATGAAGTTTAATAGAATTGATATCAAAGATCATTTAATTTTTTATGGTTTTAATCTTGAAACAAACCTTTCATTTGGATTGTTGAAATTTGGAATCGTGTTTGATATAATGATAAAGATTCTTTGTAAGAAGATAACTCTAATGAAATTGAATAATTGAATAATGATATTGAAGTAGATAAAATTGATAAAGAAATAAAAATATACCATATTTTAGGTGATGTTGGAAAACCATTGTATTTAAGTTGTATATAATTTTAGGATTTATGTTTGGTGTCATGATTTATTAACATGAATGAAAAACATAGTGGGAGTGAAAATATTTTTACTGGTTTTCGACAATTGTATAATGATATTCTTAAAAAAGACAATGATCTTTCAAATTCAAAATATAAAGAGATGATAATACTATTCAATATGGGATTAGGGTTCAATAAAATACATACCCTCCAAAATGACAGTGTTCTATATCGGAAAGGATTTTCATTTTATTCAAAATGTCCAAAATATGGGATTCCAATGGATAAGGTGAGAGAAAAATTACATAATAATTTAGCAGTTATAGAGACACCTACTATGAAATTTTGGAATCTACCTATAATATGACATTTGAAATGTTACTTTTCGAATAAAAATGATCAAAAAATGTTATGATGTCATGAAGATGATAAGATATTTGATGGAAATTTTAGACATCCAACTGATTGTCCATAGTAGAGAATAATTGGACAACAATTTTCTTAAAATCATAAATAAGTTTTTAAATATTACACTTGTATTATGAATGGATATAATAAATTCATATCGTAGTCTTAGTAGAAATGACTGTTTATGTATAGTTTTATTTGAAATATATAACTTATCTCTGTAATTGAGTAAGAAGTGCAAATATGTCATGATGATTTTAATTATACACTGATAAGAATAAACCTGAAATGATATTGATGATTTCTTATCACTATTTATTGATGATTTGAAACTCTTTAGTGGTGATGGTATCAAGTAGGATGATAATTATAAGAAGAAAAATTTTCAAATGCCTAAAATGAAAATTTTCACTATAAATAACTTCCCCATTTATGGAAATTTGTTTTATTATAGTTATAATGGTCAAAAAGCATGCCCAAATTGTGAATAACATACTTCAAATTATCAAATTCATAACGGAAGAAAAATTGTTCACATGGGTGATTGAAGGTTTTGGTCAATTGATTATACATAAATGATTAAACAATCCATTCAATGTCTCAAAAGAATTTGATTTTAATCCAAAACCTATATCAACTTGTTGGTATTTTGAGAGGGTGGAAACTAGTATGTGAAAATTTGAAAGAAACAAAAATCATGTAATGATAATAATATTTAGATGTAACAGTAAATATTTTTGAGCTACCTTATTAGAGATATCTTTTGGTCAAACATATCATTGATTTGATGCATATAGAGAAGAATATATGTGGAATATTTTTGGGAACATTATTAGTTATTAAAGGAAATATTAATGATGTTTGGAATGAAATATTTGACTTAATATCAATGGGAATATGTTTAGAGTTTTCCCACACTATTGATGGAATGAGAACATTCCTACCCCTATCTTATCATACATTATCAAAATGAGGTAAACTTTTCCTTTTTTATTGTCTTCATGATATCAAGGTTTCTGAGGATTATTCATCAAATGTAATATATTTTTTTCATTTAAAGATTTTGTTTAGATAGGTAAGAAATATATTTATTATAAATTCATGATGCAAAAACCTATTTCTAATAGGATTTTGTGAATTATTTTCCATCAGTGTCTGAATGACTATCATGATGTTGTGTTATTTTTTAAATTCAATTTTGAATATGGGTATTATTTATAATTATTTAAATAATTTTTAAATTTATGAAATTTCTATAAATTTTTAATTGGAAATTTATTTTCCTCCATATTTTTTAGATATCTTGGTGCATTTAATGGTTCATTTCATGTGAGAAAATAATGATTTTCAGAACTATATATATATGTTGCATATATAATTTGGAAAGTTATATTATTATATTGAAGGGTAATGTTATGAATCTATGTCGACCTGAAGCTTTTATTGTCGAGAAGTATATTTTTAATGAGGTTTGGTAGTTTTTTAAATGCAACTTGTCAGCAATGGGGACATTGGTTTTCCTCCATCTCTATAGAACAATTTAATTATGGGGGAATGTGATTTGAGGAATGAAATCCACTTTATTGACTTGTGACCAAATAAATATTGTATATTTATATATCTTAAATAACATATATGGTGATCAACCATTTATAACATTTCATAGTGAAGTGTTGAAAAATGGTTCTATAATGAAGAAAGATGTGTGGATTTTTAACAATCATAACGAAACTTCTTTCCATGGATTATATAGAACATGTTGGGGAGATTAGATGTGTTGGACACAGTGAGATGGTTAATGGGTGGTCCATTTTGAAATTTAAAAACATGGTATTAGTTTGAAAGTAATAGATGTATATATCATATAAATTATTGGGAAAACATAACAGCAGTTAAAAATAGACTTGTATTGCTGTTCAAATAAGTGATTCATTTTTGGAGTGGTAAGTACAAAAAAAATTCAGATAAAAATGATATAATAGAGTCATTGAAAAAATATGTGAGGTTGATTACATTAAATATTAAGTACCGATGTTTAGCTGAATATTGTTTATTAGTACCAATAGTTCTAGGTAAAAAAATTGAAATGAATGTAGTTCATCATAAAATATTGGAATAAAAATCTCATCATTTTATAAATGAAACACATGAAAAAAATTCAATGTTTTGGATCAATCAAATATACAGTGTTCTGTTGTTTTAAAAGGATAGAAATAGTATATTGGTGATGATAAACATGATGAATATTATTATATATGTGATGTCCATTTGTCAATGTAATGATTAATAGATTATATTGATAAACATATTGTAGACATGGTGTCTTCTATATAGAACGACACTAAATATGGTATTTGGGAAAACAATCCTTTAGAAGAATCCATATATTAGGGGTAAAAAAATTTTATTTCTCATTTATCTTTCAAAATTTCATGAAAGTTTAGATATTTTAATTTATTTTTCATTATTAAAAGACAAATTATCACTAATAATTTAAGTTGCTGGTTTATATAAGTTTAGATATATTTTGTTTCCCATAATCACACTTAAGTGACATATTAATTAATTGATTTAAAAAAACATATTCAGTCAAATATGTTAAGTAAAAACAAAAGAAATTATAAGATTATATTAATAAATTGTTATTCTTTATATAAAAAATGATATATTAGGTTGGTTTATTTTTAATATTCATAAACCATTTTTTGATTTTTTTCATTCAGTTATATGAAATTCAATTTCTCCTAATTTTTTTTTATAATTTTAGTAATCTAAAAGAAAAATATTAATAAAATATGGTAATGTTCAATTTGGTTTAATTTTTTTATTTTAATATTTTCATCTTCTATTTACATTAGTATTGAAATAGTTGAATTTTAATAATTTTATACTAATTTTATATTACATTGATGTACTAGATAATGAAAAATCAATAAAATGATCCACCATACACTTAATGAGAAGATAATACTCGTACATCATTTGAATAATGTACAAATTATTCTTTCAAAGAGCCATATCCTTCTTTAAAAGCAATATCTACACCCACATGGACAAATAATTGATAGAGTGTCTATAAACATGGAATCACATGTTCCAAAAAAAATTCAGTTTCTTGTTGCCAAGACCCGAGGATATTGGTATAATTTCATGAAAATTATATTCTAAGAGGTCCCAATTTGAGTCAATTTAAATGTATTATATCAGTTACTAGTAAATGAAATGTGATTATATAGGTTTATGATTGGATAAGTGTTGCCAAATTGGCTATATATCACTTTTGGGAGATAGTTCTGGTATGTTCAGTTTTTATTATTTTATAGTTCATGAAATATTTATAATAATACATGTATTCCTTTTTTTTATTAGATGAAATATGATATAACTGACACTAGATGAGTCATGGAGAATTGTTAATTAATATCTTATTAGAGATGAAGGGATTTCAAATGATCCTTCACAAAATATTTCATTTTTGGGAATAGATAACATATAATCAATGTGATATATATCCCTTCATAGATGAATATAAAAAGAGTTAATTTGTTGAAAGTTAAAGATAAGAATTAGTTTTTGTAACTACAATGTTCATTTTAGAAGTTCTTTTATATCAATGATCATAAAAATGATTTATTAATGATTTATTTTTACTTAATTTAAAACAATCAATGATATATCATTAAGATATCCAATCTAGAAATGTAAACACTCAAACTTTACCTTAGGGTGGGTATATGTTATTAGGGAACAAATTATAGATGTAAATTTTCAAAACCTAAGACATGAGTCTTTAAGAAATGAAGACGTTTCTCCTCAATCCCCACAACTATACATGAAAAATGTAAGAGGGATCGAATGAAAAAAAATTTAATATATCTTAAAGAAGAGAAAAGGGTTTTTGTTGAGATTATTGTTAGATGTTAAACTTAATTAATTATTTAAGTCCATTAATTAATTTAAAATGTTGATTCATTATAGAATTTTTCAAAAAATTATACACGATTCTATTATAGAGTAGGGATGAGGTGGGTGGGTCTTTTTAACTGAGTGTTAGAAGGATATTTTAGCTACAAAAATGAGAAATACTAAACACCTGGGTCGTGTATGAGGATACCTTGTGGGTGTGTAAAGTCCAGTGTTTTTTAACCGGGTAAAAATATGATTGTTTTTGAAATTTTTTATTTGTTGGATCGGTCTCTTTTCAAACCATGATTTGGAGTGAAATGATGTGAGTTGGTACTATTTATAATGTTGATATCATGATCAGGTGAAGGCTCCATGAGTTTCTTAGGTTTCTCAAATTGGTTTTGGGAGCACCATAACTAGAAAATTAGTTTTCCAAAAGGGGTTGTAGAGGTGTTCACATGGGATGTGTGCAATTAGTCAAACTATGATGGTGAAACAATGAAACCTTCTAAAGGTGAGATGGAGTCATTCACACGAGCTACACATGGTTAGTCAAACCATGAGGACCTTCCATGCATATTAAATCTGGTGTCTAGTAGCATACACATGGTCTAAAAACGGTCTACCAGACCATGAATGTTAAGCTATGCACCTTACCCAGTTTTGAGAGGAAAATTAATTTATTTAATTAAATTCCAAGAAAAAATGATTTAATTAAATGTTTTTAAATACTAGTTTAATTAAATTAAATTCAAGGATTAGGGTAATTTTATTAATAGATGTGATATAGGGGTTAAATTTAATTTGTTTCTAAGATAATTTAATTAAATGTTGATTATTTATAGTGTTATTTAAATAAATTTTTTAAGTTGATTTTAATTAAATTAGGTGTAAATGAGGATTTTGTGGTTTTTCTAATAGATGAGTTAATTAATTTATAATAATGATAAAATAATGCGGATTATTAATAATATTATTATTACAATTATTATTGTTATTTTACTTTTAGTTTATTAGGGTTTTTTATTTTATAGTGGAATCAAGTGGGAGGGGCATATAACATGGACTAGACATGACCCCTCTTTACTCTCATGTGAGGCATGATACCCACTCCTCTCCATCTAATATTCACATCCCCATTTCCTACCGGTTCTTTCACAACATTTTTTCATATCAGTATGGTGAGTTATTATTTGTTTGTAACATTATTTTCATCAGCCATTTTATCTCTCAATTTCCCTTTCTTTGTTAAGAAGAAACCCTATGGTCCATTATTGGTTAGGTTTCTTCATTTCATCTGATTCTAGGTTTTGTAGATGATGTCATGGGTCCCATTGGTCTGTATTTCGATGATTGATGATGAAGGCAAAGCAATTCATATTGATTTGGTTCACTCCTGTCATATTAATGTCAGGATATATAATAGATATTTCACTTTTCACCACTTGAATTGGGTGCTTATGGAGTAATTTTGTTGTGGTTGACTAATTTAGTGTGTGTTGGTCCCTTATGCACTAATATTGGTGGTTAGTTTCTATTTTTATAGTGTTTCAATTAATTATGAGAATGAGCGCATTGTTTTTGAGGTGGGTGTATGTAAGAAGATGACAGTTTTTTTAGAAAGCATTGGCTCATCCAATTCCTTGAGGTAGGGTCCTCAACTTTTCATAATTAATAAAACACAAAATTCGATTAATTACTATTGTTGATAAATTCAACTAAAAATACTGAATGAGTTTTTTTCTTGATATTAATGGATTTTTAGATTACAAAATTTGAGTATTTGTAATAAAACCCACAATCAAGGTGCAAATGCTTTCAGATAAAAACATTGTGATTGGATTGATATGTTCGTTTAGATTGTTTCTATTTGTTTTTCTATTACCTCAATTACATGTTTATGCACATGGGATAAGTGGTAATTATTTGTATTGGGTTATATGAGTTGAGATAATTAATTTGAGGATTAATTATGAGATATTAATTTTCTAAGATGATGAAATTAATTTTTTAATTAATAATATTTTTTGAGGTAGTAAATTAGGTAATTAATAGGGGGATTAATTATGATAGAGTTAATTGGATAAGTTAATATAATTAATTTGTGGATTAATTAAGTGCCTTATGATTAAAATAGATATAATGAATCAGGAGATTAATTAGGAGTATTGATTAAAATAAGTTGAGATAATCATTTTGTGAATTAATTATGTTCTTTGAGATTGGAAGATAAATAATTAATTAGGGGATTAATTATAAGATATTAAATTGGATAATAGAGATAATTAATTGTTGGATTAATTTTGATATTGTTTTGGCTAAATTGAGATAGTTAATTTGGATTAATTATGTTCTTTTATAATAATGATTTTGAAAATTAATAGATCAAATTCATTATGTAATGTTGATATTTTTATTTAGATAATTAATTTGGGAAGATTAATTGTGTGGTGTGAAATGTTTTGTTGACTAATTTATTGATGAATTAATTTACAAAATGTGTACTCGTTAATTATGGGAATAACTAATAGATTTTGGTATATTTTACTATTTTTTGGACATGTAAGTGAATGGGAGTGGATAATTCATGATGAATTAATTATTGTGATTAGATTAATTATTTTTTGAATTAATTAATCAATGGGATGGATTTGGTGCTAGACATTGAGTTCTAGACCATTGATGAGATAAATACATAATTAAATAAGGGATAGACATCACGTTCTATTATATTGATTGATTTGTCGGGGGTTTTTTAGTGTGACACATGGCATTTTACAGAAATTAAATTTACACAAGAATGATATTGTGGTGTTACACACGGAATTCTACACTCAATGTATGTTCACCCATTGAGAATTGTGGTGTTTGACATGGATATCAACCACAAATTAATAACATTAATGGGTTTGGAGTTTAATATGTATCAATGAAGAATAAATTATGAACATTGAGTGATGACATCACATGAGAATAATTTTAACTCCATCATGTGTCAAATAAGGCACTCAGGTATCATATGCCTTGAATACTTCGAGCTCTAATACAAGTCTAAGTAGGTACCGAGTTATTGTATTACCTAGGGATTCTTTAGGCTCTGGCATGATCTGAAGTTAGTATCGAGTTATGGGTATACATGGGAACCCTATAGATAATATATGATTAAATATATAATAAATGGTAATGTGATGAAAAATATTTATTCATGAAAAATATGAGTGTTTTTTTCTTGTGCAAGCTCTTATCCCGGCTACAGGACAAAAAAGGTATATCCATCAAGTGTCCCTTTGGAACCTGCATGGATTTTGGGATGATGGTTTAGTTTTTTTATCACATTAATATATTTTTAAACTATGTAAGGATAAATAGCATTGTCTAGATTGAGAAAGATACTTGGTGGTCGAAACATACCGAGATGTATATCTCACACCCTATTTAGGCTGCCATTTCACTTGGGTTTTTGAGTAGACATTACTTTTTTATTAGACTCTGGAATTTTCTTGAGGATATTAACATATACATAAGAGTCTAAATAATAGTATTGATTGATAGATGAGGATGCTCGTGGAGATATCCCTTGAGGATTTTGAATCATTTTTTGTAGTTTTTTAGTTATATGTAAAGAATTTTGTTTTGTTTTCTAAATTTAGATATGTATCACTATGACATGAATGCATTGTATAACTAGGTGTTTTCCATTTTTATTAGTCATTGTTTATAGTTTTATATCTGCTTCTTTAGTGTTCTGTGTTTATTATCTATTTCTACTGTTCACTCAGAATATAAGATTATTGTCTATCCATTAACAATCCAAATACCCTCAATACTATTCAACAGCCTCTGGAATATGGGTAGATGCGCTTGAGGTAATCTGGGGGCCGGTCTGGATACCGTTTCAAGGGTATAATAATTTAGAATGTCACAAAGTGGTATCAAATATTTATTTTTTATTCGTTTTCTTTTGTCCTTTAGTTTTGGGTTGGTAGAGAGGGGACAAGGAATGTGTCAGAACTCAGTTAATTGTGCCTGGGACTGATCACCCCTTGTATGAAAAGTTACCAAGTGTTCAAGGATGTGAATTTATGTTAATATTGTTTGTGGTTTCGTTTGATATGATTTCACCTTGATCTACAGGTGCATTTTCTTCTACTTAATGATTTTGAGAATTGTGATGATTTTCCTTGGCCTGATATAGGAAGGAAGTTTCATTACATGTATCATCGTAGTAACTTGTATATTCAAAATCCATTCGTATGATATTCCATGTATTTTCATTAGTTGGAGGCCTGCTAATTTTGATTGTGTTCTTTGGATGGAATGCCATGTTTTGATTTGATTTATTATGCCTGCTTGTATAACATGATTAGATGACTATATGCAATGCTACCTCTATTATTAGAATGTTTTAATGTTGTTCCATGAATCTATATTATATCATATTGTCGTGTAACTATTTATGATAACAAGATAGATATATTTTTATGTGTAAATGGATGCATGAGTTGAAAATGGATAGATTGCATTTACGAGGAAATCCAATTTTCGTTGTATGGTGTATGGGTGCCTTATAAAAAGAAAAAGGGTAACCAATGTATTTGACCGATTTAAAAATTGGCTACTAAATTTAAAATGTTAAAGGGACCATTGATTTGATAAATAGGAACCAACTTACATCTATATGGTGTATGGGGGCCTTATCAATCGGTAGATGGCCAACAATGTGATTGAGCCTAGTATAACCATAGTATGTTTAAAAATGTATATAAATGTAAAATTGTTGAGTTTTGTGAAATGAAATGTTGTGGGTATTATTTTTAAAGAACGTGGATATGAATAAATTGTACCAGAAGAGAGTGCCTCTTTTCTAAAAGAAATTTAGATGCTAAATTTCCTGTTAAAAATGTATTAACACTGAATATTACTTGTTAAAGAGTATTTATGCTATGGATTTCTTATTTTCCCAGTGGGGAATCAGTTAGAAAACATGTTCTTCATCCAGGAATAGTATTAGTGAGTTTGCTAAAATTCATTCAAATGTTTATTGGATGAAATGAATTGATGAAATTGAAATATTAATAGGGGCTTCCTGATCCTAGTGTGTTCTATTTTCCAGTACCAAGATATGGGTTCAATGTGTATTCTTCATAAGATACTATCCATGGTAGGTAACACCCCTAGAACTTGAGATGACTGTTTTCGACATTGATCTTTCGACGTTGGTAACTTTGAGTGTCTTTTCCCAAGTAGGAAAACTAGGTTTTAAACAATGACACAATATTTTGGAGGTTTGGTTGTTGTATCATGACTCTTGATATGGAAATAAGATTTGGGGAATTATTGGTTAAAAATGATAGATATGCCTCAGGTATTTTACGCCATTAATGATGACCTTGGGTTAAAATTGGAGTAAAATTTTTGGGGTGTCAATGTATGTTCATTCTATTACTTGGGATGAATTTTTGGGACTGAATTGTTTTGACAGGCCGGTTGGTTTAAACATTTCTTCTTTCATGTGATATGTTATCGTGGTGATCATGGTTCATGGAAAGTTACACGTTCATCTAAGGTGTTTTGAATCTAGTGTTATAGGGGGAAACTTATATTTTGTTTCGATAACATGGACACTCATAAAAAGGGTAGTGTCACATCAGTTTTGGTTTATTTTTCGGTGCTTTCATGGAAACATGATTTTGTTGATTTTGGAAGTGTGTGGATGGATTTGTAAATTTTTTTAGTTTTAGAATATTTTTAGTGGTATGTTTTTAATGAATTTGGATTACTTGGAAGATATAGGCATCATGGTTTGGATGATGATGTATTAGTAGGTGAAGAAGAGTAGCTTGGTAATGATTTGACTGGTATTAGTTAGACTAATCTTTTGGTGACCTGGGTTTACATTTAGTTTTCTCTTCTGAATGAGAGAAGCATGTCCCATATCTTGAACTTTTGTTGGATGCAATGAGGATGTGTCAGTCTTACACTGTGGTAATGTTTTAAAAGTTGTTGGTCTTGGTAATTGGTTGTACATGGGATGTGTGGTTCTTTGGGGTATTCCATTATTCATGCTGGGGAAAGACAGTTTTAATGAATCCTTCGAATGGATTCACTCAGGTATGTCATTAGAGGTTATGTAAGGACATTGGATTGAATACAGTTGGTTATTGAATTATTTTAAATACACATCGTCAGTTTAAGGGTTAGTGTGGGTTTTTCTTCTCCATGATGCCTTTCAAGGAAAGATTGGTAGTTTGAACGGTTTACCCTTAAATGCTAAGACCTTTGGTGGAAAGCAACAATGAGCAGGTGGTTGAGGATACAATGATATGATATTGTGCCTTGTCTTTGTGGGCCTGGTTTTGTGTTGTTTTGATGTTTTGGGATGGATTTTGGAGCTTTGAATTAGGTTCTAAAGAGTTCTTTAGTTGGGATTTGGAAATAGTTCATGGTGTGTTATGTGTTTGGGAATGTAACATCATAGTTCAAATGAGACTTCAGGACCTTGGTGGGTTGCTTAATGTAGTAGTTGCTTCAGATGGATTCTTGGGGACAATAAGATTTTATGCTGGGTAGATTTTAAAGTCTAATGTTTTTGAAACAGGTTAAAGTATGAATTTTTCTTTAATTTTTCATATTTTTTATAGGTCAGTTTCAAAACCATGCTTTGGGATTAATTTTTGTGAGTTTGCATCGTTTAAAGAGTTGATATTAGCTTCATTAAAGGCTTGAAGAGTTTCCCATGTGATTCAACGGGTTTCAAGAGCACTGGTCACAAAAGGTCCATTTTTAAAAAGGGGTAGCATTTGTGTTCACAGAGACTATGCACGATTAGTCAAAACCATCCATTTCAAACCAAAGAAATTTATAATTGTGAGATAGAGGCACTCGTAGGGTCTATGCATGGTTAGTTAAAATGTGTCGGCCAGTCATGCATGCAAAATTTGGTGTCTTGTGGCAGATGCATGATCTGCGCGCAGTCTGAAGATCGTGTGAGTTAAACCACGAGCTTTACCCAATTTTGAGTTTTGGGTTAATTTATATAATTAAATTATAGGAAAACGGTATTTAATTAATTATTGTGTATTTTTTTCATATAATTAAATTTAAGGGTGAAAAGAATTTAATTAATTAATGTAAAACATGGTTCATATTAAATTAAATTAATTTGAAAGTATTAAATTAAATTGTGATGAGTTGGAGTTTTCATTTAATAAGATTCATTGCAAGTAATTAAATAAATGAGGGGTAAACGATGAGTTTAGGGTTTGTCTAAGAGGATATTTAATTAATTTATATTAATGGTAATATCATGGGAATTATAATAATAATAATAATTATTATTATTATTATGATTTTAATTTATTAGTGTTTGTTTTATTTTTGAGAATAAAAATGAGTGATAGGTGCACTTCACATGCCAGGCATGACCCCCTATTATCATATGTGAGGAACACTACCCCATCTTTTCTGGCTCCTCTTTGGGAACCCATCTCATTCTGGTACCTTCATGATGTTTGTTTGTCTCAGTGAGGTGAGTCAATTTCCATGTGTTTTGTTCTTCATATTAAATGTTTTGACTCTCCATCGCTCGGTCTCCAATTGGGAAAAATACTAAGGGCTGTGAATGAATTGGTTTCTTCATTTCTTTTGATTCTAGGTTTTTAAGATAATGTCTATGGACCTGTTGGTCCGTATTTTGATGACCTACACCAAAGGATAAGTCATTTTCCTTGATTTGGTTACCTGTAATCATATTTCTGTGCATCTATAGAACATTTTTTTTGTTTTTCACCACTTAAATTAGGTTGTTATGATGTAATTGAGGTGTGGTATATTAATTTAGTGTGTGTTGGTCCACTCCTCAAAAATCATGGTTACTGATTTTTGTTTTTATATTGTTCAGATTAATTCTGAGTGCGGGTGAACTGTTGTTGAGGTGCATGTATGTCAGAAGATGATATATTATGTTAGAATGCATTAGTTCATCAAATTCCTTGATCTAGGGTCCTCAACATTGCTTAATTAATAAGATAATGTATTTTTTTAATTACTACTGTTGATAAATTCGACTTTAAATGTTGAATGAGTTTCTTTCATGGTATTAAATTATTGTTATATTAAAAAAATCATGTTTTTTGTAATAAAACCTTGCAATTGCAGAGAACTTCCTTCAATCTAATAATATAGTGATTATATAAACATGTACATTTAACATGCTGCTATGTGTTTTGACATTTTTTCCCTTACATGTAGATGCACTTGGGTTAAGTGGAAATTTAGAGTATTGGGTGGGATGAGTTGAGATAATTAATCTGGGGATTAATTTTAGGATATTAATTAGATATGTTGAGATAATTAATACATGGACTGATTATATTATTTAAGGCTATAATTTAAATAATTAATTGAGGTATTAATTAAGAAATAATGAATTGAATAATTTAACGTAAATAATTTTTGAATTAATTATATGTCCTTAGATTGAAATAGAGATAATTAATCAGGGGATTAAATATTATTATTGAGGAGAATATGTCGATATAATTAATTTTTCAGTTAATTATGTTCTTTGTGATTGTAATATAAAGAATTAAACGAGTTATTAATTTCAAGATATTCAACAGGAAACTTGAGATAATTAACCAGTGTAATACTTTTGATATGTTGTTTCAGATAAATTAAGAAATTTAATGGTTGATTAAGTATGTTCTTTTGAAGTAATTATTTGGATAATTAATTTTGGAAATTAAATATGGAAATATGATATTTTGATTAAGACAATTAATTCTAGAAGATTAATTATGAGATTTAAAATGATATATTGATTAATAAATTGGTGAATTAATTAACAGAATTATGTACCCAGTTTATTTTGGGGTTAACTAATGGATTTTTTTATATTTCACTAATAATTGGATTAATAAGCTAGTGTGAGTGGATAATTCATCATGAATTAGTAAATGGGAATGGATTAATTAATTTAATAATTAAATAATGGTTGTGGTGGATTAGGTTCTAGACATGGAGTTATACACCGGTGATGAGAAACATACATGATTATCTAAGGAATAAATATGAAATTATATGCTAGTAATAGATCTATTAGAGTTTTTGTGTGTGATACAAGGTGTTCTAACCAAATTATTCATGCACACGAATGTGTTTGGTGTGTCAGACATGGTGATCTACACTCAATGTATGTATAGAAATATAGAACTGGTGTGTTATAACTGGAAATATATACCAAATAAATGAAATTAATGGGTTGCGAGTTTAATATGTTTAAATGATGAAGAAATGATGAAATCTGAGTGATGGCCACACATAAGAAAAATTCTAACTCCAGCATTAGTTGAATAACATACTGAGCTATCATACGCCTTGAATACTTCGAGATCCGGCACAATTCGAAGTAGGAATGGATTTATGGTATTAAATAGGGAATTCTTTAGGCTCCATAACATGCCAAAGTTAGTATTAAGGTAAGGGTATCCACGAGAACACTAGAGATAATAACTGATTAAAAAGGGAGTAAATATTAAAGAGAGGAAAAATATTTGTGCTTGATAAATACAATTTTATGTTTCTTATAAAGACTATTATTCCATATATGGGCCAAAGCAGGTAGTGTCGTCATGTATTCTTTTTAGAACCTAGATGGGTTGTCGATTGTTTTGTCAGTTTTTTATCACATTGATATATATTCACACTATTTAAGGATACACTACATTGTCTAGATTGAGCTAGAAAACCGGTGGTCTCGGTATAGTGAGATTTATATATCTCACCATATTTGGGACACTATTTCACTAGGGTACCCAAGTATACTATACTTATTTTATAGATTGTGGAATTTTCTTTAGGCTATTTACTTGTACATAGGAGTTTGGAGAAAATGACCGAGTGAGATCTTTGGATGCTTAGGGATATAACCGATGGAGATTTTGAGTCTTTTATATATATTTTTTACTAATATGTAAAACATTGCATTTTTTACTAATTTAAAATATGAATTACAATGACATGTGTTCTTTTTATAAACTGCCATTGACAATTTTCATTATTCAGTTGATTATATTTTTATGTTTTCTTCCGATGTTATCTTGGTTTATTATCTATTTCTGATGTGCACTCTGAATATGAAGGTATAGTCTCCCCACTAACTATCCATAGAATCTCACTACAAGTTGGCTTCCACTACCATATGGGGAGATGCACTTGAGTTCATGTGGTGACCGGTCTAGCTAACTGTTGTAGGGTAATTTAGGTCAGGATGTTACATGGTGTATCATTGAAAAAATAGATTTCACTTTCAGCATATTATTTAATATAGGGTGTTTATTAAAAAATAGAATCTTTTGAGTATCAAGTCTTTGATTTACTCGTGAATATGGAGGATAGGATCATAGGTTCATTGAAATATAAGTTTACATACACGCAAATATTGTTTTCGTTAGCAGCTCTCACTCCTCCACCTCTTCCAATAGTTCTCACCCCTCCACCTATGCTTATAGACCCCACTATGTATCATACTCCTACACACCATCTTCTACACCTTCCCCATTAATGGGAGTTATATATTGATGATTTGTAGCATGATATTGTTACATATGGATTAATATTTATACATGATTTATCATTCATCATAAATAGATCGAGAGAGATCATCTTAGGGTAGTTGTATAGTATATTGTAGAAATATTAGTTGGAGTTCAATTATCTACAAATTTTTTGAGTATGGATGGAAAAGTTATCGACTAATTTTTAGTTTGGCCATTAGATTTCAGTGACATAATAATTTATAGATATGTGAATATTATATAATTTATTTCCATTTTGTGTTAAATTTTTTTCACATTTTAATGATTTTATATTAATTAATTTTTTATAGGAATACTTTAAAGGTAAATAAATATAGTATAAACAATAAAAAATACAATTTTCTATGAATTAATTATTAAATTCTACTAGTCTTGATAAAATTTATAGTCAGATATTTATGATTTTCCAATTGAAGCTGGTTTTTGTCAGCGTGAAATGACATTGGAACTTATGAAAATTAATAGCGTGGAAGTTGTTACTAAAGTTCAGTTCGGAATCAGCACATGAAATTTTTTCTACATAAATGTTAACATAAATATTTCTATGCATTTAATTGATTGAAAATTTATACTTATGTTTGTTTTGTATTGGGTATCCTTATTCAATTTTTTCAAGCATGACAAGATAGTAATATATGGATTTATGGACATATAGATTGTTTCACAAATAGTGAGGATAATGGATGATGTAGAAATAAAATTTTATATTTTTGGAATATTTAAAAAGGATGTAATTACCGAGTGATGGATGATTCTTATTCTATAAGAGTATGAATCATATATCTCAAAAAGTGTTATATAATATTTATACAAATAACAAATAACCTTGAATTTTCTATTAAAATAGTGTTCATTGGTTGATGGGTGTTTTTTCATGAGAGAAGGCAGATTACTTGTGATTCTCTCTACTTGACCATATGAAACAAAATTTTAACAAGGTATTAACATATATGTTTGTCTTTATTAATAATTACTTATATTATAATTAATTTTCAATTATTTTTATTTATTATTGTTTTCAAACATGGGATGTATGTTTTTTGGGAGACAACAACGAAATTTATCACTAATATCATATATGTAAAAGGAGAGGTGAATTTTCATTTATAATTATTAAATTTTGGATATGTTGATTTCTAATATTATTTTGAATTCAAAAACTCAATGAAACAACATTTTAAAAATCATTAATGTATAAAAGATTACGGGTATTGTGTGTAATGATTTATGTATGAAATAATCTCAACTCAGACAATTATGATTTTCCATCAGTTTAGATTTATTTATAAACTTTTTATTATTATTTAATTTATTTAATTTATAATAAATGTCATAATCTTTGTTTTTAATTATTAGATTTTGGATGACCCTAAAACATATAGCTCATAGTATCTTAGATATTTACAAGTTTTATGGGAAAATTATATTGTAATGACCCGTAAATTTCAAGGATAATTTTCTCTTAAATTCTTTGGGATTTTACGAGTACTCGGTTTCTGAAGGCACCTGATTTTGAGGCCCGATGTGCCCGAAATAATTTTTCGAAATTTAGCTCGAGTACGTTTAGCGAACGAACGAGTGGGTTTTTCTATCTTTTGAACCGGTGCTCACAATTGAAATCTAAGGGCACCGGTGAACTCGCAGCACTGGTAATTGCTTAAGAGGACCTTTACCGAAGATGCATTTGCACCGTAGAAGAAGTTAATTTTTTGTGGATTAATTGAGAGGTGAATAAAATTGTGGAACAATTTTATTTTTATATCTTAAGTGGTTATAACCTACATGGGGAAGTTAGGGTTGGACCCACTAACATCCCAACTACCCATGTGAGGATAAATGTGAGGTGGGGCCCACACGATCCCCAACCCTTCACATTTCCATAACTCTCATAAACTCCCCATTTCAAACATGTTAACTTCATTTAATTAAGTAACTCTCCCTCTCTCCCACTTAATTGCATTCCAACATACATATTAATTAATTAATTAATTGAAACTCTTCATTAATTAATTAAGTGTTTTATTTTTTGTAAATTTGAATGTATGGTGTGATTAATAAAATAAGGGAAGCCTTATTTTATTTTTGGGGTTGGCATGTTGTGTAGAGATTTTGGGGAGAGAGCTCTAGTTTTATTTGAAGAACTTCATCCTAAAGGAAGAATGTCAACTCTCCGAAAAAGAACATCAACCCTTCATCATAGAACAACTCAGAGACCATGGTTCTCATCCTCTTCTTCCTCCACGACAAGAGATTAGACACCGACGTGGGGAATTCTCCAACGACGGGGCACCTTAATTATCTCTCCTTCATGACAAGAGAGGGAGTGTTGTTCTTCCTCAGGTGCACACCGACGATGACAAAAACGACACTATCTTCCACGACGCCCGTCGAACGACATTGATTATTGAGGTAGGGGTGTGTTTTAATTGGATCAAAGTATAATCTTCTTTCCTTCTTGTTTTGTTCTCTTTAACCGCCTTCTACCGAACTAATGCGGAGAAACTGAGCCAAACTAACATGGTCTGAATCCTCTGCCAATATTGTGATTGTTGGTGGTTATTCGTGTTCTTCATGGGTGACGAACAACAGATTGTTACAAGTTCGTTACGCAACACAACGATCCCAAAATTAAAGTCTCAACATCATGGCAACCTAGCGGAGGTGCGATGACTATAGTGGGTGATGGTTTAGACCGGAACAGGACGGACCGTTCTTCGAGTGAGAATTCAAAACTTGTTTTTGGAGCCGATCAGATTCCTGAAAACACTAGAATCAACTTCGGGACAATGGGGGAACCTAGAGTCTGATGTTTCATGACGAATGAACCATCTAAATGAAGAAATGGCATCAAGGGAAGCATGCTGGCCTGAGGCGTCATTTCTGGAAAATTTCAGACTACACGGCGTGTACTCCTGGAGAACACGCCATGTAGTGTGTGCCTTCAGTGGCTAGGGTTTCAGACGTCAGAAGGCTAACACATGGCGTGTGACCTCTATCACACGGCGTGTACTTGCCACACTACAAGGAGGTGGCGACTACATGAGATTCAGCGTGTATTTTGGGAAATACACGGACACGGAAAAAAGTACACAGCCAAGAGGCATGACGTGTACACTCTACGAAGAATGGCTGAAATAGCTCCGTGAGACTCGGTGTGTAACTTGGGGATACACAGAAATAGAGTGGAGTACACGGGCATGTACTCTACCACACAACCAGACATGGAAAATGGTATGGGCTAACATGTGTATCAATTACACGGGTTGGAGAACACAGGTTGAGGCCGTGTACAGGCACATGGCCATCATACACGGAGCCGACCCCAGATGTTAGGGCACGTCGTGTAACCATACCACACACCATGTACATACTATTTACATGAACATCCCTTCGACATGCGCCGTGGTACACAGGCAGTACCCGAGTTCTGAGTACATGATGTGTAACCATACTAACACACCGTGTACTTTTTGGAAAATGGCTTGGTTGTCTTGTACTCAGTGTCTTGGACACATTTTGTTTGGATTATCCCCCTATGATGTGGAGAACCTTCAGGATACAACCAATCTTAACTTTAGGATAGTTGATATATCCACCCCTCGGCTCGAAGAGAGGATCCTCCCGGAATCGAGCACGCTGTGTGCGGGAACGCTAGAGCTGGCTGCGACTGCGACGACTACTATGTTGGGATCCTCTGTGGGTTCGACGACGCTGAAGACTATACTTGGATCCTCCATGGGTTTGGCAGAGATGATGACTGCACTTGGATCCTCAATGGGTTCGACAGCGATGACGAATGTACTTTGATCCAACATGGGTTCGGCAGCGATGGTGACTGTACTAGGATCCTACATGGGTTTGGCAATGACGACTTATGTACTTGGATCCGACGTGGGTTTGGCAGGGGAGACAATTCAGAGGCTACATCTATCATCTCCACCCCTCTTCAAGATTAGTATACCTAAGTGAGCTGAGTCTTGACTTTCAATCATTATCATCGATGTGATTCACTTACTTTCTTGTGTGTACTGGGTTGTGCTTTCCTGTGTGGACTGGGTTGTACTTGGCCTCTTGGGTTGGATCCGAACTGAAATTGATGACTTAGGTATATGTATGGTCATATACCTAAGTAGTGTTGGTTGATACTTCGTGTTTTATATCTTTCCTTTTTGGTATATCCTTTGTCGATTCTGGGAGACCTTCGGGAGTCTCAGGGTCCCTAATGAGTATCTCATACTCACCCCTGCACGGGTTATGCCCGCACTACGTTGTGTTGGATGCAGACGACATACATCACTGATTGAGGAGGATTCTAGTGGAGCGGGACGATACCTGGAGGTGGACCACTTGGCGGGACGTACACGGAGCGGACGACCAGACCTAAGGAGATGAGGAGACTATATGTACCCACCCTTCTGGTGGGATAGCCGGAGGATGACTCGGTGATTATTGATTTACTTTAACGCTGATGTAATTTGATTTCAGTTGTATTGTATTTTCAGTTGGGTTTGTATTCTGGACCATTTACATTCCAACACTTACTTTTGTAGTCAGTTTACATAGTGTTTACTTCAGCTTGCGTACTCTATAGTGTTTGTTTACTTATATAAAGGCAATGCCTTCCCTTTTATCAAGATTTACACCTTAGGTGCTAGTCTACAGCCCCTGGCCTATGGAAGGTAGGCTCGGGGTAGTCACGACACGGGCCCCGTGGATGGGTCGTGAAAAATTGGTATCAGAGGAGACGGTTCAAACACAGAACTTAGGACTCTGATAATCTCTTCCTGTGAAGGAATAATATTAAGGGTATTGAGTGTGGTTATCAGTCCAGGGAGTCCAGTGTTGGTGCGGCGGCCGACATATCCATACACCAGGACCCTGACTTCTAATTTCCGACTCAGTGCATGAAAACATTGATTGCATGCGTGTTTCAAAAGTTTTCTTAGTGTTTACTTTGTGTTATCACACCAGGTATACTGTATTAACCATAGCACACCTGTTTTTATTTAGGATGGCCCCACGATGGCAGCCATCTAGGGTTCCCAGTTACGTGCGAGATGGCAGCCCACAGAGCGATGAGGTCTCGGTGCAGGGCCCCATTATAGCGGATGCACCATCGGTACCTCTACTCGCTGGCCCACCGATACTACCATCCCCAACAACGGAGAGTTCATGTCACCTGAGTGCACTGCACGAGTTTCAGCGTCAGAGGCCACCCGGGTTCCGCGGAGAGATAGACCCCCAGGAAGCCGAGGATTGGCTGGAAGCTATCTTCTGAGTCTTTGTATTAGTAGGCACACCATCTTACCTCATGGTGATCCTTGCGGCGAGTCTTCTGCACAAGTCAGCAGGTAGATGGTGGAGCATGATGCTTCAGGTGCATGATGAGGCATCACTACATTTGACGGACTTCGAGAGCCTCTTCCGCTCGGAGTTCGTTCCATCCACCCTTCATGCAGTGCGTATCCAGGAGTTACTGCAGCTGTGGTAGGGCAGCATGACAGTAGCCTAGTACACGACGAGATTTACCGACCTCTCACGCTACTCCATGGACATGGTATGAGACCCATTCTTCCAGGCCCGACCCTTCGAGCAGGGGCTGAGGCATGAGATCAGGGCTTCGATGATCTCCCTTAGCATTTCAATGCAGTTAGGAGTTCTGGAGCAAGCCCCTCTTGTGAAGAGATTACTTTCCGAGCCTATGCTATCACCAAGGCCTACCGTAGTGCAACACATGGAAGAGTCTTCTGAAACCGGCAATAGACAGATGTCGTAGAGGTCCAAGAAGACCAGACCTTTAGGTGGGCGACTTCAGGATACTGGTTTGGAGGTGCGGGGCACACGTAGTAGAGCCAGTCATACGAGAGGTAGGTAGTGTTATGCATGAAGTGGGAAGGGCCACATGGCTCATGACTACCGGACCCACCATGCAGAGGAGCATCAGGCGGTTGAGGGACCACCCACGCAGACATAGAGGTTCGACTGTGGCGGTCCGTAGGGAGCAGGCGGATGAGACAGGGGATCTGGCCGAGTAGCTGGTGGTGGGAGATGCTTTGAGGCTCTACTACCACGACCACCAGGAGGTCCACCCCGACCACAGGGAGCTGGCGGACAGAGGCAGGCTCAACTTCAGGAAGTGTAGGATTACGTCCATGGCTCACCAAAGATGATTTTAGGTATTATCTATGTCTACTCCACACTTTCTGCAGTTCTTACAGACAACAGGTGCAAGTCATTCTTTTATTACTGCTGCCCTTGTACGGAGCTCGAAGATTCCGACAGAGCCTACGGCTAGAGACTCCTATGGGATTAGACTCGATGATTACACACTAGTGGCGGTAGTGTGAGCTTACTCTAGGAGGCAAGAACTTAGACTGGGATCTTCTTGTAACGGCGTCGAGTCCTTACGACGTCATCTTGGGCATGGATTGGTTATCTACTGTCCATGCTCAGATCGAAATTATTAAGCGCAAGGTGTGGTGTGTCCGCATAGATGGGAGCAGGTTCACCTTCACCGGCGAGAAGGGAGCCTTTACAGCATATGATGGACTCATGTAGAGGAGAGGACAACCAATCACCAATCAGTTGTCTAGTCTCATCCTAGGAGCAGTTGATGTGCGGAGTCCGTGTTTTCCTATTTTGGTGGAACAGTATGCGAACGTTTTTCCTAACAACATTCCAGGACTACCTCCTCCTAGAGAGGTAGACTTCTATATTGAAATGTACCCTGAGATAGCTCCAATATATACTCCAGCATATCGGATGGCTCCTGGTGAGCTTCGTGAGCTACAGGTACAACTGGAGGACTTTCAGGGTACGGGATTCATCTAACCCAGTGTTTCACCCTAGGATTCTCTGATTTTCTTTGCCAAGAAGGCGGACGAGAGCTTACAACTATATGATGACTTCCATCTCCTTTACCAGGTGACCGTGAAGAACTAGTATCCACTCCCGAGGATTGATGACCTCTTTTATCAGCTCAAGGGAGCAGGATGGTTCTCGAAGATAGACCTCAGGTTGGGCTATCATCAACTCAGAGTTCGAGACGAGGATGTGCAGAAGACGGCCTTCAGGTGTCTATATGGCCACTATGAGTTCTTGGTTATGCCTTTCAGCATATCCAACACTCCATTTGTGTTCATGAGTCTGATTAACATGTTCTTCCAGCCTTACCATGATCGATTTGTCGAAGTATTCATTGATGACATACTGATTTACGTGAATACTGAGGAGGAGCATGCCTACCACTTGAGGGTTGTACTAGACACACTCTGAGAGCACCAGATTTATGGTAAGATCTCTAAGTATAGGTTCTGGATTCAAGAGGTACACTCCTTTGGGAATGTTATCTCTGAGGTGGGATTTGCGGTGGATCCTGCAAAGATTGAGGCCGTACTTGCTTGGGAGCCATCCAGGAGTGTGACTGAGGTGCGGAGTTTCCTAGGTCTGGCTGGGTACCATTGGAGATTTGTGCTAGACTTCTCCAAAGTTGTATCGGCACTTTCAGCTTTTAAAAAGAAGGGGAAACCCTTCGTATGGTTAGATAGATGTCAGTAGAGCTTCCAGGAGCTGAGGCAGAGATTGACCAGTGCACCCATATTGAGGCTACCAGAGGAGGGCGTACGGTACATAGTTTACTACGATGCATTAGGGACCAGACTCGGAGGTGTCCTGATGCAGGATTGGGTACTGATTGCTTATGGTTCACGATAGTTGAGACATCATGAGTAGAACTACGCTACCCATGACCTAGAGTTAGCAGCAGTGGTATTCGCCTTGATGATGTGGCAGCACTATCTGATGGGCGAGCGCTTTATAGTCTACCATGACCACAAAAGTCTCAGGTACATCTTCTCGCAGAAGGACCTGAACATGAGACAGTGGCGATGGCTCAAGTTCCTCCAGAACAATGACTTTGATATAGTCTATACTCCTGGGTAGGGGAACGTTGTAGCTGATGCTCACAACATGAGGTATGGCATTCAGTTACTTTGAGAGTTGACAGAGGAGTTAGCCACTTTGCATATATCCTTTGTGGATTGAGATGGGGAAGCCTTCCTACAGTCCCTCACAGTCACACCTCCACTTCTTCAGCGGCTCAGGGAGGCATAGCCTGGAGATGCTCACTGTGATACGCGACGTGCATAGATATCCACAGGACAGGCACCTGATGAAATTTTTGTAGGAGGAGATCACGTCATCTTTTTCAAAGGACGTACCCTGGTACAAGTTGCATTACAGGAGGAGGTGCTGAGGGAGTTTCACACTTCCCCATTTCCAGTACATCCTGGAGTAGCGAAGATGTACCAGGATCTCAAACGACAGCACTAGTGGCCACATATGAAGAAGGATATAGCAGAGTTCATTTCACGATGCCTCACCTGACAGCAGGTGAAGGCGGAGCACCAGGTACCAGCAGGCTTGGTACAACCCTTAGAGGTCCCACAGTGGAAGTGGGATGGGATATCCATGGATTTTGTGACAGGACTTCCGCATACTTCCAGAGGACACGACTCCATCTGGGTGATCATCGACCGACTCACCAAGTCCGCCCACTTCCTACCTATCAGAGAGCAGGGCTCAGTGGAGTGCTTAGGACACATCTATGTTCAGGATATCGTACGACTTCATGGTGTGACATCATCTATAATCTCCGATTAAGATGCTCGTTTTACTTCCCGGCATTGGAAGGGGTTGCAGGAGGCATTTGGGACATAGCTACGCCTGAGCACCGCCTTTCATCCTCAGATAGATGGCCAGACAGAGAGGATAATTCAGACTCTCGATGACATGCTTCGTGTATGTGTCCTTGACTTTGGTCGCAACTGGGATGATCACCTACCTTTGGTGGATTTTGTGTACAACAACAGCTACCACTCTACTATCTAGATGGCACCATACGAGGCACTGTATGGCCGACCATGTAGATCACCTCTGTGCCGGATAGACCCTGGGGAGTCAGCACTTGCAGGACCAAAGATGGTTTAGGCCACGATGGAGAAGTTGTAGATCATCTAGGATAATATGAGGATTTCACAGAGCCGATAGAATTCATATGCTGATAGTAGGCAGAGACCACTTCAGCTCGAGTATGGAGACCACGTTTTCTTACGGGTCTCACCTCAACGTGGATTACGGAGATTTGGTCAAGGCAGCAAGTTATCTCTGCGCTTCATTGAACCATTCCAAGTTCTCAGTAGGATAAGAGAGGTGGCTTATCACTTGGCTCTTCCACCTAAAATGCACTAGGTGCACGACGTCTTCCACGTATCTCAGTTAAGGAGATACGTGCACGACTCGACGCATATCATTGATCACGGGGAGCTGGAAATCGATGACGGGATGAATTTTGCGGAGGTTCTGGTGGAGATCGAGGATCAACAAGAGTGGTTCCTACGTGGACAGTTGATTCCTCTAGTGTGCATTAGTTGGCTTCATGAGAACCTTTAGAAAAGCACATGGGAGCAAGAGGCTCACATACATGCACAATTCCCTCATTTGTTTCCCTAGTTTATGATGTAGATTTAAGGGGACGTAAAGCCTTGAGGTGGGATTAATGCAAAGACCCATAAATTTCATGGAAAATTTTTTCTTAAATTCTTTGGGATTTTACGAGTATGTAGTTTTTGACGGCACCTGATTCCGAGGCCTGGTGTGCCCGTAATAATTTTTCGAAATTTTTATCGGGTACGTTCAGTGAAAGAACGAGTGGGTTTTTCTATATTTTGAACTGAAGCTCGGAATTGAAATCCGAGGGCACCAGTGAACTTGCAGAACCGGTAATTTCCTAAGAGGACCTTTACTAAAGATGCATTTTCACGGGAGAAGAAATTAATATTTTATGGATTAATTGAGAGGTGAATAAAATTTTGGAACAATTTTATTTTTATATCTTAAATGGTTATAACCTACATGGGGAAGTTAAGGTGGGACCCACTAACATCTTAACTACCCATATGAGGATAAATGTGAGGTGGGGCCCACACGAGTCCCAACCCTTCACCTTTCCATAACTCTAATAAACTCCCCCTTTAAAACATGTTAACTCACATTAATTAAGTAACTCTACCTCTCTCCCTCTTTATTGCATGCCAACACACACATTAATTAATTAATTGAAACTCTTCATTAATTATTTAAGTGTTTTATTTTTTGTAAATTTCAATGCATGGCATGATGTAATAAAATAAGGGAAGCCTTATTTTATTTTTGGGGATGGCATGTTGTGTTGTGATTTTGGGGAGAGAGCTCTAGTTTTATTTGAAGAACTTAATCCTCAACAAAGAACGTCAACACTCCGACGAAGAACATCGACCCTTCATCGTAGAATAACGTGGAAAGAACGGTTCTCATCCTTTTCTTCCTCTGCGACAATAGAAGAGACACCGATATAGGGAATTCTCCAATGACAACGCACCTTAATTATCTGTCCTTCGTGACAGGAGAGGGAACATCATTCTTCCTTGGGTGCACACCGACGACGACAGAAATGACACAGTCTTCTGCGACGCCCGGCAAACAACATCGATTATCGAGGTAGGGGTGTGTTTTGATTGGATCAAAGTTTAATCTTCTTTCCTACTTGTTTTGTTCTCTGTAACCGCCTGCTACTGAACTAATGCGGAGAAACCGAGCCAAACTAACATGGTCTGAATCCTCCGCCAATATTGTGATTGTTGGTGGTTATTCGTGTTCTTCATGGGTGAATAACTACGTATCGTTAGGAGTTATTTAAGCGACGAAACGATCCGAAAATTGAAGACTCAACGTCATGTCAACCTAGCGGAGGTGCGACGACGATAGTGGGCGACGGTTCGGACCGGAACGGGATGGACTGTTTCTCAACCGTTCTTCGAACGAGAATTCAAAACGTGTTTTCGGAGCCGATCAGATGCCCGAAAACACCGGAATCGAATTCAGTAGAAAGGGGTGACTTAGAATCTGATGTTTCGTGAGGAATGAACCGTCAAGAATGAAGAACCGGAATCAAGGGAGGCGTGCTGGCCAAAGGCGTCGTTTCTGGAAAAATCCAAACTACACGGCGTGTACTCCGGGAGAACACGTTGTGTAGTGCGGTCATATTGTGACTAGTGTTTCAGATATCATATGACTAACACATGGCATGTGACCTCTGTCACATGGTGTGTACATGCCACACTGCAAGGAGGTGGCAGATACACAAGACTCAGTGTGTATTTTGGGAAATTCATGAACACTGACAGAAGTACACTGCCAAGAGGCACGACGTGTCCTCTCTATGCAGAATGGAAGAAATAGCTTCGCAAGACTTGGCGTGTAACCCGGGGATACGTGGAAATGGTGTGGAGTACACGGTCATGTACTATTCTACACAACCATACATGGAAAATGGTATGGGTTAACACGTGTATAAATTACACGGGTTGGAGAACACAGGTTGAGGCTGTATACGGGCACATGGCCAGCGTATACGGAGACGAGCCCAGATGCTTGGACACGACATGTAACCATACCACACACTGTGTACAAACTTTTTACACAAACATCCCTTCGACACTGGCCGTGGTACATGGGAAGTACCCAGGGTCTGAGCACACAACGTGTAACCATAACATTACGCCGTGTACTTTTTGGAAAATGTCTTGGTTGTCTTGTACTCAATGTCTTGGACACGTTTTGTTTGGTTAACCCCCTATGACGTGGCGATACTTCGTGATAAAACAACTCTGATCTTCAGGATAGTATATATATCAACCCCCTTTCCTCTAGGAGTGGATCCTCCCGGAATCGAGCAAACTGTGTGCGGGAACCCTAGAGTTGGCTGCGACTGCGACAACTACCCTACTGGGATCCTCCGTGGGTTCGACGACGATAATGATTGTACTTGGATCCTCCATGGGTTTGACAACGATGACAACTGTACTTGGATCCTACGTGGGTTCGACACTGATGACGACTGTACTTGGATCCTACATGGGTTCGGCAGTGATGGTTACTATACTCGGATCCTATGTGGGTTCGGCAGCGAAGAATTCTGTACTTGGATCCTACATGGGTTCGGTAGGGGAGATGATTCAGAGGATACATCTATCATCTCCATCCCTGTTCGTGAGTTGTATACCTATGTGAGTTGAGTCTTGACATTCCATCATTATCATCGATGTGATTGACTTAGTTTCCTGTATGGACTAGGTTGTGCTTTCCTTTGTGGGCTGGGTTGTACATGGGCTCTTGAGTTGGAGTCGAACTGGAATTGATGACTTAGGTATATGTATGGGCATATACCTAAGTAGAGTTTGTTGATACTTCATGTTTTATATCTTTCCTTTGTGGTATATCTTTTGTGGATTCTGGGAGAACATCGGGCGTCTCAAGTTCCCTACTGTGTATCGTATACTCACCCCTGCACGGGCTATGCCCGCACTACGTTGTATTGGATGTAGACGACCACTACGGGAAAAATGGGTATTTGTGACGGGTTATTTGCGATGGGAATAAATCCCGTCGCAAATAGCCCCGTTGAAAACTTATTTGCGACGTGGGTATTTGCCCGTCGCAAATAAGAAGGCTTTTGCGATGGGATTGCTTTCCCCATCGCAAAAGAACTGGCGCGCGTTGCGTGCCAAATCGTGGGAAACATATTTGCGACGGGGGAATATTACCGTCCCAAATAACCGGCGGCGGTAAAAGGTATTTGCGACGGGAATATTTCCCCGTCCCAAATAGTATATTGGCAGGTGGTTATTTGCGACGGGACCCGTCGCAAATAACTATTTAACCGTTGACCGTAATAAATGGTGGCTATGGTATTTGCGACGGGTACCGTCGCAAATGGACCCGTCGCAAATAATCTAACCTATAAATACCCCCATCCGTTTTTTTCAAATCATTCTCAAACTCCATCTTCTTCTTCTCTCAAAGTTTTATTTCTAAAGTTCAGTTTTTCTCAAGTTTAATTTTTTTCTCCGGAGTTGATATTAATGTTTTCAAGAACGATCAGAGCAGATCAATTTTCAAGGTATTTATGTTCATTTTAATTTAATATTTATTTTTAATTTTTTATTAGTTTCAATTATTCTTTATTAGTTGTAATTTAATTATGTTTACATTGTTTTGTTACTTAATAAATTTAAATTATTAGTATTGTTCATAGTTAATGGTAATTGGGAATAATTAGTAATAATTTTTAATAATTAAGAATAAATATTAATAATTAGTAATAAATACCAACAATTAGGAATAATTACATTATTACATTATTAGTATATTTTATTATTAATATTAAAATAATATAATTTTTTGTATATATACAATTCGGTTTTTATCTGTGTGTTTGCTGTCTTCACATTTATTATTTGTATGTGGAGATAGAAAACGCACAGATGAAAGGAGAATTATATATAAATTAGAAAATTATATTATTTTAATATTAATAATAAAATATACTAATAATGTTATTATTCGTAATTATTGGTAATTATTCCTAATTATTGGTAATTATTCATTTAATTACTAATAATTAGGAACAATTACCAATAATTATCAATAATTAAGAATAATTAGTAATAATTAGTAATAATTACCAATAATTAGTAATAATTACCAATAATTAGTAATAATTAACAATAATTATTAATAATTACCAATAATTAGTAATACTTACCAATAATTAGTAATACTTACCAATAATTAGTAATAATTACCAATAATTAGTAATAATTATCAATAATTATCAATAATTAGTAATAATTTGTAATAATTACTAATAATTACAACTAATTAGTAATAATTAGGAATAATTACAAATATTTACCAATAATTAGTAATAATTAGTAATAATTAGTAATAATTAGGAATAATTAGGAATAATTAGGAATAATTAGTAATAATTACCAATAATTACTAATAATTAGTATTAATTAGTAATAATTAGTAATAATTACCAATAATTACCAATAATTAGTAATAATTAGTAATAATTAGTAATAATAACCAATAATTAGTAATAATTAGTAATAATTAGTAATAATTAGTAATAATTAGTAAAAATTAAGAATAATTAGTAATAATTACCAATAATTAACAATAACTACCAACAATTAGTAATAACTACCAATAATTAGTAATAATTACCAATAATTAGTAATAATTAGTAGTAATTAGTAATAATTAGTAATAATTACCAATAATTAGTATTAATTACCAATAATTAGTAATAACTACAAATAATTAGTAATAATTACCAATAATTAGTAATAATTAGTAATAATTAGTAATAATTAGGAATAATTAGTAATAATTACCAATAATTAGTAATAATTAACAATAATTAGTAATAATTAACAATAATTAGTAATAATTACCAATAATTAGTAATAATTACCAATAATTACCAATAATTACCAATACTTACCAATAATTACCAATATTTACCAATAATTAGTAATAATTACCAATAATTAGTAATAATTACCAATAATTACCAATAATTGATAATAATTAGTAATAATTACCAATAATTAGTAATAATTAGTAATAATTACCAATAATTAGTAATAATTAGTAATAATTACCTATAATTAGTAATAATTAGTAATAATTACCAATAATTAGTAATAATTAGTAATAATTACCAATAAGTAATAATAACTACCAATAATTAGTAATAACTACCAATAATTAGTAATAATTAGTAATAATTAGTAATAATTACCAATAATTAGTAATAATTAGTAATATTTAGTAATAATTAGTACTAATTACCAATAATTAGTAATAATTATCAATAATTAGGAATAATTAGGAATAATTAATAATAATTACCAATAATTAGTAATAATTACCAATAATTATTAATAATTAGTAATAATTAGTAATAATTAGTAATAATTAGTAATAATTGCCAATAATTCGTAATAATTAACAATAATTAGTAATAATTAACAATAATTATTAATAATTGACAATAATTAGTAATAATTAACAATAATTAGTAATAATTACCAATAATTAGTAATAATTACCAATACTTACAAATAATTACCAATAATTACCAATAATTAGTAATAATTACCAATAATTAGTAATAATTACCAATAATTACCAATAATTGGTAATAATTAGTAATAATTACCGATAATTAGTAATAATTAGTAATAATTAGTAATAATTACCAATAATTAGTAATAATTAGTAATAATTAGTAATAATTAGCAATAATTAATAATAATTACCAATAATTAGTAATAATTATTAATAATTAGTAATAATTACCAATAATTACCAATAATTAGTATTAATTAGTAATAATTACCAATAATTACCAATAATTACCAATAATTACCAATAATTAGTAATAATTAGTAATAATTAGTAATAATTACCAATAATTAGTAATAATTAGTAATAATTAGTAATAATTTGTACTAATTAACAATAATTAGTAATAATTAACAATAATTAGGAATAATTAGTAATAATTAATAATAATTACGAATAATTAGTAATAATTACCAATAATTAGTAATAATTAGTAATAATTAGTAATAATTACCAATAATTACCAATAATTCGTAATAATTAACAATAATTAGTAATAATTAACAATAATTAGTAATAATTACCAATAATTAGTAATAATTACCAATACTTAGTAATAATTACCATTAATTACCAATAATTACCAATAATTACCAATAATTAGTAATAATTACCAATAATTAGTAATAATTACCAATAATTACCAATAATTAGTAATAATTACCAATAATTAGTATTAATTAACAATAATTAATAATAATTACCAATAATTAGTAATAATTACCAATAACTAGTAATAATTACCAATAATTACCAATAATTACCAATAATTACCAATAATTAGTAATAATTACCAATAATTAGTATTAATTACCAATAATATTAGTACTGTGAAAATAATAAGAAATTTATATAATATTAAAATTATCAATATTTGTAACATGTTTTGATTTATTCTCAACATATTTAATTCTTAAAGGGTCAATTTTTAGGTCTATCTCAATAAAAAGTTTGCGTCAGTCGTGGATGATCTAAACTCTATAATTATCCTAGCTTGAGTGTTTTTTCTGACAAATTATTCAAAACCAGTAATGATTTTATAGTTTATAGAGAAATATGAAACAACGAGGTCGTCAACAATCATTATTAGGTGACCGCATATGGATAATTCAACGTAGAAATCCAAACGGTTCTGGTTTAAATCCAGTATATGTAGAGGGTGTGGAGACTTTTTTATCATTTGCGGCATCAAATCCAGAATTTGTTTCAGAAGGAAAAATAAAATGCCCTTGCAGAAAATGGGCATTGAGAACGTTTGACACGTTTGACAAAGTGGGAGAACATCTCTTGCGTTTTGGTTTTCAACCAGATTATGTTTTTTGGTATCAACACGATGAACGCAGTTCCAGAGCAGGTGATACCAAATTGATTCCGGATCCATCCTGGTTTCAAGATTTAGTACATGATGTTGCAGGTTCATCTGTTCAACATACAGAAACTCCGGATGATATAGCTTCAAATCCTGAGTTGGCACCGTCTGAATTTTATGAGTTGTTCAAGTCTGCTGAGGATGCATTATATCCTGGCTACAAGATGAGCAAATTAGAAGCAGTTGCAAAATTTATGGCTATCAAATCAGATAACGGAATGTCAAACACCTGTTTTGACCAAATATTTTCTTTGCTTAAAACACTGTTACCCAAAGGAAATGTTTTACCTGAAAATTACTATGAGAGTAAGAGGCTGGTTCGAAATTTGGGACTTACTTGTCAGAAGATTCATGCATGTTAAAATGAATGCATTTTATATTCTGGGGAAAATGAGTCATTGGATAGTTTTCCCACATGTGGGCAATTGAGATATAAATAAGGACAACATGGGAAGTCTAGTTTGATTCCTGTAAAACAGTTGGGATATTTTCCGCTTACATCCAGACTTCAGCGTTTATTCTTGTCTAAGAATACAGCTACAATGATGTCATGGCATAAAGAGAATATTTCAACTGATAAAATCTTGAATCATCCAGCCGATGGTGATTCATGGAAAAATTTTGATAGAGTGCATCCATCCTTTGCTTTAGAATCTATAAATGTTCCACTGAGCCTTTCCACTGATGGTTTCTGCCTGTTTGGATCTTATGGTAGTCAATATTCATGTTGGCCTGTTTTTTTAACTCCGTACAATTTACCTCCATGGATGATGATGAAGGATCCATATATCTTTTTGACTTTACTAATTCCAGGACATCCGAAAAAAAATATTGATGTTTATTTGAAACCATTGATTGATGAATTAAATTTATTGTGGAGTACTGGTGTCAGTACATATGATGTTGCAACGAAACAAAATTTCATACTGAGAGAAGCATTGATGTGGACAATAAGTGACTTCCCGGCTTATGGGATGTTATCTGGGTGGAGTACACATGGTCAGAAATCATGTCCTTACTATATGGGAGAGAACAAAGCATTTATTCTCATTCATGGAAAGAAACCTTGTTATTTTGACTGTCATCGCAGATTTCTTCCAGCTGATCATCCTTTTCGCAGAAACAGATCTCATTTCAGAAAAGCAACAGTTGGAAGGGATGGACCTCCAAAAATGCTATCAGGTTCGGAGTTAAAATCAGTTGTATTTTCATTACCTCCCATCACTTTTGGTCCCACAATAAACCAACAGAAAATTTCTAGTTTTGGGAAAGAACACAATTGGATTAAACGTAGCATATTTTGGGATTTTCAATATTGGTCTGATCTGTTGGTCCGACACATGTTAGATGTCATGCATATTGAGAAGAACTATTTTGATAATTTGTTTCATACAGTTTTGGATACGCCAGGAAAGAGCAAAGACAATGTAAATGGACGTTTAGATCTTGCCAAAATTTGCAGGCGTCCAGAATTGGAACTATTTGAGAATGTCAGAACAGATAAGTTACTGAAACCAAAAGCAGCTTATACACTGTCTAAAGAAAACCGTTTATTATATTGTTAGTGGATTGCAGATTTGAGACTTTCAGATGGCTGTGCTTCCAATTTGGGTAGATGTGTAAAGAATGGTCATATTACTGGATTAAAAAGTCACGATTTTCATGTTATAATGGAGAGACTTCTACCCATTGGATTAAGATGTCTGTTGAATTCTGTGATTTGGGATTCCATAACAGACATGTCTCATTTTTTTTTCGGGAAATTTGTGCGGCTACGGAAGATTATGATGCTCTAGGAAAACTTGAAAAAGATGTTGTTGTAATTATATGTAAACTGGAAAAAATATTTCCGCCGTCTTTCTTCGACTCAATGGAACATTTGATGTTACATTTGCCATATGAAGCCAAATGTGGAGGTCCAGTACAGTTTCGATGGATATACCCATTTGAAAGATGCATGCAAAAATTGAAAAGAAAAGTACGTAACAAAGCATATGTTGAAGGATCTATTGCAGAAGCTTATTTGCAAGAGGAAATATCTTTTTTCTGCTCCCATTATTTTGAATCTGAGTATCCTTCAAAAGACAACTGAATAGGACGGAACGAGAGGAATATTTATGAAATCGAAAATCAATTATCTGTTTTCAACCAGTCATAGCATGGTTTTGGTGGAGTTTATGAACGCTAGCTTTCAGATGATGAACATCATAGAGCTCATACGTATGTTCTGCTCAACTGTGAAGAGATGACATCAGTTGTACTGTAAGTGTTTATATCACTTATTCTATCATTTATGTTAAAGTAAATAACTTTGGTTTTTATAGGTTTTATGATAATCATATCAAGAAACAAATTCCACAAATTACAGCAGCTGCTCTCGAAAAAAGTCGACTGAAAAATTTATCTCAATGGTTTCAAAAACTGGTAACATAAATTCTTTATCTTTTAGAAACTCATTCAATGTATAGTTTACTATATTGATAATTATTTCACAAATTTTCAGGTGTCTCGACATGCTGATAAAATTGACAAACGGCTGTGTGTATTGAGTAACCCACCTTCCAAACTTGTTAAAACTTATAATGCATATGTGGTGAATGGATTTCGATTCCACACACATGCATATAGGGAATCGAAAAAAACAATGAACAGTGGAGTTAGCTTGAGATGATCTCATCATCGAGAAAATGAAGTTGACTTTTATGGAATACGTGATGAAATCATTGAACTCTGTTATCTTGGACAACATTACATAACCATGTTCAAATGTCGGTGGTTGGATATAGAGAGAGGCGTGCGTGTTCATCCAACTCATGGAATCATCGATATTAAATGTAAAAGTGTTCTCGTAGTAAATGAACCATTCTTATTGGCTCAACAGGCATATCATGTTTATTACACAAAGTACTGTGATACATCAAGAGACTTTACTGATTGGTGGAGTGTAATAAAAATCAAAATTCGAGACAATCAGTTTAGTCAAAGTGAATGTTCTTTCACTGATGTGCAAAGAATTGAAGTTTTTCAAGAGAGTACTCAAAATCAATCTTTTTTACAAAGAGACATGAGTATCGATGACTACACCCCACATTTAAGAGTCGGTGATGACAATGATGTTAATGATGTCACATATGAATTTGAAATGGTAAGAGATGAAGCAACTGTAACTCGAATGGATATCGATGATGTTGAGGAGGAATATGAAGATGACATTGACATATATGATGATGATGATGAAGATGAACACTGATAGAATTACATGGTATTTATATACAATCATAATATGTATATATGTATATATAATAGTAATTATAAATTATTTGATAACATTAACATTTTCTGTTTCAGATGGACGACGCCACATTTCGTGAGTTGGCGGATGCTGACCTGACTTTCGATGCGGATGAGTTGCTGATAGATGACCCTCATCCTGCAAGCGCTCCAGGGAGTACGCGGAGGGGGCGCGGTCTTGCACGATTGATGATTCCTGACCCCGTCCTCGAGCGACGTCCACGTCTTGGGTTTGATCCACGCACACGGAGGTGTGATAACCTATGTGATAACCTGTGAATTTGACTAAGATTTCATTAATCTATTCACATAATAAATGTTTATTATTTTTACAGTTTTCCGCATATAGCAGTCGAATAGGTAAACATTATTTTTCGCAACTATTTCTCTCAACCGTGGACCACATGGGAGCAGATTCCCATTGATGTGCAGCAGGCCATGTTCGGCCATTGGTTGGTACGTACGTAAATAAATAATTTTTATTTTGAAAATTTTTTCATTTCTAACTTGATATTTTGATTTATTTGTAGGGTTTATGGTATCCGATCAAGGATCCCATGTGTGACGCCATCCACGAGGCATGGGAGGTTCACATGCATGATCGCCTTCGTTAGTTTTTGCACAATTTAAGAAAAGCTGCGATGAAGAAAGCAGGAGTGTCAGATTTTGACGAGTCATGTAGAGCACACTGACCAGAGTACATTTCATCCCATGTATGGGATGGATTATGTGCGCACTGGTTGAGTAGTGCCTTTGAGAGGAGATCATCGGTGTGGAGGCAGAATCGGGGGAGACAGGAGGTGACTCATCGAGCTGGGAGTTGTTCTTTCAGTACTCATAGACAGCATCTGGTACGTACATTATTTATAAATATTTTATATAACTATAAATATTAATAGTTTATTTTTTATTCTTATAGGATGTCGAGCACCCCGATATTACAGAGTACGATGTATATCGGAGGATGTATAGTGATCCTGCTACTGGTGAGCTCAGAGGTGATTGTCAGCATCACATCGTGGTCAGTATTATTTGTTTTCAAGTTTAAAAATTAACTGCATATAATATATTCACAATTTTAATTTTAAATTGCAAATATAGGAGTCATATGAGGCCGCAGCGTCACAGGCCCGGCCTGAGAGTCAGGCCGAGTCATCAGATCAGACCACTTGCCGTCAGTTTGATGAGGCGGCATGGATGCAGGCCATCCAGTATGCCTTCGAGAAGGGCCGGGTAGTTGGTATCGGCTCTCGACTGACTCCCGGAGATTAATATGGTAGTGCTGCGATGTCGGCGTCCAGCTCGAGAGGAGCTCGTGCATCTTATTCTACTACACAGTATGAGGATCAGTTGTAATCTCAGACTGCACTGATAGAGAGTCTCCGACAGGAGTAGGAGAAGATGCATCAACAACATGAGGAGGAGTGTCGACGCCAGCAGCAGCTGTATGAGGAGCAGACGAGTCGGTGGCAGCAGCAGCATTAGGAGCAGATGGGGTACATGCACCGACTCACTCATGCTTTAGGGATGGAGTTTCCTCCACCACCATCTGCAGATCCCCCACCTCCCCCCCCCTTCAGATTAGAGTTTGTATTTATGTTATAAAATTTGTGAAATCAAAATATGATTTTTTTTCTATTCGTAGTTTCTGTCTCATTATAAAATATTAATAATATTATATTTTTAAATAACAATATTAATATGAATAATAATATTATTTATATTTTATAATATTTAATTTTATATATATATTAAAATTTTATAATATTATAATTTAATTATATTTTTTTGTAATACTTGAATTATTTTAATATTTGAATGTAAAATAATTCTATTATTTTTATATTAATTAAAATAACTTATTAATATTTTATTTATTTATGAATTATAATTCTAATATTATTATATGAATTAAATAATTTATTAATATTCTATTATTTTTTATTTTTGAATTATAATTCTATTATTATTATATTAATTAAAATAATTTATTATTTTTATTTGTGAATTATAATTCTATTATTATATTAATTTAAATAATTTATTCGTAATTTATTTTTATTATTTTTTTATAGTATTTACGATGGGATACTATGCCCGTCGCAAATATTATTATTATTATATGCATTAAAATAATTTATTAATAATTTTTTATTTTTTTTAAAAAAAATAGTTTTTTGCGACGGGTCCCGTCGCAAAAATTATTTTAAAAGTTTTTTACAAATATACGGAGTACTATTTGCGACGGGGAGAATACCCATCGCAAAAAAAGGTTTTAGCGACGGGCCCGTCGCAAATAAGTGTTGTTGTGACGCCGTTTTCAGCAACATGCCATTTGCGACGGGCCCCCGTTGCAAAAAGCCATTTGCGACGGGATCCCGTCGCAAATGACCCGTCGCAAATACCTGTTTTTCTAGTAGTGGACAGACAACACTGATCGAGGTGGAGTCTAGTGGAGCGGTACGGTACTTGGAGGTGGACCACTTGGAGGGACGTACACGGAGCAGACAACCGGACCCGAGGAGCTGAGGAGACCATCTTTACCCGCCCTTCTAGTGGGATAGCTGGAGGACGACTCGATGGTTGCTGATTTACTTTACCATTGTCGTACATGCTTTTTAGTTGTATTGTATTTTCAGTTGGGTTTGTATTCTGGCCCATTTACTTTCCAGCACTTACTTTTGTACTCAGTTTACTTAGTGTTTACTTCAGCTTGCATACTCTACTGTGTTTGTTTACTTATATAAAGGCAATGCCTTCCCTTTTATCGGGATTTACACCTTTGCTGCTAGTCGCCAGCCCCTGGCCTATGGAAGGCGGGCCTGGGGTAGTCACGGCACGGGCCCCAGGGACGGGTCGTGACATATATATTGGTTTGTTTTGGATTTTAGTTTGTTTGAACTATATATTATAATTTTGAATGTTCTAATTTTAATAGTGTATTAATAGTTTTTTATTATTCTTATTATTGTCATCTTCTTGTTTTTTATTTTGGTCAGCTATGGTGATGAATTTAGAAAATAATTTTCTTAAAAAATTTATATGGTATATTTCATAATCCATTAGAAAATATATATATATATATGGGTTTTCAATTTTTTATATAATAAACAGCATGAAAACCAACTTTTTCATATTATTTATTAGAAAGATGACTGGAAATCCTCTTTTTCATTTTGGTATAACATGTTGGGTATCAAATAAACAATGTGAAAATTCATTTTCTACATAAGTTATAAGATAACTGACACAGAAAACCTTTCTAAATGTGTTTATCATGTCAGTTATCAAATAACTGATGTAAAAACCCAATTTGATAATTCATTTACAAATGCTATTTTTTATGAAATATTAATGACTTGTTTACACTGTCACCTTTAATAACGACACCTAATAAATTATGTAAAAATTTAAAAAATGATGTGAAATAGAATATTCTAATGACATGTGAGGTTAGTTTATTGTATTATCATCCAACATGAATGGAATGTCTATTTTTTATTTAGTGTCTCAAAACCCAATAACCATTGTGAAGTATGCATAAATGAATTTAGTATATTTTAAGAACTTGGATATTCTGATATAATAGTGGATATAGGGATTATAGTTACATATAAGATTATAAAAGAAAGGTTGAATACATAAGAAACTCTAAAAATACATAGGCAATTAGATATTCATTCATTTATGAAATTTTTTTGATTAATTCATGGGGTAGTTTTTATAAGGGGACCATTGAATTATGTAGGTCTTGAAAGTATGTTCATTGTGATATTGAATGCCAAAGAGATAGGGAGATGTTAATTAATTATTTTAATATATATATATATAATGAAACACCAAAAATCAAATTTTTCAATAGAAATTATTGTGGGTATTATGGAAAATAATGTTCATCTCTTGAGGTTAATGATGATCATCATTGTTAGTAATCACTAAGGTAGAGTTTCAAATGGAAATCTCATTTGAACACAATTTCTGATTAAGGATATGATAAAGACATGGTTAAACGTATAGTTACTATCAAATATAAAATATCTAATGTATTATTTTACTATTTATCAACACAATCTTATATATATGAATAATTATTAATGGGTATCAAAATTCCACCATAATATATTGATGATGAATTAGATATGAAACCCCAAAATGGATCAATGATCACATCTAATGTTTATGATTCATCTATGGTTCCTAGTTCTGGGAATGATCTTTCTAAAAATATTTTTATTGTATATCTAGTTTACTTTTATGTCATTATAATAATATATTGGTGGTTTCTACATAAATCTCACATCAATTACCACTGAATGGATGCCATGTTTGATATTTTTAACAAAACTATGATCATTTAATAGTACACAGATAAAATTCAACATTTAGTTGAAATTAATTACATTGTATGTTTCCTAATTCCAATTTATAATTCTTTTTTATCTCAATAGGATGGGCATAATAGTATTTTTAATGATATGAATATTGAGTGGAAATTTGCGGATTTCTTTACAGAATTGTTTCCCAGTTTTCTCTTGAATCATGAAGTTGAGTTCTTAACAGAACTCATACATAATGAAACATCTATTTCAAGGACCCCATATATAATGGTGGATATTTAGTATTATGAATTGAAGAATAAAATATAGTTTAAAATTTAATATGGGTTTCATTTTACATGTGTGTTAACTTGGGGTGTTCCATTTCTTTTTCTTAAGAAGAAACATGTTTCAATGAAACTCTGTATTTAATATTAAGAACATAAAAACATAAATATCCAGAAAAAGTACCCTATAAAATGTATAGATGAATAATTTTTCAAATTATATAGTGATAAATAATTTTACAACATTGAACATCAATAGATGTATCATCATTTAAGGGTTATTAAGGAGGATATACCAATACCAACGTTCCATTCATGGTATGGAAAATATTAATATATAGTAATTCCATATTTCTATGTAATTTCATCACTATAATAGTGGATTTAATGAATATTTTCTTTAAGCATTACTTCTAACTGTTTCTATAAGGCCCCAGCCTTAAACCTTAATTAATCATGAGTTATTACAAGATTACACATTGAGGATCTTTTTAGGTTTAGAGTTATAGAGAATTAGATCATGAAACTTGCATTACATTCCACATTTAAACAAAGTGGTTACATAAAAGATAGTATTCATTCTTCCCATCAACGGAAACATATTTAAAATAAAACACGGATTCTTTCTTGACACATCCTTGACACTATCATCACGTCATGTACCTTTCCCTTGACCTGTGAAAAACATTTCAAAAACATGGGATGAGCATAAAAAGATCAGTAAGGGTTATAAAAATATGGAATGGAAACATGAGTTCATATATACATAAGAATGAAGTCATACTTTACCCATAAAACATATCCACTTTAACATACCTCATCAAATCATGAATAAATCTTAGAAATCATAAGACATAAAAGGTTACTTGAGGCATTCATAACTTTCTTACGTAGGGAGTAACCCACTTGGTTACGTTTGGAATACCCATCACAGTATATTCCCTAAATCTCTTCAGAGAAACCTTAACGTTTCACTCCTTCACGTTACCCAATGCATTGGAGAGCTATATCGGGCTCACCCACCCTTAGTTTATCACGGAACCACCCGTTTACATAACAATTCCCAAGAACCTCAACATAATCATATCACATAAAACATGCATAAAGGAAACATAACATTTCCACCTTTCAATCACAAGATATCAATACAAAACATTGATATAAAAACATTATGAAAACCATTTTCAATACCAAAATAAAAGAAAAGTAAAACATGGTATTTATTTTTTTTTTTAAAAAGTTATGGCTTATAGAGGAAGCTGAAACTCAAATAATGGTCACGGCGGCGGAGAAGTCATTGTCGCCGCATACGTATGACAAAAAATTCCCTTTTGTCATTTAGTAAAATGCTTTGTATAAAAAAAGATTCCTTTCAGATAAATGTAAAAGTCAAAGGGGTTTATACACTGTATAAAATAAGGTTGTGAATAAAACAAAATATGCCTCAATGAAAGGAGATTGAGACTAAGTCCCATACAAAGATGGTATCCTTGGATTAAGGATAAATCAATTACATAATTATGTGTGACAAACTAATACACCAAATATAAGTGGATATTAAGTGTAAAACAATCAGAGGTTATTCACACATATTCATAGAACGTCATATTCAAGGAGTACAAGCTTATCCCAAAGAATCGAAATTGGGTTAAGAACTTCCCTTGCAATAATTAGACAGCCTAACGGCGTCACTTCAAAATTCAGAAAAAGAGTTGATGAGAGATAAAAAGGGTATCTCATCACTTGGACATAAAATTTACATCAATAAGGATATAGAGGAACATATCCCAAAATAATATTATGTGAATTAAAAGACATAACAAAATAAGTCTTTTAAAAAGAGGAGTGTGAAAGGTTCCCTTACCGACATGGGTATCTTTCGAAACATACGCCCCGTGAAAGAAGGACAATACATCATTGATGTAAATACTCATAAATGAAAGACTATTACACAATGAGTAAAATAATGGTCAGTACATACACCACTCAAAGGAAATTGTGGCAAATGTATCATAAATCTCACGGGAATAAAAGTGAGATGAAAAATCACTTACGAAAATTCGGCAGCCTAACGACGCCACTCGAAACTTCCAAAATGGATTGATGAGAGATATAGGGTCTCTCATCATATGAACATAAAAATTACAGTATGTGTAATATAAAAGAACATCCCAATAACAAGAAATATGAGCTTAGAAGGAATGACATAAAAGAGTGTACTTAAAAAGAAAGAGAGGAGTAGGATCCCTTAGCTCAAGTCCAACTTGTCTTCTTCGTTTCTTTATATTCCTGAACAATAAACTTTGGTCAATTAATAATTTCCTAAGTACCTCCTTTAGAGATTATTATTCAGTTCATATCACATATTATAATGTTATAATAATTGTTTAATAATGTCAGTTCATATCAGACGTTTTTGCCGATGTTTGGTACATGAGTCAAAAATGAACTTGTTTAAAAAAAAGATTGCTCATGTAGTTATAAGTAAATAATTTCCAGAATAGTATTAACGATTAAAATATCATATATATCCAGTAAATATTAATTTCATACTATTCCATATCATTTGGAGATAAAAAACAAAAATCATCGTTCATGGAGACGGTAGGCCGTACGTACGCATGAACACTACTTTCATTTTTTGTCATATTAATGGAATTAAAACAAAATGAGAGAGATATATATATATTATAATTCCAGAATGATATCCATAATTTTGATGTAATATATTACATATATATCCATTATATATATGTACTTATAGCATTACATAACATTTTGAGATAAGAAATGAAATGTACCGTTCATGGAGACGGTAAGCTGTATGTACGCATGAACGCTACTTCCATTTCTATTTCATATTTAATGGAATTAAAACATAATGATAAATAATAGTATTTTAATTCCAGTATGGTATAATATATAATATCATTAAATATATCCTTTATATGTACCACATATGGTACTAACGAATCAAATCACTTTGAGGGGGCGGTAGTCCGCACTTCCTTAAATGAAGATATCGCGTTTACCCATAATGGAAACCATAAAGGTATGCCCAAAATGAAAAATACAGAAGCTTAAGTAAAACCTAAACATATTAGATATCATATATAAATATAGTGTCATATTAATGGCCACCTTTGAAGGTGTTAGAAGAATTTTGAACAATCGTTGTTTCGGGAGGCAGAAATTCGCCATCCACAGAAACAGTATGTTCTTTAACCATTAGATGTAGTTGTGTGTAATTGTAGCTCTAATAATTATTATAACAACATCATATTATATTGAATATACTTGATTTGTTACAAAATAAATTAATAAAAAGAGTTTATGGGGTTGGAGAAGCAAAATAAAACAAAAGGACACAAGTGAAGACATTACCTTAAAATCGGGTAACTCCCTTTGGTTTGAGCTCAAAGGTTTCCTTGGGAAGAATTATTCCCAAAGTGAGGATTCAAGGAGTAATAGAGTGAAGTTTAGAGAAAAAATGGGCAGGGGTTGGACGAGCCAAAGGCTTTGGGAGTGAGGGTAAGGAGGTAGAGGTGGGGGCCTTTTATAAGAGGAGAGGAGGGGCACTCTTGTAAAGTTACAAAATGTTACTTTATTTCCAAAAGAGTATCGGATTTTGAAGGTCACACATTAATTAATTTCTAGGTTAAGGTGATAAGGGTTCGAAATACACTCATACAATAGGTTTTGGACATGTTTATGTCTTATATATTACATTAGCATTCCATTTTATTTAAATCGTTAACTAATGAGGTCATCGCTGCATCATCATGATGTCATAAATAATTTAATTTATTTAATGTCTAAAAATTATAAAAAAAATACTATGATGTAGGAAATATTTTTATCTTTCCAATGCCTATTTATAGACAAAAATATGACTTTTATAACACCATGTAAAAATTGGTTTTGTAAAACATCTCATGTTTGTGTCATTTTTACTTTAACATTAAATAAAAAGATATTTATGTCATTTTCCAACCAAAGTGGCTCCATGGGGGCCCCAAGTTGACCCATGGATTGTCTTGGTCGGCCGTGACATATCCAATGAGAGTAGGACATGTGTCTTGGTCATTTCATTTTATTAAAACATTATTATTACCATAAACTACACTAATTACCTCTAATCGCGATTAAAAACTTAATAAGTTACTATTCACCAAAAAATTATTTTTATCCCATTGAACCAAATTTTACTTATTAATGACAACCATGTATGTAGGATTTTTGAAATTCAAAACACAAAGATGGAAAAATTTCATTTAAATGGAAAAATCAGTTTTTATAAGTACCACTTAGTGGTTTCACTATTCATAAAAAATTGAAGTTTTTCAGAAAAATACCAAAAATTCACCCTAAGATATATTTGATATTCCAAATTCAAAAATGAATTCTATTTTAAAAAATTCAAGACATATAAGTCACATTAATTAATTTAATAATTAATTCCTGCTGTCAGATGAAATAGCGTGTTTTTATGAAATAATAAGTATCAAAAGATTGACACAAGTTTAAGTCTGATTTCAAAGTGAAATTAATTACAACGACCACTATTGGGTTTAATGGTAAAAATATATTATAATTTCACTTTAAAACCAATTCAAAAGATAATCTAATCATATAAATAAATTATATTAAAAAGTGGTTTTGAATAAAAATACAACATTTTACACTATTCATTAAAAAATGAACTTTATCGGAAAGATACCAAAAATTTACACAAAGTAAATTTTGATGTCCCGACTCTTAAGAAGAGTTTCATTTGGTCTAATATATTGTATAAGAGTGAAAAAAACTATATTTAATGACGGTTCTCCATCAAAAGGCGATAAGTGAACCTTTAGTGAAAACTAGGGCATATACGCCTAAAATTGAATTCTTTCCGTATTTTAATCCTTTATAGTTTATTGGATAAATGTAAAAACATTTAAAAACATGTGTAATCATATTTTAGTTATTTATATCCATTCCCGCCAATACAACGGCTACATGTTAACTACCATTTAAAATAATATTATTTTATTACTAGAGTGCAACGTAAGATTCCCAAGAAACACGTTGTTGCGTGTTGGGTATGTCATCGAGCATAGCGTCCCCTTTAAAGTAATATTAATACTTTATTCACAAATATGGATAAATATGAAAATTTCATATTCTTTATTTACCTGGGGTGTTACATCCTTCCCCCCTTTTGGGAATTCTGTCCTCGCAATTTTTAAAATTGAGCTTGGAAACATCCTTGAAAGTCCCACATCGGAACAAGAGTCAGTAAAACAATCACTTTAAAATAAAGAAAGATAAGTACAAAGGTTACCCGAGTTAACCCATACTAGGATTCCATGTAGAAAAATATGGACATGGAGGAAAAAACATAGGGTCATGTTCTGATGGAGAGTGATAGAAAACATGTTTAGGAGAAAGTTAAAAATAAGAAAATCACAAACTTGTGATGGGTTAAACGGTGTTGGGTTCCCTAGTAGGAAAAGTTAATAGACAACATTTTTGCTTTAAGTTACTTTTTATTGAGGAATTTATTTTTGAGCTAAAATAAAACATAAGGAAACATACTTACTTGTCATGTTGACTTCCAACTTTTACTAGTTTGCTTAATCAGACTCATATTTTTTCCAAAAGATGAGTATTTAGGGAGACTTGTTCGCATTAAGAGTACTATAATCAATTTCTAGAGAATCACCTAATCCACAAAAGAGAACTATATACATCCCATGTCTTTAGGCTTTAACCAAAACCAAAACCAGAAAGGTTAGTACAAGGTCAGATAATCCAAAAAAAGATAACCCTTTATAAAAATAAAATCTATTCTTAATCTCAAAATTTTTCCAACAAAACCCAAAGTTCTACTAGGACCATTCGATGACCAATTTGTCCTTAAAATTCTTCAAATTAAACCAATATAATATTGGAACCCAAATATTTGAAGGATTTAGTCACATAGTCTTCCAAGATAAATCTTAACATTTATCTCCAAACAAAATCAGTTGCTCTTAATGTCTTGTATTGAAATGTAATTAACCTAATCACATATCCTCCATGATAGGTTAATAAATATCCATAGATAACCCAAAATAAACTTACTCTTAATTAATAAAATCATCTAACTAAAAAGAATCAGTCAAAATGACCAGGGACTTCACATAGTCCAGTGGTAGGCAATAAATACCAGTCGCACTTTGGTTGTGGGTTCAATTCCTGTAGCTTTGTCCTACGCGACGGGTTGTCACACGGTCTGCGTGTTGTCCTTTTTCCAAAACTATATAATTCTTAAATAATTCCCCAAAAAGAGATAAAATCATCAAAAATGATCATAACATATTTTAACCTCAAGTTTATCTCATGCATTTCATTTTCTAGCATATCATATAATAACCTATAATTACCTCAAAAGTGTGGATCATATAAACTCGAATTGTTACCTTTATAATTATTACCTGAACTTCCACATCGATTGGTCATCTTGTACATGATGCATTACAGAACATACCAAGGTTCAAGTGGTTGATCATGACTACTTGATAGTTGGTTTAGAACAACCACGAGTTTCCTCATTGAATAACCCATTTCATCTAGTCTCTTAATCAAAGAACCACCACAGTTTCCTTCAAACCAATTGTCACTTTGGTTCCTGCTAGATCCAGAAATTTACTAAAACCAAAAAGGTCAGTTTGAGTATATCAACAAAACCATCATGTACTAATGAGTAAGATAAACACTAAGATATACTTACTCATTCACTTTATCTAAAACTGGGACTCTTTATGAAATCCTAACCATTATGGTAATGTCACTTATGCTTAAAGAATACCCTAACCTCTAAAGTTATCTAAACCGACATTTGATACCAACTATAAGGCCCTAGCCTTAAACCTTACTTAATCTTGAGTTATTACAACATTACCCATTGAGGATCTTTTCAGGTTTAGAGATTTAGAGAATTAGATCATGAAACATGCATTACATTCCACATTTAAACAAAGTGGTTACATAAAAGACAGTATTCATTCTTCCCATCAACGGAAACATATTTAAAATAAAACACGGATTCTTTCTTGACACATCCTTGACACTAACATCACGTCATGTACCTTTCCCTTGACCTGGGAAAAACATTTCAGAAACATGGGATGAGCATAAAAACCTCAGTAAGGGTTATAAAAATATGGAATGGAAGCATGAGTTCATATATACATAAGAATGAAATCATAATTTACCCATAAAACATAGCCACTTTAACATGCCTCATCAAGTCATGAATAAATCATAGAAATCATAAGACATAAAAGGTTACTTGAGGCATTCATAACTTTCTTACGTAGGGAGTAACCCTCTTGGTTACGTTTGGAATACCCGTCACAGTATATTCCCTAAATCTCTTCGGAGAAACCTTAACGTTTCACTCCTTCGCGTTACCCAATGCATTAGAGAGCTATATCGGGCTCACCCACCCTTAGTTTATCACGGAACCACCTGTTTACATAACAATGCCCAAGAACCTCAACATAATCGTATCACAAAAAAATGCATAAAGGAAACATAACATTTCCACCTTTAAATCACAAGATATCAATACAACACATTGATATAAAAACATTATGAAAACCATTTTCAATACCAAAATAATAGAAAAGTAAAACATGGTATTTATTTTTCTTTTAAAAAGAAGGTATGGCTTGTAGAGGAAGCTGAAACTCAAATAATGGTCGCGGCGGCAGAAAAGTCATTGTCGCCGCATATGTATGGAAAAACATTCCCTTTTTTCGTTTAGTAAAATAATTTGTATAAAAAAGATTCCTTTCAGATAAATGTAAAAGTAAAAGGGGTTTATACACCATATAAAAGAAGGTTGTGTATAAAAAAAATATGCCTCAATGAAAGGAGATTGAGTCAAAGTTCCATACCAAGATGCTATCCTTGGATTAAGGATAAATCAATTACATAATTATGTGTGACAAAATAATACACCAAATATAAGTGGATATTAAGTGTAAAACAATCAGAGTTTATTCACACATATTCATAGAAGGACATATTCAAGGAGTACAAGCTTATCCCAAAGAATCGAAATTGTGTTAAGAAGTTCCCTTGCAATAATTAGACAGCCTAACGGCGTCACTTCGAAATTTAGAAAAAGAGTTGATGAGAGATAAAAATGGTATCTCATCACTGGGAAATAAAATTTACATCAATAAGGATATATAGGAACATATCCCAAATTAATATTATGTGAATTGAAAGACATAACAAAATAAGTTTTTTAAAAAGAGGAGGGTGAAAGGTTCCCTTACCGACATGGGTATCTTTTGAAACATACGCCCCGTGAAAGAAGGACAATACATCATTGATGTAAATACTAATTAATGAAAGAATATTACACAATGAGTAAAATAATTGTCAGTACATACACCACTCAAAGGAAATTGTGGAAAATGTAGCATAAATCTCACAGGAATAAAAGTGAGATGAAAAATCACTTACGAAAACTCGGCAGCCTAACAGCGCCACTTAAAACTTCCAAAAATGGATTGATGAGATCAAATAGGGTATCTCATCACATTACAACAAAATGTACAGAAAGAGGAATATGAAATAACATCCCCCATCATAACGAATAGGAGCTAAAAATAAGTGACATAAAGGGGAGTACTTAAAGAGAAAGAGAGAGGTTAGATATCTTACGAAAACTCAGCAGCCAAACGGTGCCACTCGAAACTTCCAAAATGGATTGATGAGAGAGAATAGGGTCTCTCATCATATGAACATAAAAATTACAGTATGAGTAATATAAAAGAACATCCCAATGACAAGAAAGATGAGCTTAGAAGGAATGACATAAAAGAGTGTACTTAAGAAGAAAGAGAGGAGTAGGATCCCTTACCTCAAGTCCAACTTGTCTTGTTCATTCCTTTATATTACTGAATAATAAACCATGGTCAATTAATAATTCCCTAAGTACCTCTTTTAGAGATTATTATTCAGTTCATATCACATATTATAATGTTATAATAATTGTTTAATAATTTTAGTTCATATCAGACGTTTTTGTCGATGTTTGGTACATGAGTCAAAAATGAACTTCATTAAAAAAAAGATTGCTCATGTAGTTATAAGTAAATAATTTACAGAATAGTATTAATGATTAAAATATCATATATATCCAGTAAATATTCATTTCATACTATTCCAGATCATTTGGAGATAAAAAACGAAAAGCACCGTTCATGGAGACGGTAGGCCGTACGTACGCATGAAGGCTACTTTCATTTTTTGTCATATTAATGGAATTAAAACAAAATGAGAGAGATATATATATATTATGATTTCATAATTATATCCATAATTTTGATGTAATATATTACATATATATCCATTATATATATGTACTTATAGTATTACATAACATTTTGAGATAAGAAATGAAATGTACCGTTCATGGAGACAGTAAGTCGTACGTACGCATGAACGCTACTTCCATTTCTATTTCATATTTAATGGAATTAAAAAATAATTATACATAAAAGTATTTTAATTCTAGTATGGTATCATATATAATATCATTAAATATATCCTTTATACGTACCACATATGGTACTAACGAATCAAATCACTTTGAGGGGGCGGTAGTCCGCACTTCCTTAAATGAAGATATCACGTTTACCCATAATGGAAATCATAAAGGTATGCCCAAAATGAAAACTAAAGAAGCTTAATTAAAACATAAACATATTATATATCATATATAAATATATTGTCATCTTAATGGCCACCTTTGAAGGTGTTAGAAGAATGCTGAACAATCATCGTTTCGGGAGGCAGAAATTCGCCATCCACGGAAACAATATGTTCTTTAACCATTAGATGTAGGTCTGTGTAAGTGTAGCTCTAATACATATTATAACAACATACTAGTATATTTAAGATACTGTATTTGTTACAAAATAAATGAATAAAAAGAGTTTAGGGGGTTGGAGAAGAAAAATAAAACAAAAGGACACAAGTGAATACATTACCTTAAAATCGGGTAACTCCCTTTGGTTTGAGCTCAAAGGCTTCCTTGGGAAGACTTCTGCCCAAAGTGAGGCTTCAAGAATTAATATAGTGAAGTGGAGAGGCAAATTGGGCAGGGGTTGGCCGAGCCAAAGGCTTTGGGAGTGTGGGTAAGGAGGTAGAGGTGGGGGCCTTTTATAAGTGGAGAGGAGGGGCACTCTTGTAATGTTACAAAATGTTACTTTATTTTCAAACGAGTTTCAGATTTTAAAGGACCCACATTGATTTATTTTGAGGATAAGGTGATAAGGGTTCTAAATCCACTCATCAAATAGGTTTTGGACATGTGTAGGTCTTAGATATTACATTATCTTTCCATTTTATTTAAATCGTTAAATAATGAGGTCATCGTTGCATCATCATGATGTCATAAATAATTTAATTTATTTAATGTCTAAAAATTATAAAACAAATACGATGATTTAGGAAATCGTTTTAGCTTTCCAATGACTATTTATAGTCAAAAACATAACTTGTATAACACCATGTAAAAATTGTTTTTGTAAAATATCTCATGTGTGTCTCATTTTTACATTAACATTAAATAAAAAAATATTTATGTCATTTTCCAACCAACGTGGCTCCATGGGGTCCCCAAGTTGACCCATGGATTTTATTGGTCGACCATGACACATCCAATGATGGTATGACATGTGTATAGGTCATTTCATTTTATTAAAACATTATTCTTACCATAAACTACACTAATTACCTCTAATCGCAATTAAAAACTTAATAAGTTACTATTCACCAAAAAATTATTTTTATCCCATTGAACCACATTTTAATTATTAATGACAACCATGTATGTCAGATTTTTGAAATTCAAAACACAAAGATGGAAAAATTTCATTTAAACGGAAAAATCAGTTTTTATAAGTACCACTTAGTGGTTTCACTATTCATCAAAAATTGAAGTTTTTCAGAAAAATCCCAAAAATTCACCCTAAGATATATCTGATATTCCGAATTCAAAAATGAAGTCTATTTTACCAAATTCAAAACATATAAGTCACATTAATTAATTTAATAATTAATTCCCGCTGTCATATCAAATAGCGTGTTTTTATGAAACAATAAGTATCAAAAGATTGACACTAGTTTAAGTCTGATTTCAAAGTGAAATTAATTCCAACGACCACTATTGGATTTAATGGTAAAAATATATTCTCATTTCACTTTAAAACCAATTAAAAAGATAATCTAATCATATAAATAAATTATTTTAAAAATAGGTTTTGTATTAAATACAACATTTTACACTATTCATTAAAAAATGAACTTTATCGGAAAGATACCAAAAATTTACACAAAGTAAATTTTGATGTCCCGATTCTTAAGAAGAGTTTTATCTGGTCCAATAGATTGTATAAGACTGAACAAAACTATATTTAATGACGGTTCACCATCAAAAGGTGATAAGTGAACCATTAGTGAAAACTAGGGCATATACGCCTAAAATTGAATTCTTTCCATATTTTAAGCCTTTATCTTTTATTGGATAAATGTAAAAACATTTAAAAACATGTATAATCATATTTTAGTTATTTTCATCCCATCCCTCCAATACAACGGCTACATGTTAACTACCATTTAAAATAATATTATTTTATTATTAGAGTGCAACGTAAGATTCCCATGAAACTCGTTGTTGCGTGTTGGGTACGCCATCGAGCATAGCATCCCCTTTAAAGTCATAATAATACTTTATTCACAAATATGGATAAATATTAAAATGTAATATTCTTTATTTACCTGGGGTGTTACAGTTTTGGGGGTATTTATTGATGCTATTATTATATATTTAATGATAAAGGAAGAGTAAGATGTTTAAATTTGAAATTTACTTATGATAATGTGAAAGGGGAAGATCTATGAAAAAAATAAAAAATATGAATTCTAAATATGAAAGGTTACATTTTTGGGACAAATAATCTCTATATATAGAATATTAGTGGATCCCATAAAGATTGAAGTTGTTAAACATTTTACAAAACCAAACCATGTAAGTACAATCCATGGTGTTTATGGGTTGATGGATATTGATGATATATTATTTAAAATTTCCCATGAATCTATAATATGCTCACTACGTTAACTCTGAAGGGTGACAAGTTCTTCTAGCTAGAAGAATGTAAGGAATCTTTTAAGGAACAAAAAATATTAATTAGTGCACTGAGGCATTCATTACCCAACCATGGAGAATGGTACGTAATATTTAGGTATTCATCAATGTTTTGACTAAGATGAGAAATATTATATAATGATGTAGTGAAAAATTATTCCTTAAATAAATTGAATTTTCCTTAAAATCGTTAGCCAGCTCCTAATTTTATGTGACATGTCATATTTTTTTCATTTAAGATATAGTGTAATTGAATTTATTATGATATATGTGATATATATTTATGAAATAAAGGTTTAATGGATATTATAACAAAAATATTTTTATCATTATCACAAAAAATGGATTGAGGATATTAAAGAAAATGACTCCTCAATTGTTCACCACTAAAGAATGGAATATAGAGTGGGTGATGATCTGAGTCAAAGTGATCATTCTATATTATATATGATGTGAATCAAAATAGATCCAATATGACTAGATTTTCTAAGGATGGATCATATTATCAAAATATAATAGAATAAATATTATCTTTATCATATGAGTTTCAAATAATTTACCCAAGTGAATATTAATGTGGATCATAAAGAAGACATAGTGCTACATAAAAAGTATAGAATTTTTATGAATTTTAACCCTTATTTTGATTGAATGATAACTTTTAGGAATCGTGTATGTCTTCAATCCACATCATATTTGAATACGGATCTATAAGATGTTGCTCACAGTTTAATATTCTCTATTCATCCTTGATTTAAAAAAGACTTATCAGGACATGAAAGTGCATTTACTATTACACAACATGAATTAAGATATTGTTGAAAATGAATCATTGGGATTGTCATTTCATCATGTTAATACTGAGAGACTTTTGATTATGTAGATTTTATAAGCATTACCAATACCATAAATGAAATAGAAAAAATCATCATTTACTTTTTTCATCTGACTCTATAATACATCCAACTACCATAAATCCATTTTTGTTGTAGTATATTACACTATGATACTATCTAACTTCACATACATCAATGAAAAAATATAGCGATATCATCTTTTAAATATTTTTATTAATAAATAGTTAATGTTGGAAGGAGTTCCATATTCATTTTTATCTAGTTGGGATCAATGGTCTACTTCTTTTTTATAGGGAACTATTCTATAGAATGTGGATACATATTTTTGTTTTAGTATTTCTTATGATCATATTAGGGATGGTTAGTATGAAAAAAATTATACCCAAGAGGATATGATGAGATATTTTTCAATGTATTTCAATAGTATTTCAGATCAATATATATGTTTAGTGTATTTTTCCTATATCCATTTCTTACAAATAAGTATTCAGACATTACATTATGATTCCTTGTATGAAAATAAGTGTTAAAAAACAATGTGTTTAGAATAAGTTGGATAATGAAAGATATTAGGTCGATATCAACCTCAAAATATGGTAGGTAATGTTACATTCATTCAAAAAATCTAATGGTTTCAAAAATCTGAAATGATATGTTGATAATTATTAGTGTGATCAGAAATGTGGTTTTGGTGAGAATGTATTTTAGTTAATTTAACCATCTAAGAATTTTTTTATGTTAGTTATAAAGGTAAATTTGATCACTTGATATGTTTTTTCTTTTTAGATTCTTTTCCCAAAAGGGACAATAGCCTAGTTATTGTTGCTTCAGTAGAACCAATCACAACATAAACAATGTCTTCCATTTAACTTAGAGGTCATTCCACAGAAGAATCATCATTCCTATGAATAATAATGAGTATAAATCTTGAATTATAATGATAAAGTGAAACATAGAAGGACTACACACCTGGTTAAATTTATCTATAGGAATGAGAAATCCAATGAATCCTCTTGGGAACCTGAGGAAGTGATAATGCATGGATATCCGTATTTTATTATATCAAAGTGTGACAATATTGCAATTGAAATTAATTTTATGGGTGTATATTATAAACCAATGTTATTTTATGAAATTATTTTTCTAAATGAATTTAATCTCATTGATATCCAGGGATTCAAATAATACCATTTCAAAACAAATTGTAATATATTATAATGCCATAATCCAACTATCAAATTAGAGAATTTTAATAACACTAACTAAATATTTAATCTTATATTCATTTACATGTATAATATTCATTTGTTCTCAATTTATTACAAATGAAAATAAAAATCATTAGAAAGTAATGGAAATGTTTTTCTGAGAAATAATGTTTTTAGTCACACATTGTTTTTTCATTATAATAACATAAATTAATGAGTATCAATTAATTTCTGTAATGATATTTTTATATTATATTTTCATTTAATATTTTATTAATACATGTATTGATTTTTCTAGGAATGTGGTAACAAAAATAATATATATTTATGATTTAGAACTACATTTTTCTATAACATGGTTTTGTCCAGTTTTGTGATGTTCTTTGAAAATAATTTTCCACATTTAGATATTCATCTCAGAAATGATTTTTATTAAATAAATATTTCCAATTTGTCTTATAATTATTGTTTTTATAATTTTCATTAAATATTATTTTTATGATGAATAATAAAAAATACTGATTTTTATTAAAAATTGTATTTTGATGTAATGAATTTATAAACGTTAATTATTTTTAATTTATTTTTAAAAGAAATATTTTTTCAATTACATTATTATTTATCCAATATAGTTCATTTGAGTAAATTATATTTTTATTTCTGATATAATTATGTTTTATACTAAATAAAACGTTTTCTTTGGAAAAACTATTTTCTTCACGTTCACATATTTTACTTGAAATTAAATTCTTTAAATTTTAAAAAATATTTTGATAAAATATCTTCATTACTTTGATTCATAATTATTAATATTAGGTAATAAGGACAAAAAATGTTTTTATCATAATGAAAACAAAAAATCATAAAAATATGTTATAAGGGTTAATGAAAAATCATATTTAACAAGAGTTATTCTATAATGATAATGGATAAAATGAAATAATAAAATTATTAAAACCCATTATATGGTCTTAATTACACCTTAATTTTATAAAAATTTCATATTTTCTTTTTTGGAAAAATTTTTCTAAAGAATTTTAGTTGACATTATTTCAAGACATTGAAAATTTAGAAGTGTGCCACTCACCACAATTATAAAAGGGAACCTCCAACCAAACTTATCCACACATATAAAACCATTTATCATAAATAACCACAAATAATATATCCCCAATACCCTTATCCACAGTATATATTTGATATTTTTTCAAAATACTAGCCCAAGTGTCATTACTAAGTAATCCAAATGAGTTTGTTTCTATTAAATGGTTATTATCTTCACCATGCACATTCATTATACTTATTATTTAACCCCCTTCAATTACTTATTAATAATGTATTAAAATAACATCTATATATACATATATATCATATTTTCTTATTTTATAATTTTAATGTGACAACCTATATCCATCTCATATTCCATCAAATGGGAAATAATTCTCTTGATCATGTGATTGGTGGACTACCACTTCACAAACCGATGTAATTCATTTTCCATCATAGTATCACAGTAATATATATAATAATAGATTAAATATATATATATATATATGATATTTATGAAATAATTATACATATATAATTATAATAACATTTCTTCCGTATTACATTCAATATGTAGGAAGACTATAAATTCTATTTTACGTACGTGTGGACTACCACCCCCATGAAGGGATGCGATTCATTTTTCATTTGAATTTTTAATGTATTATATTAATGGCGGATTTTATTAAAACCAAATATTTATATGAAATCATAATTATTATGTAATGTTTATTTATTTTTTATCATTCCATATTCTATTTTTTTTAAAATGATAACATCATTCATGAACACGTAAAACTTACCATCTCGATGAATAGTAATATATATGTTTTCTGAATAATTTTTTTGTGTGACTACAAATATGATAAAAATAAATATATTTTGTATTCATATAATTATAGATATTATTTATATGATGTAACCATGATCTGTGTATGAGTACTAAAACAACCAATGAAAACATATATGAAAATGAAGCAGTGATCACTCAGAATAGTTACTTCTATAAAGAATTGATTGTAAATGGTTGATAAAAGTATATAAGTTAATAATATATGTTATTATTTATATGATTATTAATCATAAATATATGTAAAATAAAACCTTATTTATTATACAATATTTTTTAACATGTGCGATGAAACTAGGATAAAAGGAAAGTATTTTATGATACTATTTTAATGTTTACTAGGAATTATTATAAATAAGTTCCGAATGATGAAATTTATTAATATGACCATAAATAATCTAGTTAATTTTCTTCTACTTCATTTAAATGCTAATATTACATATTTCCCTATAAAATGTTCACTAATTAGAAATTCAATGAAGAAAAAAATATTTTTAAGGGAACCCGTATTTATTTATCTCTTCGGTTGAAAATTCCTTTCCTTGAATTAACAATTATTCTAAAAAAATTTCAAGACATTTTTCATTATTTTAATATTATATTATAAATTCAAATTTATCCATTATTTATATTTAAAATAAAACAAATATGATTCTTCATCTAATTTTTTGAATTTGAAAATTTTAATTTTTTTTGAAAATTGATAATGGAATATTATCTTTTAACATATATGAAATGAATGGTTTATCATACAAAAAATTAAAATAATAATCTGAATATTACTTGAAAAATTTATAGGCTTATTCACAATGAATAATTTTTCATATTATTCGCAGTATTTTATTACTTTATAAAATTGATTTCAAATTGAAAAGGATATTTTCAACATGAAATTCTTGAGGTTATGCTTCAATTTCTTTTTTCATCTATGATTACATAATTTGTTGTTAATTATACATTAATTGTTATATAATACAATTCTACTAACCTAATTCATTCTTTTTTTTGGAATATGATGATAATGATTTATGGAAGACTCTAAGAAACCCCTTTAATTTACATGTGTTAATTATGTTATAAAATACATTTCAATTCATTTGAATATGATAAGATTAAATGATAAAATGATTAAAAAACAATTTTTCTACATGGTTGATAATATTATTAGTATTTTAGGATCAAGTGGAACAATTACGTATGATTTTCATTGTATTATGGGACAAAAATTAAAAACATTGTATTTGTTAAATAATAATGAATTATTAATTACATAACAGTACTCATAATAATAACTAGTGGATTTATAATAATTAAATCTTTTGGAATTAGGTTTATAGAATAATATCATGAACATGGGATAAGACATTTTTACTGAAAATAACTTTAGCATAATTCTCAAATTTAATATCTTTTAAAACATCATGGGATAACATAATGACATGCATAAGAAAGGTGTGGGCTATAAAGCCCTGTAAGGCAATTTAAAGAGCATAACATGAAATAAGAATTACATGTTACAAAATAATCATTTCAAATCGACTAAAAAGGGTTCATACTCACAATCCTGATCAATGAGTCCTGATCAAGCAAGGTAATAGAAGAAAAAAACTAGAAATGAGGAAACAACATTAAACGTTTAATCATAAACTAACTTAAAGGATGTCCACAAATACATCATGGTTAAAAATGTATAGTGATGGATTAAGTTCACACCCTAATCTATTTCATGATGTCTGATGGGACTAAAGAAATACCCAATTCATTATAGTAAATTATATTTCATTGCAAACCCATTATTTTCATTCATTAACATACACAACTATTCCATGTAGAACATTCACTATTGGATCACATTTCATCATATTTAATTATGAGATCAATAGTTGTGGATTATATACAAGGATGTACCTAATCAATGTTTTATAATTGCATAAAGGTTAACCCTGATGATATGAAATGGTTGTGGGTATTCACTATAAATTGTTTTATCATTGAAAATCATAGGGAAAATTCACCAACATAATTGGGGAACATAGATTTCCATGAAAGTGATTAATGAGAGAGAAATGGTGATTTCATTATTTATACATCATAACGGTAATAATCTAGATATTCAAGAACATATAAAAAATTATAAATAAGAGAAAATGGGCATACCTTAATGATAAGTCTTGATAAATAGGAGAAGGATGAGATCTTCACCTAGAAACAAATTAGGTATAAACTATAAAGGGATCGTATAATTGATGTCACATTAAAAAAACAATTGGATTTTAGATGTATCGGTATAAATTCATTAATTTGGAACTAATTTAGTTTCAAAAGTTTAACTATAATTATAGTTTTTTAATGATATAGTAAATAGGGGAAATCTCATACTAAATTTTGGCATGATAATGTCTTAAGATAATTTCAAAATTATAGGGTATTAGTGATACATCATTGATAAGATATTTATTTTATTGTAGAAAATATTTTCTAATTTAATTAAAACATAACCAATTGAGATTAAAAAAATAAATATAAAGAAGGGCATTTAATCAAAAACAATTGGGGGTCCCTTACTAATTCTTTTCATCGTGACGGCCATATATAATGAATCATTGGGGGGATTACTGAGAGTGTAAGGGGAATCTCATCACATGGAAATAAATATGGGTGTAAGAGGTATGTATAAAGACTTACGCTAATAAGAAAAAATGGAATTTATGAGGAATAACATAAATTTTCTTCTTAAAAATAAAGGGGATTTAGAGATCCATGTCCTAGAAAGGGTAATTTCAATACATTTGGATGAATATACTGATATCTCGGGGAACATTTCAAGGAATCTATATAATGAAAGAAAGAGTAAGTATGCGGTCCTTGGTTTTTGGGGGAATATAATTTTGATCTTGTACATGTTTATATAGGATCAGATAGTAGAGTTATTTATTACTTTTTGGTCTTTTGTGTTGGATTAGCCTATATTTGGAAATTTCGGTGGCACTCTGTCGCTTTTTGGGGATTAAAATTGGATGCAGATTTAGGAATTCTCAGTAATCTAGTCTAACCCATATGGGGGGAATTTTTTGATGTTGGCTAGACTAAGATGTGGAATCTGGGTGTCACTACATATCCATCATAGACAACAATCAATCCAAACCTATTTCTGTGAATTCCCACTGTGTTGGTTTGAACCTTACACATTGGGGGATTTTTTTTAAATGGAGGTTAGACCAGGATATAGAATCCGACTGTCACTGTGTATACTTCAAGGGAAGTAATAAATCCCACATAGTTCTTGAGTTAAAAGTTTATATGTGGATCTGTCTCTCATATAAGAACTTTTGAACTTTTTCTTTCTACGGCACAGATCTGACTCATGTGTGATGAATCATTTGGTAGGGAAGAATTTATCACCCATTATTTAATCATCGTATAGCTAGGTACGTTTTTCGATGTATTTTAACAATTTAGATCATATACATGTATGGTGATATATAGTTTAACATCAAGTAGATATAATAAACACTATATTATTATATAAATTATTTTTCCAATCACCATTAATTTTTGGTAGCAATGGTATGATGTCCATCCACTGAAATAAAAGAATATGCTCCATTAGAGTAGACATTGTGTATGGAATATGGTCCTTCCCACATTGGTGCCAATTTTTGAGGTTTCTTTCAAGTATCATCGGGGTTTTGAGGACTTCCATTGTTTCTATTTTTTGGAATTATTAGAGGATAACATTATTTTTGAAGGCCATTGAAATTCAGTTTTGGTAATGTTCCAAATCGTGCTGGGTGTGCAGACTTTTCTCATCAAATTAGACCAACGAATAGAGCCATTTCTAGGATATCTCATTTATGAATTGATGATCACAGATAGAAACCCATACTAAGGTAAGTAGTACATTAATATGTTTAACACCTTTTGTCCTATATACCAATTCATACAGGGTTACTTAAGTGATGGTACAGGGCATGTTCCGATAATACCACCGTCTATGGAGAAGCTTGACAATCCATTATTTGTGGTCCATTCCTAACATCTTATGAAGTATATTGTATATACTATTTTATAAGGCCTATATATATCTATTGGATTCAATATGATGGTGGGATAAATGGTTGGCCATAATTTTTATTCCGAATATATCTTATCCAATGTACCGAAGCCGAAATTGGTGTCATTTTCCGTCAGTATTTTATGGGTCACACCAAATATGTGGATGATGTCGGGTTTCAAAAAGATGACACTGATTCTTTCTCTGACATTATTTAGTGGTGATACATCATCAAATTGGTAATAGAAGTTAGTCACAATGATAATATATTTTAATTTCTGGGTGTATTAGGAGGATGGGGTCCCACAACATCCATTACCCATATGGAAAATGGCTAGGAGTACTTGGATGTGTGACATAACGTTAGGAGATGTTGGATAAAATTTTCATGAACCTGACAAGACTGAAACTTTTTTTAATGTGGAATAATCATGTATCATTGTGGGCCAATAGTATCCAATCCTTTGAATTTGAGAGGAGAGCATGGATCCTGATTGATGTGCGCCATTAGTTCCACCATGTATTTATTTCATGATGGATTAGTCTCTTCTCCATCAATCCAAGTAAGAAGGATCTTTCCAAGGCCCCACAAATAAAGGATCATTTTATGAATGGTGTCATTTTACACAATGAAACTGAATATCCATTTCAATATTTTCTTCCTTTCATCACTATCTTGTGAGATTTATCAATTTTAAAGGTAATATTTTATGGGATTCATTCAACCAATGGTGGAACTATACAGATTGGTGATACATCTAATTTCATTTATTTATTACATATTCTTTTGGATTAATGTACAGACCATACGATAGTGGAAAATGCTGAGGACTGCCTCATCTTAGTCTGGGTTAGCGAGAGCTATGGATACATTTGAAAATACATCATCTATGTCATTTTCTACCAGGGGACATAAGTCATTGTCGGCACTGATAGGAACTCTTCAATATATTCTCAGAAGTAGTTCATCAAAGGGAACATCTACAATTTCTTGATAGTGTAGTCACCATTGTCTTTCTTAATGACTAGTTCTGAATCTCCTTTTACATTTAGATGTTTTGTATATGCTTGAAGTGAGAGATCTAGGCCTGCCATAAAATCCCGATATTATGCTTCATTATTAGTACACCCCTTAGAAAACAAGAAATGGTTCTTTTATGGAGATATGAGTATGACTACCAGCCCTACCATGTTGAGCTTGGGGTATTCTATTCGTTTCCCTTTCATACATCTGGATGCATCGTCAATATGCATCTCCCATGTTTGAGATTCCTTCTGAATAAAGAACCCCCCTTCATAGGTTAATTCAACATACAATGGGTTTATTTATTTTGAGGGATGTTCTTCCAGGAAATCTGCTAACACTTATCCTTTGATGGATTTTGAAGGCATGAACCATATATGGAATTTCTATTGGATGAATTCCTACCCTGATAGGTATGAAGTCAACATTGTGTAGGACCCTGGGACCCCATGAAAGGGGAGGAATGAATTAGTGTGTAAACTATTTATTTTAAAACAAGGGTCTTGTTCCCACGTTGGTAGGAAATCATTAAATCGGTAAGACTAATGAGAACAAAAAACAAAATATCACATGCACATAGACCACACAACACTTTTACTTGGTTTAGAACTAAAGGATACGTCCAAGGAGATTATGCAAATAGTTTATTGGTCATATCAAAATCCACTAAACATAACTTGTTTTGGGATACAAGGGTTCGGTCATTGTAATTTTGTGCCAGGATAACATCATTTACAATTGTTAAGGGATATCTTATTTCTTCCCTCCGAAAACTCTCATCGACTCCCCTAGCTCAATGATTTGAGAGATTCCTAAATCATTTTATCCACATGAAGGTAACTTTAATTATTTGGAATTAAATACATTATTCCTAACTTTTCATGAGACACTACTTGCACCATAGACAATATTTTATGCTCTTTGAAATCCTTATCCTCTTAAACAATATGTTTCAAACTACTATTTTCGAACCCCTTAGATATCCACATTCCATTGTGAAGCACTACTACCTTTGCGGAACAACCTGCCTTCATGACACACCCTTGCCTTGGTGAAACAAATTTTCTTCACAAAGCATCCTTGACATCCTATAACAATATTTTTAAAACTAAATGATTCATCATAGAATTCCTTATTTTCACAAATTACCCTTTTCAAAAGCATTGGCATCAGTTAAGACGTATAGTCTCTTCGCGATGAACCATCTCTCTTAGAAATATTTTTTTTGAGAATCTCATCATGAACTCAATGTGTCTCCATATTATCTCTCAAAAATCCAATGCAATTGAATATGGTAGCCTCATATTTATAGGCTCGGCCATTCGTGAAGCTCCAAAGCCTCTTTGTGGATTTTTAGGATCATAAAACATTTCTTCGTGACACTCCTCTCTTGGAAGAGAACCATGGAAATTATTTGTTTGTAAATATCACTATCATTGTGATGTCTTCTGTGAATTTCCTTCATGGAACCCATAAAATTCACAAATCATTCCTTCAACGTCCACAGAGACCAAGAACTCATAATCAAGAACAACTCCATCTCCAATTATGACACCTATCTTAACTGTGAAGCACACACTTAACACACTTTATGTCTTGGTGAAAATCATTTCACATATCCCCTATTCATTAAACTCATGCATTTTAAATATTTTCAAATAAACACCAAGAAAAACAACTTTTCACATTGAAATCAAACATCCAAATTTTCAACCCCAAAAAATTCAACAAACACTGAGAAACTATGACACCTTCATTACTGATTTTGGAATGAATTATATGATATCATTCATTGAAATATCGCTAATCATCCCTATATGTAATAACAACAAACACAAACCATACTTAATTTACTACATATAATGTTCATGGTTCTAATAATCACCCCCAGTGGGTTTTGGTGGCAATCTCTAGATAAATTAAATTGAGCACCACCCACATGAAAAAACGGAAATGCTAGCGCCAATATAGCCAACACACTAAGTCTACATGAGAAATGTTCAATATAGAAAAAAGGGGAATCTTGAATTTTATTTCTTTTCCACAGAAGAATTACATGTTCAGAATGTATTCCTTCTCGTCTTAACATCGAATTCTCATCGTTTCATAGAAACATGACATGTCAATTAAATTTCTAGAATTTATTCCATATTATTCCTTCTAGCCAATTGATAATAATCAAAAAGACCATTATATGTTCATTTTATTGTTTAAAAACACCCCTATATAGTATATACCCCATACACCTATATCACATCCACAAATAGATTGAAAATAGTTAACAAAACTAGGGAGATGGGAGTTTCTTAACGTCCTTATACAGTTGGAGGTGGCTGGACACTGAGATTCAGCTGATGATTATCAAAAACTGCTACTAACAGTGGCTTGGTCAGGATATCAACGACTTTCTCATGATCACTCACATGATTCATTTTAGTCAAACCATTTTCAAATTTTTCCTTGATGAAGTGATATCTGATTTCAATATGTTTTTTACAATAATGTTGAATGGGATTCTTCATAATATCATGTGTTCTATTATTATCATAGTATATCACCATTGGTTGTTTCATGTTATCACCAATGTTAATCTGTTGCTTCTTCATCCAAATTAATTGAGTTCCTACATTTGTAACAAGAATATATTCATCTTCAGCAGTTCTAAGAGAAGTATATTCTTGTTATTTTTTCAACCAACCCACACATTTCTTCCCAATTTAGAATGTACCAACACTAGTGGAAATTTTTCCCCTATAACTCCAGTCCAGTCAACATCAGAAAATGAGGATATTTTTCTATCACTACCTATAGAAAATTATAATCCATAATTGTTAGTACCTTGAATAAACATCATGACTCTTTTTAATAATTCCATATGTTTTTCCTTCATATTATTCTGAAAGGGGGTAGTTAAGAATACTACAAAGACAATGTCTGGTCAATTTTCTATCAGGTACAATCAGATCCCAATGATCATTCTGTATATTGATGGATCTAGAGATGTCTCATCCTAATGCTTTCCATGTTTTGTTCCAGCTTCAATTAGATTTGACATTGGTTTGGAGTCATGCATATAAAATTTCTGCAGCAGCACCCTTGCATATGTTTCCTAATAAATAAATGTCTTGTTATTCTTTTGAATCAATTACTGCCCAATGAAATATGCGAGTTCACTAATCATTGACATTTGAAATTCTGATTTCAGGTTATTTCCAAATACATCCACCTATCCAGGCCTACTTCCACAAAAAATTATATCATATGTATACCAACATCATGAACTGACCTTTCTGAGAATAACTAACATAGAGTTTGTCATCAACTCTACCTATTTTGAAATAAAGATTTCATAGATTAGAATCCAAATGATATTACCATGCTCGTGTTTCCTGTTTCAAGCCTTAGAGTGCTTTCATTAATTTTCAAACCTTCATTACATCATTTCTAAGCTATAACCCCACATTTTTTCCAATGTATACATTTTATTCCAAAACACCATTTATGAATTTTTTCTTGACGTCCATTTTATACACATAATAACCTATTTGGATTTCCATGGCTAGAAGTAGCATGATTTACTCCAGTATTTATATTGGATAAAATTATTTGTCAGCATAGAAACTTTCAATTTGTGAATATCCCATTCCCACCATCCATGCATTATTTCGGATCACATTACCATTCTCATCATATTTGTCCTCAAAGATCAACTTTGTACCAATCACATTGTGGCCTTCAGGTCACTTGACCAAATCCCATGTTTGATCCCTATCAATCTGATCTAACTCTTCATTCCAGGCCTTCACACATGATTCATACTTTGTAGCTTCTTCAATAGAAGATGGTTCCACAATTGAAATAAATGATTATTGTGAATTACTCCTCATTCTCTATGTTTATGTGGGTGCATTTCAATCCCTACTGATGTTGAATTGATCAATTTCTACTATTTGATTCCTCCTTAGAGGTTAATCATAATTCTCACCAGCTATGGATTCAACTTTAGATTATTATTATAAGTCAACTTCACGATGTGACTCATGAGAGTTTTTTACACCTTCCTCTATTTCATTATTTTCATTTTCTCCATGTTCAAATTCTTCCTCATCTTTTATATCACCATCATAGGAATTTCTAGAGACATTTGGGGTTTTTATTCAATGATCACAACATCACTAATTTCCATAGTCCTTCCAAATCTCTTATTAAACACTTGTAATCATTATTGTTCATTGGATATCCAAGGAATATTCCTTCATCTGCACCATCACCATACTTCCCTTATTTCACATCTTTGTTTTGGATAAAACATTTACTCCCGAAAATTTGAAAGTATTTCAATGAAGGATTCCATCCATTCAATAATTCATATGGTTTCTTCATTTATACCATATAAAGACTAGTTAGATTCTGAATGTGCACTACAACTTCAACAGATTTTTTTCAGTAATGCTGAGAGATACGACTCTCAATTAGCGTAGTCCTGGAAATGATGATGACCTTTCTATTCTAGCGCTCAACATCACCATTATTCTTTGGAGTTGTCAAAAAAACTAACTCATGCCGTATTCTGTGTTTTTTTCATGTAACTATCTAACCCAATGTTTTTCTATTCCCCACCATTATCAGATTACATGACATTGATTGTACATCCAATATCATTCTCAACAATTTAGCGATACATTTTCAAGAAATAGTGTACTTGTCGGTTGTTGTGAATAACCATTACACAAGACATTCTATTATAATCATCAATAAAAATGAATAAGTATCCCTATCAATATTTTTTGGCAACATTTATCATGACACGTATGTCTGTATGGATGAGATCATGTGGGCGTGCTTCCCTTTTATTCATTGGACAAGAAGAACTATAGACAAGCTTCCCCTATATGCATGATTCAAAATTCGTTTCCCGTTCACATTTTAGAGTGGAAATATACATGATTATCTTCATATTAGAAATCATTTCCTTATCTTTTTTATTAATGATACCTGGACATCAATGTCACGTGTTGTTTTATTCTTCAATAGAAAAATTGCCAGAGTTCTATTTACTGTCAACCTGATATAGGATTCCATCTATTCTACAGCCATTAATGGGTGAATAGCCTATTTTTTCATTATATTGTTGTTTTTTTATTGAAATTTACTATAAGATAAGTGCCAGAATGTTGAATCACAATGAAGAGACTGTGACTTGGAACATTCACATAAAGAACATCAGCCTTCTTTTTCTCTTTGTTGGCCAGTTTTGTATTTCCACATCTGTTAATATTTAAAGCACCATCATTATCAAACCTCACTATTCCATCAACCTTATTCTTATTTTTTTTAAGTGGTCATCATTTCCTTTAATATGGGATGAGCATCCACTATCAGGAATCCATGTTTTCTTCTTTTTATAGCTTTGAGAGCTACTTCTATAAGATTGGATTTCTCAATTTTATTAATCTATTTTAATGAGATATTGGATTGAGCATCTGAAACTGATGGCCTTCCAATTCATTATTCTATATAATCAGATTCTTGATACCCATACTCTTCTTCCAAAGGAGAAAATATATTTCTAATAACAACACCATCAGGGGGTGAGTATTGACTCGTCTCTAGGAGTTGTAAAATTTTCTCCTATCATACCTCTTCCAGAAATACATATCTTTATGGCCAAAGTTAGAACAGTGAAAACTGTATCCTTAGGTACTATATCTTCTATAAGTTGTATTATATGAAATTGATATCCATTTTTTGACTTCCCATATCTCCCCCATTCAAATATCTACTTTCCTCTTCTCAATATAACATGGTATGGCCTCGATAGCCACAGAATTGACACATCATGAGTAGAAATGTCTTACCACGTATATTTCTCCTCATGCCTACTTCATTGGGAAAATAGTTAAACTACCTGTCTCTTCTAAATGTTTGATGATAATATTCAAGTATTTTTTTAGTTTTTTATGATGGTTTATTTTTCATCACTACATGAAACTTTTCAACGTTCTTGACATTCAACTTTTCATTCCCTTTGATAACTTTTCTTTTAAAAACTGATGTCTCTGCTTCACAATTGTTTCCACTATTTCATATGAAAGAGAGTCATTGATCACATAAGATTTATTCAACCCCATATAACCCTCAAATATATCTTTCTATCAACTCAACATCTATGAATTTTCTAAATGGTATTTTCTTCCTTCTTTATTTTAGGTTGGATTCACTGTAAATTTTTCTCCTAAGAGTAAATATTTCATATTCACAACCCTCTACGGTCTGGTAATTCTCATATTATCTATATTTAAGTTCATTGATGAAGTTTTCATGTTCTTAGATTCTGATCTTTAGTTATACTATCTCATGAACCCTTTCAAGAATTTTTTACGGCACAATCATTAGTTATTCCAATCGTTAAATTTATGATTCATGATGATCAACATATTATGATGATTATACCATCATTGATTTCTAGTTTTTTCCTCTCTTACACATATTCTCAAGCATACCAAAATCATATTTATGATTCAACTTGGGATCAAAATTAGTTTTAAAATTTTTATCTCTATCTTTATTTTTTGATGGTTCTTACTTTTCAATGGTATTCATCATGGAGGCATGATTTCAATTTTTAAATTATGGTTCTTCTTCTATGCAGAATTCAATATCATAATCATTTTCTTTACAGATAAAACTCTTCTTCTGTACTTTCATTCCATATATTATGTCTCCCTTTTTTAAAACCCTTTTTTGATACTTCTCGATGTGTTCATCTTTGCTCTCTTCATATTTGAACCTTTTTTAGCATTGAGAGGCAGTGTTCCTAACTCTGCCATAATGAATGTTGGCCCGAGGTAACTTAACTTGAAATTCACCATTTCCCTTTTTGATTTTTTTTAGAAATGAGAGAAATAATATTGTTATATTCATTATCTTCAACACTAATATCTCCTAAAATTTTTAGTCTATCCATCACATTGAATTCCATTTCCTTACTAACCGGATTAGTAGCATCTTTTGGTTTGACTCTCATTTTATATGCTTCTAGGATGCTTAGAAGATCATCTAGAGAATTTTTAGACAGATGTATTTCATCAATTGATAACACTGTTTCATTTTAAAGGGTTTTATATCTTCTAATGATTTTCTTTAAAATATCAATGTCATTGATTTCTTCTCCTAGAACTTGAATTTCTCCAACATCTTTATTAATTCAATTGAAAAGGCATCTTCATTCTTGTCAGGATGAATCATCAGATCATCAAACCTATTATGAAAGACTTGAATTTTTTCCTCCTTCACATTGTTATATCATTCATAAATATTTGCTTGATTATCCCACATTGAATTTGATGAAGTGAAACACATCACTATTAGATAGATCTGATCAGAAAGAGCTGTAGTGAGAGCATTCTGAGATTTCATATCTGCATTAAGAACATTCTAATCTATATCAGTCATAGAAAGACATGTTGGATCACTAACTTGTAATCCATGCACATTAGAAAGGAGGTTATCAATTTTAATAGATCTTATATGGGAACTCATTCTATTCTTTGAAATATTAAAATTACATCCATCGAAGAGATGGATTCACCTAGAATTGTTTGAATTCTCCATGACGATAAATTGGCAGATCTAACACAATTATCCTTTACCCTCTGATACCACATGTAGGACCCCAAGACACCCTGATATGGGAGTGGTGAATTATGGTGTCAAATTTTTGTTTTAATACAAGGATCTCATTCCCACATTGGTAGAAACTTGTTAAACCAGAAAACAATTGATATAAAAGAAAACAAACAATCACATGCACATAGATCACTCAAAACATTTACATAATTCTTCACTAAGGGTACGCACAAGGAGTATATGCCACCTGTTTTTTGGTCATTCCAAAATCCACTAAAAATCCCTTATTGTGGGATACAACGGTTCAACCATATTCTCTCTTTTCTAGGCTCACTTCCTTTACAATGGTTTAGGGTTATCTTACTACTTTCCTCAGAACACTTCAATCGACTCCCCTAGCTAAATACATTAAGATAAGTATGAATAATTTTAACAACATGAAGGTCACTTCAATGATTTGGTAGTAAAAACATTATCCCTCACTTATCATGAGACACTTCTTGCACCATAGACCAGAGTTAATTCTATTTGAAATGATAATCCCCTTAAAACAAATGATTAAAAATTCTCTACTTGAAGCCCCTTTGAGCACCAACTTCCTTCGAAAAGAACCAATACCTTCATAGAACAACCTACCTTCAGGAATAACCCTTTACATCATAGAACATGCTATTTTCATGAAGCTTCCTTTCTTTCATGGAATAATCTCCGTGAAACTGAATTATTCAATGCAGTATACCTCATTTTTTGTGATGTTCCCTTTTTCTAAATCATTGGCATCAATGAAGAAATATAGATTCTTTGGGATTCACCAGATCACTTTTAAATCCATGTTCACAAATCACTTCAGGCACTCAAAGCATCTCTATATGTTCTCTCAAAACTCTGATGCAATTGAAGAGTGGTAGCCTCATATTTATAGGCTCAACCATTCATGAAGCTCCACCGCCTCTTTGTGAATTTTCTATATCATCAAAAAAGACTTCATGACACTCCTATATTCGCATATAACCATGGAAATTATCTGTTCACAATGAAAATAATCATTATGAAGTCTTCTATCAATTACCTTCATGGAGCCCATCAAATTCACAAAGTATTCTGTCAACGATCACAAATACCAACAACTCGTAATCATGAATAACCTCGACTCTGATTGCAAACCCTATCATAATCGTAAAGACCACATTCATAAAACAATAGGTCTTCATGAAACACATTTTCCAAATCCCCTAATTGTGAAACACCAAAATTCTCCATATTTTCATAAGGCCTCCACCAAAAACCACTTTGTACATTGAAATCCAACTTCTATATTTTGGACGCAAAAAAATTGGAAAACAATGGGAAACTATGCAACATTCAATAATGCTCTCAGCTAGAATTTTATGATACTTTTCCTTGAAATATCCCTGATCATCCATGTAATTATTGGCAAGAAAAACAAACTATACTCCATTTCCTTCATAGAGAGGTCATGGTTCCAACATATCAGACATTTGAGAATGTACATTATCGGGTTTTTGTGATTGATTAATTGGACCTCATTGTGTTAAAGATAATTCAATAGTTTTTTTGCTGAAAATATATGGTCCATAAAGCTCTTATAGATATTTTGATAATGAGTCTCACCATTGATCATGGTCTCAATGAGTTCATAAAGGTTTTTCACACTGCAGACGTCATTATTTTCCACAAGGATGGTGCCTAGTAACCATTCAAAAGTAGAAACATTCAAAATCAGTTGTCTTTCATTGACATGAGGCATTGCCACATGCATGGTAAATATATATTTTATTAGGCTATCAAAAGAATCCCAAAACTCATCAGTTAATTGGTACTTGACCCCCCTGTTCAGCAACATGGTGAAGGGAAAAAATTTTCCTAAAAGGTTTTCTATAAAGTGCTTAATGTAAGCCTAATTTACTTGGAGACATCTCATCATTGTGAGTTTGTGATTAGGTGACATGATGTGGATTCCTTCATCTTATTGGGGTAAAAATCAATGTCACGACCATGCAAATTGAAGCTAATGAATTTTTCTGAGGTGGTGCCAAATGAACATTTTACTGGGTTCATATTCAATCTATAATATCACAATTTTTCTGAAAATAGTTTCAAGATCTATCAAGTTGTCCAAATATTGTCTCAATTTAACCACAAAGACACCAACATAGAATTATATAAACATTACTATGATGATTTTGAATATGAGATGCATGGTATGTTGTTATGTGTTACTGGCATTTTTGAACCCAAAGCGTGTGACCCTATAAAAAAATACTCCCTAGGGGGCCTGAAGGTAGTGGAATCATTATATTACTAGGACATTATGATTTTATATTATCTTGAATATACATCCATGAAGGATATATCCTCATATTAATCTTTTTCATTGATTGGTAATTCCATGATCGGGATCTGGAAGACATCTTTCGGGCAGTGCCGATTGTGATCCCAGAAGTTGATGCATACTCTGATCATCTCATTCTTCTTTTTAATGGGAACTATATTGTCCATACAAATTGGGTATGGATCATACTAAATAAAAATTTCTCTAATGAGCTTTTAAACATCAGCCTATATCATGGCATCATGGGTCAGGTGTTCCTTTCTTGTGGCATCTTTATAGCCATAGTGGTCTTCCGGTAGGCCTAGTTGGTGTGTTTCCACCTCAGGATGTTGGCCCTAAATTCACATATAGTTCCAGGTGAAAAATATCAATCCTTCATTATGAAGGTGTTTTAGACCTATTTCTCATTAGAATACATGGTACCACTATTCATAGTCTGTTGTAGTTCTTCTTCAGTACCTAGGTTTATTTCAACGAGTTCATCAATAGTGGTAGAGACACCCCCTTAAATGATACAAGAAAATCCCCAAGGTATTATTCATCTTATTATTATTCCTAATACTATTCCTAATATTCATCTTCTAATGGTTAAAAAATTTATGAGATGATAAATCTAGATTTGATAGAAGAGTCGTAATTTATGAATATAGTGGATGAGGTGACTTCTTCTGTTTTGACTGACTGTAAGAAATTATCTAGAGAAGATTGACTAAGTAAATGAAAAATGTATTCTTTTTATTTTTCATTAGTGAGTGTGGAAGGGATCATTTGGAGCTATGAGTATGTTTCAAGGGAATGGTATCTAATAATTTACCATTTTCTTGGAGGGTAGCTTATTTTTCAACACTATCAGGCTAGCTAGCCATGACCGAAATCATTAAGACCGTGGAAGACACGTCTGAATCAAGACCTGCATACTCTGTTTGATTAATGGGAAGTAATTATTACTCACTAAGATGCATGAATGGGGTTCTCAGGAACAATATCAAAACCATTTGGGGTGTTTACCCAATCAATTCCATCAACTAAAGGGTTTCTTCCCTTTTTGATAATATAACCCTGTATCAATATAATGTCACTCATATGATTCAAATGGTTCCTTATCAACATGAAATGTTCCACTATATTTATTAGTGCAATAATTTATGCTTTGATGGTATGATTAGAGGATTTTGGTTTATGATACAATAAGTGCCTTCGTAGAAAAAAATAGAAGGAATTGTTTTTCAATACTACCAGTAATTTTGAGTCAATTATGAGGTCTCCAAACTGGAATTTAAGCTTCATTAGGCCGAGTGGATTATACACACTCAGTTTGAAGCCCAATAGGGCTGTGGTTTTGGGAAGTAGACTACAATCATTACAGATTAGTAGAAACATTGTCCGTAGTGGGATGATATTTACTCCAATGCAATTTTCAATGAAGACATTTCTCATATCGACATATTTTATCATTTTGGTCACATATAGGGGTTTTATGTGTCCCTACATAATGGTTTTTATCTTGATACATGAAGTAAATAATTTTATGGAAGTATGCATTATATATCTATATTCAATCAGTTTCAATAATGTCCAATTCATCTTCAAACTCGTAGAGACTTGGTGAAGCTTCTATATGTTCTTCCCTGTGATATGTTGAAATATTCAGCACGACCATTATTGATAGATTGGATTTCACTAAGGTCAATTACGTCATAATTTCAGATTTATGATCTAAAGGGTGATGTCTCCCTGATTTGGTATTCTCTTTCATAGGTGTTTTAGGGTATTGAATGCTGGATGAGGATGGTCGGGTTCCTAGGACTGGAGCTAGTGAGGATTTAATATTTTATTAAATTTTACCATGTCGTCCTACATGCATGCCATGGGTGAATAGAAATATTCTCCCCTTACGATGGATACTCCGTTATGATTTGTCTAGGGTGCCTTATGATAGAAGCAGGGTAATTTTCTTTTTCCTATTGGGTCTGTTGAAGGGTTGTTCTATATGTATCCACAATGTGGATATTTTCTACTAGAGAGAGACCATAAGATTGATTTCTACAATGGACGTGCCTTCCTAGGTATCATTGGCTATAGTGGCCTCTTCCTCTAGTTCTCCAATTGGTATTGGGGAGCTATGGTTTATAAACTTATTCTTCACCTTAAAAAGGATCCATTATGTGGATGACATTAATGGAGCCAATGATCAGAACCCCATTTGATGATGAGGCTGCATTATTGATTGTTTTTCGAGGTTTAGTTTGTTGGGTTTGTGCCAATTATTCTATTTATTGGGGCGGTTCCCATATTTTGAAATCCTTTCTCATGAAATTTGAATGTTTCCAATCCAACTTTGGCTTTGATGAAGACTCGTCATCCTTCACATTATCTTTTCTTTCTTTTTCTAACTATATTTTGAATGATAGACTCTTTGAGGATTTTTGGGCCCATGAGATTGGTTTTGATACATTAGGAGCTGTTGGGAGCACAATAGGACACATTAAATAATATTGTGTTGTTTCATTATCTTGATTGACTATTGTCCATGTTATCCAACTATTTAACTTATATTATATTTTTCTTACTACTTTTTTCACTATCCATCTTCATTCATGTCTTTGAAGAAAACTTATTTCACCTGCATTAGTAGTGGTCCTAGCTCTACATTCCTAGAATCTATCTATATTAAGAAGATGACTTAAAATATGAAACACTCCCAAATTATGTTTCCCTTGATTCAATTGATGTTTCTAGAATATTGACAGTCATTGAGATATACATCATCAGCCCTATTCAGGACTAGGGGATGGAAAATGACACAACTCATGGTGGCTACAAATTAGCCAAAGACATGATCACCTCAAAACATGTAAAAAGTATTATTCATTTAATCCAATTGATTTTATTGGCTCTTATTTTCTCATCTTGGAATGGTATGGGAGCCTGTTTACATCTATAGGGTCATGTATAGTTTAGTGCGGGCTTTGAAGCTGGAGCTGGTGCAAGGGGTGGCATAAGCATAAAAGAATCATCATCAAATCTTCCCACTCTTCTTCAAGGGCTGAAGGGGCTACCCTGGACTTCAAAATCATCAGTTGTGAGGAACAATCAATTATTAGGGAAATGGTAGTGAAGGTTTGAAATCTACAAGGATAATTTTTAGGAGAAGTGGTGTTCTCAAATCATTACAAATATTGTTGATTCCCATCACAATCATATCATATTCGGAAATTAGACAGTTCCAATAGAAGGTTAGACAATTCCTTCTGGTAGTGAAGTCTCATACTATTTCATTTTATGGTGGTTTGTAGTACATGAGGCCGCTCACTACTGTTTTATGAATTGTAGAGCTGAACAGGAACTAGAACTAGCGTTGGAGATCCTCATATCCTGTTATTGATTGGACTAGAAAATATTTGTACATTATGATGGCTAAAACATGCATGGTTTTCATGAAACATCATAGCTTTACTACATTTTGTTTTTCTAGGGATCCCATTATAGGATCAAAGAAAGATGGTTAGTGCATCATATGTTTCATTCGGTCATCTGAACCATTAAAAAATGGGAATTCCAGGTTCCCAAATGTTGGAAACGGTGGCACATTGCTCATGTTTTTTGGGTAAGGTTATTGCTCTAGTTGTATTAGAACACGCCTCCCATCCATAGTTTCTAATTGAGATACCATTGACTCAATGTTGTCTACGATCCCTTGAAGCATGTACTATATTATAATAGAATGGGAAGTTATATCTAGGGGCGGGATTTTTCAGGATGGTGCTGCTGGTAGTTGATATGGATACTCGACCAGTGGAATCCATTGTGGATTTACCAGAATTTATTTCGGTTGATTATTTGTGTCGAATCATGGTATCCTTCTGGGATTGGTTTCTGGTAAAATAATTGTCTCGGTGCTTCCTTAATTGTGCTTTTCTATGTTGATTCATTTTTCAGGATGAGCCCTTGAGGAAGAGGCACCTCTGTCTGAATTGTTTTTATGATACTCTACCTAAGGAACACATCCACTAGTATGGATAACTTTGAACAGTTTGCCATTGATTCACCTTATCCCTTTCATTTCATCCTCTGACAGCACCAATATCTCCTCATGCATAAGGGATACATTCTCATGGTGAGGAGGTGATGGTTCTTGTATGAACATTATCGTATTCATATGATTTTTTTTCAATTATCAATGGATATAACGATGTTTAAGTTGAATAAGTGCCAAAATGTATTGTGGATCACCAGTTCTAAGTACGCACACCTTCAGGATCGTGGTGGACCACCTCCTTGAGGGGACCATTTTCTCCTACATCATAATTATTTATATCATTATTTTTGATGTTCCTAGTATTGATATCCATGATATTCTCTGATTCATAATGAATTAGTGCCATATTACCAAGTAATGAATGGTTGGAGACCTTCATGTATCCAATGTAAGAGAATCTCCTTAAATTCTGGGATCCTCTCATGTTTTATTATGAAGGGTAACCTAAACGGAATATTGAAATTACTTTTCATATGTATCTTTTAAGAGGGACATGATTCACGTGATGGGATTGAATGGGTAACCTCTCTATTAATTTTCTTCCCTATGTTTTAAATGACTTACGTCCTCCAGGTTGGTGGTCGGGGAAACAATTCAACCTCTCTGTGTTTGGGTTTCTCCCATCCCTTTTCTATTATGCCTAGGACAAGGTACTATATTCATATGGTAGCGTTTTGTGTTAAAATTCCCCATTCCTATGGGATGGGGATGATCATGTACTGTAATAGTTTCTGCTGCTATCACTGCTTTCTGGATCTTGAAACATCCAATTCGATCATGAGCTGAATATGGTGACAGATCTGAATTTGAATTATTTTCATCTGATGATATGATCATTGATTGGTGATTGGATTAAATTAGGCATGAAACCAACTAAATTTTCTCTGTGGTCTTGTTTGGGAACATTCGAATGGATTATTCTGACTTTTCCTAACTCTTTTCATTCTTATGCCAGATCTGTTCGGGTCGAGTGAGCCACCATTCATGGACAAGTATTTCATTTGAAATCCATGTTGGGATGATGACATTACAAGAATATATTCCCAATGGGATCTACTATATAGAATTTTGGGTGATGTGTAGTTCTCCATTATCTCCCCAACCTCGGATATGGACAGACGATGGGGAGTTGCTGATGAGGCAATGTAGACTATGCAGCGAGTGGAGGGAGAACAATTTGAGAAATTTCTTATGCCTTTAAGATTGTTTTCATCATGCATGAGGAAGATATTCCAGGTTGATTTGATGGTGAAGATCCCCCAATAAGATAAAATGACATGTATACCCATGATATGACATGAATTTTGACTTAAAATGGTGTACAATTTTTCTAATATGGAGATGAATGTTATATATTCCTTCCATATACAACTCCATTAGTATGTCGAACATGGAGGTGGTTTTTGGCTTGAATATAACTGGTACCACATACCTAGCTAAATATCATATCACAATAAACATATAATTTTTTTCTTCTTCCAGGGATTTCTCTACATGGTGTGACCAACTTGGATGATTTCTGAAGATTTCATAATTAGTAGCAGTTCTAGTTGAGATTTTATTAATATATGAATGGTTTATAAGGGCCTCAGAAGATGTGTGTGGCCCCATTCCATCTTATGACTGAGGAAGGATTTCTCTTTTAATTGGTATATTTCTTAGTATATATGACCACATCATTCCAATAACCTCAAAATATGTGCAATTTCATGTATTTGACCCATCAACATGAAGAACTTCTTGTCTGTGTGAATTTTTATTGTGGGGATAACCTTTTGTAGATGATTTTGTGGTGGAGAGGATCCAACTGTAGGGTTATTTTCCATGGTGTGTACATTGGGGAGGACCTTCAAGGTGTATGGTATCAAGGGTTTACCTTCATCCTATTTTTTATCTTTACGATGAAGAACATCATGATGAATTCCATCATGGTGAGGATAGCCCTCATAGCCTGATATTCATATTCATAGAGAATATCATTTATGTATATGATGGGGAGGTATTTCAAGATTCACTGAAAAGAGTGGAGGACTTTCTCATTTCTTGATGTCACTATGGGGAGGTCCTTTTCAGTGACTTCCATCATGGCGATGAGTTCCATCACAGCTTGACGTCCAACGACAAGGAGAATTTATATAGTGTATTCCACTGGTAGGACCATTAGGGAAGATGGAATCAAGGGTAGGAAATTCTTTTTGATCCATATTTTATTCAAGGGTAGGTCTTCCAAGACATGAATAAAGAGATGGGAACTTCTGATCGATTATTTCTTTCCCAAAAAGTAAGCAACTGTGGGTGCTCTAGGGAGGACCTTCAGAGTTCCAGGTTAGAACATTACATGGAGGACCATCCCAACAGAAACTACCACACCCATAATATAGTAATGTATTGATAGGATCTTGATCCTCTATTAATATATACTTGATGTCATAAATAAGTATATCTTTCATTAGAGCAGGATAATGAATGTGATTTTCATTTTATACTTGCCTTTAGAAGATTTCATTTTTGGGACCTCTCTTGTTGGGAAATATGGTTGTCTATAGTTGGTAAAAACATTCATATATGGGTCCCTGTTTTGTTGGCTACCATGATGTCACCAAGATATGCTACCAGATATCTTGAGTTCTAGTAAAGATATATGCCTACCCTAGAGTGGTCACCACAGTATACCGATGTCCCCAAGTTGTAATTGGTATTTTTTCCCACTATGATTATTATTGTATTGTGGAATGTGGTTGTAAACCCTATAGGAAAATAATAGTGATGCATCTCTACTCTAGTGTAACTATCTTATTTATTAGATGAGTCACCCATCTTGGGGAGACAGGTTTGTGGGCCTGACTCCTTGATTTTTATGTAGACATAATTACTAATTGACATGCTTAGAGGATGTGATATGGAATAAATATTTTATCTTATATCATTTCTAGGATGTTTTGAGATATGTATTTTTCTATAATGAGTATAAATTATCATTTTGATGTCGGAGTTGGTGTTTGTTCCTACTCTAGTCCTTAATGTGTTTCCATTATGTACGGGAATTTATCCTATATCTGGGAAGTGTAATGAGTCTTCCCTTGGTTTATTGTTGGGATACACAATCTTGTTTCTCTAATTTCCATCTAGTTTGGATGAAGGGATTCATATTTTCAAGCATGAATTTTCATCTTCTCATTTTCCATTATATTTTCTCCCATCATTGATATTAATAAATATGAATATGAATTGTATTGTATTAATGTGACACCATATTTAACAAGTGGGATTCCTTGTGGATGGTATAAATTTGACTCTGCTAGTAGATTTCAATCATATTGGATTGGTGGGATTCATAATTAATGGTATGGATGTGTGCCAACCTTTAGTTTGACATCCTATTTAGATGATGAGCATGGTACGAATTTTTAGGAATCTAACACAAATCAATGTTGATTTCCACTGTATTTGACTTTTGGGATTCTTATGCATTGGTATGTATTTTCATCAGCCAAAATATTTCTTCTCTAGATGTGTTGTGGGACCTGAGGGAATTTGATATAAATTTTCCATTCTCATAATGAGCCACCATATATCCATGATTTGATTTAGAAGAGGGGGTATGATTTTATACCCTTCAATAGCATTCCACTATGTTTGTTTGACATATATTCTCTATTAGAACCTGGGTGAGGACCTAATATTTATTATATTATCACTTTCCTTGGTGGGATGCCTGGGGGTCTTGTGCCCGTTAGAATTCACTAGGGGATGTTGATGTCATATCCTCTTTAAGACGAGGATATAAGGTCAATCATTGTTGATATACACATCTTTCAATATGGGATATGGCATAAGGCCACTGAGTAGGTGGGGTGAATTCATTACTACCAAATTTATCTACATCTATAATATATGGGAGGTACCCGTCACATTCTGGGGAAATACTCCTCAAATGGTGGTGAATGGAAATTAGTGTTTCCCATTTTTAGATCACATGCCACTTTTCAATGGGTGAATGGAGGGGCTCTACAGCCTGGAGATCATGCCTTTCTACCTCCACGGTGGGGATAATAGTATTTTGATGGCAATATCTGATCAGTTTATATTAAACCATACATTGAATACACTTGGTGGGTGATGGTGTCCTACTCATTGTTGATGACCCAGTTGCATGTGCAATTGTGAACTTGCGTGTCTCTGTAAACTATCAGGATGCCATTGGCCTATAATTTATATGATAAGTACAAACAAAAAACCCTTTCAAATTAGCATCCCATGAACACATGTGTTATTGATAACCTTGATTTTCCCTCTTCCTCTTAGATACAAAAGGGGCTTGAGGTGGAGTAACCCATCACCTAAGTTAATGGTTCCTATTGGGTTCTTCATTTTTGTTTCAAAATGAGGTGCATCGTGTTACCCAAGGATGGAAATTGTCTATCGGGGACTAGGGAGGTATATAAATTTCATATAATGAAGAAGGATCTGCTGTTTTGTGGTGATGGAGGGTGATTATAGGGGTTTAATTGTTTGTGAAATCACTCAACATTGAGTGAAACGTCCTCGGATGGTCTCCAGTGGGTTTATTCAATGTGGCAGAAACACCCAACGACCTTGTTATCCATGATTCATGGACTTTCATTCCAATGTAAGGCACTAGTTCGAAAACGTTTTAGCCAAATACACTTAATGACTCACAATGGTCTATAGGATTATAACTCAAGCACATCACACCCTTTTAGAAGATAATGATTACCTATTTCATGTCTATCTTATAGATTTGAGAAATGTTCATATGTTGTAAATCCTTGGTTCTTACCCAATTATGTGTCAGTGGATTACTCTTAGGGAACAAGATCAACCATATATAGACATGGGTATGAAATCATCTATATGTATCCAATGGTATACATTGGTGAAAATATATAAATGTATATGAGGTTCTTCATAAATGTTACCCATTTGTGGATAGATCTGGAATTCCATCATCATTTACTACAACAGTGTTGTTTGAAGACATATGATGGTGTGCTCTGGAGTTTATCGTCATCCATGGGGTATGGTAGTTGTTATAATTTTGTGGTCAATCCCATAATATGTGATTCCATAATATTCTCGTTAGATAATTTAGAGGCCACATAGTTCTGTGTTGTTTACTTAGACACATCACCAATTACAGTTATGTGACGAGGATTAATCCATTAAGTTTAACATAATAAAATAATGATGCATATATAGAAGGTTCTTAGTAATTAATTTTTTGTGGGTATTTCACCAAGGTCGCTAGAGGTACTGGTATGTGATGTAGTATTTGGGTTTATGTTGACCCTAGTGGGGATACAACTGAAAAAACATTATGGTGAACATCGATATCTGCATCGAACCCATATCATGGTATTCCTAGATATCCTTGTGGGATTAATAAAATCCAGCATTGTTCGGTATAATGGGGATTACACATGGATGTTTCCTGTAAAGGAGGCATGATTTGGGGCTTACATCGGTGGAGAAGGATCTTTTTGAGTTTGAGTTGGGACTTTAAAAGTAAATGAGACCTTGATGGAATGTGGTTCATGATTAGGGTTACCCCTTGAGATAAATCCATATACATTTATACAATGTATCCAGTTTGGGGAATGAATTAGATTTCTCATTGTTCATTATTTGGGGATTACACATAGAAGGAGGAAAATTTGAGAAAACTAAATTCGATTGGGGATTACACCTTCTAGGAGGCCCATCTAAATATCTTGAAGATTTTCTTATCTTGACTCACCTCTAAGCCATTTGGAGTCATTATCAATGGGAGAAATAAGATGATTTTAATGACTCAACATGATAGGAACATTCTATTCTCCACTAATAGAAAATATGAGGATGAAGGTGGAAGATTTAACAGTGAGTGAACAACCTCCTACAAAAAAATGGGGCTTTTTCCAATAAGGATTCTCTTATAATGGTTTGGGGAGAGAGGCGAAGCATCATTTATTATCAAAATTATATGAAAACATGATATCCTTTATTTATAAATGTCTTTTAGTGAAGGGAAATGTAATTTATTACCCTTAATCCCAGGAATGGGGAGGTTCACCTTGGTATGATGTGGTTGGACCCTCGGATACCGTGGTAATGTAAACTTACCAACATTTTGGGGGTCCTCACTGTTATGGTGATTACCCACCTGACCCAGATTACAATGGGTATGTAAATTTAAAAGGGAGAACTAATGTTCTTGGTTGTTTTATCAAATGGGTTTTGAGGATTTCAAAGAGTCTTTGGACTACTTCAATATGATTATCTAGTAGATGGGAAATCAGTGATGAGATAGTGATGAAGGGAAATAATTGAATCCAGATGGTGGACCGCTATAGAGTAACCCATTCCACATACCATTTTATCATGTTGGATGGGGTTTATCCCACATAGTATATTTCTTTGAGGGTGAGGGGTCATCTACGTACATTTTTGGTATGTGGGCCTATAATAGTTCCATGTATCATTTTCATATGTGGAATTAGGTCGTGCCCATATTGCGCTTTTCTATGCAGTTTTGAGTCCCAGATGTGTACCATGGAGGTATGTGGGGCTGAGTTCCAGCTACATACCATGGTGTTATGTGGGTTTGGGATCCAAACATGTAATGATTTTCTATGTGGTGCAAGGTTCTTCCTGCATTGTATTTTTCTATGTGGTGGTGCTGATTTGCTAAAGGGAAATTTCTCCAATACATCACAAGAAATTCTTCGACGAAGGATGTATGGATCATGGTCAATCAATTATTATTATGTTTTATATTTCATGGTACATGGTTAGATATACATGTAGGGAATCCCTAGAGAAGTTCTTATTTGAGACACCCTTCTTCCATTCCTTTGCAAATTGATTTCCTCCAAATGTCCTTTCTTCCACACCCCAAAATTTTGTCTCTACCATACCTATTTGTTTACAGGATTTCATATGGATGTTATTATAGAGTGGAAGAAGAGCTACACTAGTGGGTCAGATCACACCTTTTGGGGAAGCCAAATGAATAATCACCCAGCCAATGGATGACTCGATTAATATAAGCTCTTGGGTGCTGCGGTTCATGGAAGTGCAGACCACTGCATCGGTCCAACGAATGACATCTTTGACTAGACTCCATTTTCGCCGCCTCACAAAGGAACCATCAGAGTCCACAAAAAAATGTATGTGTGGGGATTTTATCCCCCTTTATTCTGTGATCTACAACATTCATAGAGAACTGGTTCCATTATCTACCTTTTGTAAACTATTTTTTCACAAATGGTTCATGGTGTGGACCTCCGTATGGAGTGGCAGTCCGCGCAAGATATCTTCACTTCGTGGTCTGCAATTTTTCCCATTTTGTATTTTTATCCATTAAATATTCTTCATCAAGACACCAATAGGTTCATTTTTCTTCCTTTTACATCTTTATGCGATTATTTAAATTTACCATTTCCAAATTTTCAGGACTAAACAACATTTTAAAACATTTTTCTAGAAAAGGTGTTTCTGATCATAAAAATAAACTTATAAAGAAATATTTTATGATGAATTTTAAATTGTAATTAATTTATCTAAATATAACTAATATATAATTATGTTACCGTGAAATAAATTTAATATAATAAATTTAATTTTATGATAATTATTTTATCAAAAGAAATTTTAATTTACATAAAAATTTATTTTCCACTATTCATTAAAAAACATAATTTTTTGAAATGACCAAAATTCTAAAACTATGTTAATATTTATATTATTATATAAAAAATGGAGGACATTATTTCAAATAATTTTTTTTATTTTCTAGATAACATTTCTAAGATTTTTTTTAAGAAAATAAATAAAATACATTTTTTAAAACATATTTTGAAGAACAAAATGACATGACCAAATCAAATTATTGGTCATTTACTAAGAATTAATCACTACATTTTGGGCCAATATGTATGTTTCTTAAATAAGTTAATACAACACATATATGAACATTTATTGAAAATGTTAAAATTGTCATATTTAAATAATCATTTTTTTCATTTGGTGATGCAAATCACATATGTTATCGAGCATAGTTGCGTCTTTAAAAAACTCACAGTGTTAAATAGACCCGGAGATATATATTAAACCAATTCATTGGGTAATGATGTAAACAATATGAGATAATATATATTTTAATGGAGTGGAAATCCAGTTTTGTAAGGGACTCATTAAACTTTTGTTGTCTTGTGAGTGGCCATAGACTAGTAGGATGATTTCAGGTCTGAACCCAATCCACTATGATAGTCCCAGTTGATATCCCTGAAAACTATGGAAATTATTTTATATGATTATTTTTATACCAAAAAATATTTTCTATTCCAATGATATTTTATCAAACTGATACTTTATAATATTTATTTTTTAGGTTAATTTACATTATTCGAAAACTTGTGTTGCACACAACAATGAGTTATAATGAACCATGATATTCTATTAATATTTTTATTTTAACATCAAATTTATCACAGTGACGGTAAATTTTGTGAAATGAATAGGAATAAAAATAATTTTAAAATTAATTCTAAATTCTTACAACAATTATAATTTATTTATAAATAAGTAATTAATTTTTAGTAATGTATTTATACGGTTCCAAAATACATTTTTCTTAATATATATTTTTTATTTTTTATTAAAAAAATATTTTATTAAATTGATATAATATTTATTTCAGAAAATTTGGTTCATTTTTTTAGTCAACATTTCATGTTTATCTTATGTTCAATACATTATATTTTTTTTCAAAGATTAGTTTTCAGATGAATAGTCCCAAATACTAATTTTTAAAAAAGTGGCTTTTTTAGACCATTTCAAATGTTCCATGATGATTAAAAAATATATTAGTAAAAATATTCCAATTATATAATTATTTTATAAAATATGTGAATATTAATCGAAATCATATTAATATTTGATATGAAAATATTCTATACATATGAAAAAATTTTCTTTGGAAATCTACTTTTTCGACACAACTATGGGGTTAATTTTTGTTTACATTCTTTCACATATATGAATAAATTTAGAAAAAATGTATTAAATATATGTAATAATATTAACTAATATTATTATAAACTTAATTATTCACTCTATATAAATAGTAACTATAGTAAATATTTATTACAACTATTAAGGAAAAAAAGGGTTTACCTTGGCTTAATCCAAAATGATAATTGGTAAAAAAATTCAAACAAACTGGTCCATATCATAATTGATATAATTTTTTAGATATTTTACCATATATGGATAAATAATGATTAATTTTGGTCATTTTCCCCTTGTTTAAAATGTGGGTACATCTTTTTTTCTTTCTATCATTTCAACTATGTCCTCTACCCCACTTATAGAAGGGACCATAATCTCCACCCCTATTCTGACCTCCAAAACCCTTTTGATTTCCAAATATTTTTCCACTCAATTACATAATTCCATCCCAACATTCTACTATCTAATTTATGGATATGAAAACTCACAAACTGCATTAGGGGTAAACCAAATGGGGTTGTATGAGTAAATGGTATAGTCCTTAACTATGAAATTTATTTTTAATCGTTCATCCTGCCCCTTGAAATATTATTAATTGTTGATTTTATAATAACAAAATTATCTTCCATATTTATATGTTTTATTTTATTTATGTAATAACCTATATATATACCCACTTTTATATAGTGGAAAATGAATCTATCGATAGTCTGTACAACATACTGCTACATTGTGAACATGATGTCATTCATTTTCGATCACCGCCTGTTATGATTGGATATAATGACATATTAAAATTATTTATATTATATTTATGATGTAATTAATCATCATCAATTATAATATCACATATACATTCTCACATTCCATTCCTTTGAAAAATATACGATCACTCGTCTTTACAACAAACTACCACATCCTGAAAATACGTGATTAATTTTTTACATAAACATTAAATGGATGTAATAAGGATACATTAAATTAATATATGTGATATATATGATATAAAAAGGAATTATTAAGTGTAATTTGTTATTCACCTTACTCCTATTAATTCTATTGAGAAATGGGAGTAGTCCTCATGTGTATGTTTATCCTAACATCTCCATAAATGGTGAAATTCATTGTTTATATATAACATTTAAGGATTACTCTACATATTTTTATATATGATAAATATATAAAATACTTATATAATGGTTAAAATTATTAATTTTAGGGAACCATGAAAAATTTAAAAGGACAGAAAATGAAATTAATATTAAAATAAAAACTGAAGTAATTAATAACTGATATGTTATTTAAATAATGGAATTATTGATTAATGTTCAATGAAATAAAGATTGTAAATAATATATTGGATTATATAATTGATTATTGTTATTTAATAGTTGAATAAAAATGTATATTAATTATACAAGTGGATTAATCATGTATTAGACTTACAGTAATCTATTTCTAGTCTCTCGTTTATTTTTGGGTTATATATGAAATATTCAAAACAAGATCGTTTAGGTAGGTGTATATAATTCCCATTTAAAATTATATATCATTAATATAATTATTTTCAGTATATGTAATGTATAATTTAATTATTATTAATTTATGGGGATTAATATTCTGATGTTACAAAAATGGTATGTTTTTTTGATATAATCATAAACTTAATCAAGATTGTTTTTATTATGGTCACAATGATGAAATATTATTTCCTATATCTCATGAATATCATGTATTTTGTTATACACTAATTATTTCATGAAAATATATTTTTGTGCTTTAATTTTATCTGTTTAGGTACTCAGTATTCAAAAATAATGTATTTAAGAAAATTCATCTTTCTTTAACTTTTTACATGTAAATATTAATCCTTCATATCACTGATTTCAAAAATATTAATGAACGTTTATAGTATATTCTATTGGATTATTAATGAATTTTAACACTTTTGATGTTTAAAAAAATAAATGGATACTTATTATAAAAATCTATATGAAGTTGTATACATTTTTTCAAATTTTTTAAGGATTCAATGTTTTAATGTGTATACCATGAATGGTGTTTTTCGTAGTAAATAAATATAAATGTGAAATTTATTCCCTTATAATATTACAGTTATTTTTAAATGTAAAGGACTTCGATAGTGTTTTCTGAAATTCTAGTTTTTAAAAGTTTCTTCACAAATTGCAACAATTTTTTCCTCAGGTAATCTTCCATATTTTATTTTAAAATGATTTTACATGAAACAGCACTTCCTTGATGTTTCATAATAATTAATCGGGACATAATTAAATGATACAATCCTTATTATTTCTATAGATTTTTTATTATTATGATAAAAAATATTATTATTATTGTTTCTTTTGCAGGGTGTATTAAATGGTCGAATTTATATGAAAACTATTCCTTAAGGGTTATGATGTGATCAATGTTTTATGATCTTTTGGATCAATAATGTAAATATCTAATTATTTTATTGAAGTTTCATTATAGCCAATTAAAGTGTATAACTTATTACCATGTATGGGTGGGATAAATATCTCAATCCCATGCATTGGGTACTGATTGATATTCATTGAGCTAAACAATCATAGAATTGTGAGTAAACCAAATTTACTAAGGTAATTTATCTACTATGATATCCATTGGTGGGATATATTACTATTTTGATGGTATGGGTAGTGAATACAATACATTATGATTGTTTTTCCAATTTTCATTGACTACTAAGGAAATCAATTTGAATACTAATTTTTATGCCACAAATCTATGTCTTATGCTAATGTTATGCTCTCATGGAATATGTTTTTTCATGTATAAATAATTCATGTATTTCTAAATTGCAGGATTTATTCAATGACCATTGATTATGATATATGATATGAATGGTATGGTTTTAAAATTTTATTCTCTCATTATTATATAATTTTTATCACATTATGTTGAAAAATACGTTATTTACTCTTACTGAGCATATGATCTCACCCTACCTTATCTATATTTTTCTCAAGTTTTGAATACACGGTATTATATATCATATTTCTATAAGGAGAGAATTATATTGTGATATTAGTAAGAGATGATATAGATCACTTATCAACTTGTTGTTTATGAATCCATGTTTCCACAGTCAAAAGGAAAAAATTATTATGGTATTGGTCAATATATTATGTAAATAATATTTATTTATTATTATTTAATGTTTATATATGATATGATCAGGTTATTATAGTTTGTTTCAGAGAAATAATTTTTTTAAAACAAGTACTAGGATTTGAAAAATGTAGTGAAACTGAAAAGGACAACACTAAAAATAATTCAGGTTATAAGAAAATATCTCTCAATTTTGTTTAAGAATAGTGCCAGTGGTTTCCATGAAATTACATCCATATAGGGAAACTACAATTGGATGTGGATTTAGAATTGATATACCTAGGGGTAATAACAATATAAAGTAATCCTTTGGTTGGAATCAGTTGTCACATGGTGAATAATGATGTACTGTTCTACATATTTTGTTTGACCCTCCCTTGAGATATTCTTTTGAAATTCCAATAATCATTACAAGCCATTTTATAAGATTCGAATGGTTGATGAACTTTAATGGCCAAGGTTAATCAAAATTTGTCAAGTAAATGGGTCATGAACTAGATATATAATGTATTATTTTTCATGATTGATCACATTTATCAATGATTCCTTATGCTCATTCAAGAGATTTTTCTTTCATTATGGAATAAAATAAATAACAATGATGTAGGGTTTGTAATACGTAATATCAAATATTGATGTTTCCTATTTGAGAATAGTTATATGAGTTACAAGTAATGTTACTTCCTATCCCAAATAATTAGATGTTTAATGAGAAGTTAAAGCTCATAATTATATTATTATAGTATCTAATGATAATGATTCATCTCTAGATGACGTTTTTAGGAATGTGCTTCATGAAAACATCATTATTCACCTTCTAGTTGAATTTGATGTTATCTTAGGAATGGTTTGGAATTATCTACCTAAATCCCACATGAATATCAAAATATTTGAAGACTCACTTGATATCTTAATCCTATATACTATAATTAATTTTATTGAAATAATAGTTATGAACCTGAATAGGATATAAAATAAATATTACGGGTCTCGATTCCAATTCAAATTGGGAATTTATCATTGTTTGTTGGGTAGAATCTCAAAATTAATGACAGTCATATTATGTATATGTTTGATGATGTTTTTCCATATGAGCTACATTGTCTTCATATTAAAAATGTTGTTTTTGTTATCAATAGATTTCATACCCAGTTCCCCAACAATTTCAATGACTCCCTATATAGTGTCCATAATTTATTTGCTGGAATTGATGAAGAAACGCTAAGAGAAAATTGAAAATAGGTTTAGTCAACCATGTTTTTAACCTTATGGTTCACCAAGTATATAATTCAATAAATAAAGGTGGAACATTATTTTTTTAAAATTATTACCATGGATAGAAAAATTTCAAAATTAGATATATGTATACTCTACTTTGTATTGATGAATTATTTATTGAACTGCATGATACTAAATAATTTCCCCAGCTTGACTATCATTTTGGATATCATCAATTATGGGTAAAGTAGGAGGATAGATCCATAATATAATTCTGTATAGGTTATAGACAATATAAATATATTGTGAGGCCATTTTTTCATCTTAATATATCATGTTAACATAATGGATTTAATCAATATAAACATTATAAATTACATTAACTAGATTGTGGCAGTCTGTATATAATATATTATTACATATTTAATGGGAAATGAAGAGCTTGATGATCCCTTCATACTTTTATTGATGACATTAATGAAGGATAAATTTAAGAATAATTTACAAATGGATATTTATTCTATAAATGGAATTATTTTGGGTTCATATAATTTTATGAAAATGTAAGTATATATATCCATCATTGATATAGTCTATTGAAAATATAAATTCTCAAACAACTGTAATTGAGATCGAAGGATTTCTTGGTTTGGCTGGGTATTTTCAAAGGATTTTAACTAATTTCACATGTTTTTCTAGTCTAATAACCAACATAATTAGGAAGAGATAAATGTTATCCTTAATTTATGTGTGTGAGATAAATTGTTAATAACTAAAGTGTGTATTAGTCATAAAAACAATAATTACATTATCTTTTATAGGATAATGGTTTTAATCTTTCTTGATTCATTTAATGATTAATTAATATGTATTTTAATGTCGAATTAAATGGGTGTTTTTATGCATCATTAAAATTGATAGTTCATGAGAAAAATAACACCACTAATGATTTTTAGTTAGCTATATTTATTTTTTCACTATATATTTGGAGCCATTATATTTAAGGAAAAATGTTTGATATATACACAGATAAAAAAAGTTTAAAGTGTTTCTATAGATAAAACGAGTTCACTATGTTACAGATAATATGGAAAGATATTATTAATTATTATGATGAATCAATAAATTAACACCAAATTAAAGTGATCAAGATGGTGGAATAAACAAGTAGAAAGGATCATACTATATTTTCTATGATATGGATGAAATAATATCCAATATTTTTTGATTTTCAATGAATGGATCTAGAAATTTTTATGGTTGGCAATAAATAATATCTTTAACAAATATTTTTCAAACCATATATTCATGTGAGTATAAAAGTGGTAAAATGGAGGATATGAATCTTTATAATATGGTGATAAATTTACTATTTTTTATCCTAGACCATGACATAGTAATATTTTTCCAAAACTGTGTGTGATTTTTTAAAATTTCTAATTTGATAAAAGATGTATTAGAAAAGTTCATAGTCATTGATTTTAGATAATTAATTAAAGTAAAATGATTTATATAGATATGAATGAGTATTTTTTGTGGTATGACATATAGAGAGATATTGATGATCTTATATCTTGATGATTAGTATTTCATAAAAGTATTTCATAGAACCATTTCCAATAATATAATGGATTAAAATATCACTAAGTATTTTTATCATTATAATCCCTAAAAACTAACGGTGATAATGATATATGGGATATAATAAATCTCCATGAAAACTTATCAAAATTAATTTCTATCATAGAACATTTCAATCTAGATCATAATTTAAGGATTTATTTTAACGAAGTAGTATGGTAGGATATAGAATGACATTCCACTGTATCAATGGATAACCTAAATGTTTTGGAAATTTATACTATAATATTATTATATAATGTAATAATTCAAAACTATATATAATCGTCAAAAAAATTGAAAATTCTTACATAATAATGAATAAACTAGAGAATATTCTAAGATCGTGTTCTATGGATTTCAATGGTCCATGAGATCAAAACCTTCCCCTGGTTGAGCTTTATTACAAAAACACTTTTCACTTGGGCAATCATATGGTTCCATATGAAACCATATATAGATATAAATCAACAATTCTAATATATTGGGATGAAGTTGGAGAAGTAAATATGTTTTACCTAGTCTAGCTACGTTAATGGTAGAGAATTTACCTTCAATCATGGAATAAATTAGGTCATCAAAATGTCATAAAAAAATATATGATGAAAATCATCAGATAGATCTTGAATTTGAAGTTGGTGAAAATGTAATTCTATTAATTTCTATATGGAATAAAGATATGATATTTTGAATTAAAGGGAAAATAAAACCTATTTATATTATTATCATCAAATTATTGATCATATATAGATATTGGTGTATTACTTTTTGCCTCCATTGAACCTCTCCTAGGTTCATCACGTTTTCCATGTATCTCTTGTGAGTAAGTATATACATGACCTGTCCCGTGTACTAAAATCATGATTTGTATAAATATTGAAATATCAATATTATTTTGAACAACCCATTGCGATTACAGATCGTATAGATAAGCTATAAAAAATAGGATTAGTCACCCATTCAATGTTTTTTTGTGAATCCTTTAACTATAAGAATGTACATGGGACCCAAAGGATGTGATGAAGTAAAAGTGTCGTCATTTTTTTAATCATGGAGATTATTTATGAGGGTGAAATTATTTTTAATGTGGGTATAATGTAACACCCTGGTATTTAATGATATATTAATTTATAAATAAATTGTTTATTTGATAGCTTTCATCACATGGAACCCTAAATTTTAACGAACTACATCATACTATAATTATAATTTATTAAACATGATCATTATATCATATAAATCAAATATGTTGTTCTAAATTTTAATAAACACATTTTAAAAACTATTCTTACTATCTTTAAATAATGAATATAAATTTACAAATAAGTATTTTATATTTGTTAACATATTTTTACACATTGAAAATTCAATTATAGAATAAAGGTTTCTTATTGATTTTTGAGAAAAATAATAATTTTTTTTAAAATTTTATAAAATTTAATTGAAAATGTTTACATCATATTTATTATTCACATGTTAAACATATCGTAGGGAAGATATTTAAAAAATTTCTAAAATGTCTTATTTTTTTGTGTATGGTGAATGATACTGGTTTTAATTAAAAATAAATTTTTATATAATTTAAAATGTCATGCATTGTCTAAAAATAATTTAATATAATATTAGTTCAATTATGTTATTTTTAAAACAATTTATTAAATTTTGATCAACTACATATTAATTTTTACCTTAAAATATTCTATACTTCTAAAAACATTCTATTTGGAAAACTTATTTTTTGTCTGATCTTTGACTTTAATTTTAAATTGGGATCTCCCACTTCTTTAACGGGAGTTTTTATAGAAATAATAATAATTTATAACTAAAAAAGGTATATAATATAATAATTTAAACATAATATTTGGATGAAATGAATTGTAAAAACTTGAAAATTTTATTACCATTATTAATGGTAAAATAGGTTAAAGAGGGGTCAAACAAAAACAATTAGTGGTAAGATGATGTAGAGGATTTTCCAAATACCATTAAATATACTTATTTAAACATTTTATCATTTTTATATTTAATGAGCTATTAGAGATCCATGTTTCATGTTTTAATAATTGCTACACCTTTTTCATTTAAAAATTTACATGTTTGTCCTCTCCCCCTCTTATAAAAGGATATCCCCTATCCTCACACATCAACACATCCAAGAAACTTTATATAATTAAATAAATAAATAAATAAATTTATTAATTCCATTCCCAAATATTTGAGGAATTATTTATATTATGAAACCTCCTATGAATGCTTTAAGTGTAATAAAAAATGGGTTCTCCAAAGAAGTTGAATAGTCCATAACTATAAGATTTAATTTTATTTATTCATATACCCCCTTCAAATATTCTTAGAATATATTGATATAAAATCATTATCATATCCCATATATTTATATTCTATTAATATTAATTTAATAAACTACATCTATCTCATCTTTCATCAAGTGTAAAATGAAACCATCAATCATTTGTATGGTGGACTATCGCCTCGCAAACCAATGTAAATATTTTTCCATAAATTCCTCCCATAGATGGATATGATGCTTTATTTTACATATTAATATGATACATATTACGTAATTATATTATGTAATTATTAAATAACATTTTCCTTCTTATATTTCATTCTCTTGTGATAGGATAATGTTACCCGTGTGTACAACATACTACTGCCTTATGAAATGATCAGTTTAGTTTTTCAAATACAATTTAAATGGAAGGTAATAAGGATATATTTTATATAAATATTTTATATTTTTTAACTCATATTGTCTCTTGAAATGTCATATATTATTTACCATATTTTAATTCATTCCATTGAGAAAATGTAAATATCATTCATGTTTACGTATGACCAGCAATTACTACAAATTATATAATTCATTATCTATATGTAAAATTTATGGATTACTATAAATAAATATATAATGAATTCATATGTACTTATATAACCATGATAAATGTAAATGGAAGAAATACCAAATAAAAATACATGTGAAAAAATAATAATTTATTTCCTGAAATGTGATTTGAACAAGTAAATTTTTAATAAGTATGTAATAAAATGTTTTTTGTTAAACATATTTTTAATGATATATATATATATATTATAATGGTTCTATAAAATATGTTTAATTAATATTTGTTTATAATATTTTATATTATAATATGTGTAAAAGAATTCGAGACATAAGGAAAGGGATTTCTAGTCTTTTATTTTTTTCATGGAGACATATGCCATATTCACCATTAGTTTCCTATGTGTGGTGTATATAATTCCCATTCATCATGTTATATCTTTTATATCATTAATTAATTTATATTTTGTTTTTAATTTCATGATTATTCTTTAGTGGGGATTCTAATACTAAATTCTCAAAAGTTGTATGTGTTTTAGATGAAATCATATTGTTTTTTTGGGATTGTTTATAATTATGTTACCAATTTTCAAATATTTTGATATAACAATAATAAATAGCATAGATTTTGTTTCTCCACATTTTTTTCATGAAAATTAATGGTTTTAGTTTATTTCTCAGCATTAATGAAGTTACGATTCAAACAGATTTGGGTATAAAAAGACAAGTTTACTTCTCTCATTGGCCGGAAATAATTTTTACTTCATATAAATGATTTATATAAAAAAAATATGGAACATTTTTACTATTCTACAATGATTTTTAATGGACGTTTTTACCATGTTTTAATTTATAGAATAATGTTTAAATGAAATATTATTTTAATTTTCCAAATATATTTGTTATTAATTTTACCAAAAATCTAAAAGGAATATATTTTTTATCATGTAAGGAATGAATGATATTTTCATCCAATAAAACCACTAAATTATTTAAATCATTCATTAAATGATCCCATTTTTATATTAAAAAACGTATTTTAATAATGTTATTTAATATATCAGTTTTTAAATTGAAAATCTGAAAGTGTAAAGGTTCATTTCTTTATGAAATGTTATATGTTATCTTTTAAAATAATTTTATAATTATGATAATAGCTTTGATGATACTATACCTTTAATAGGGATATAATCCAATTATTACATCCTTATTATATATTTTTTTGATTTATGTTTATATGGGAGTGATTTTTATGAAAATATTTTATATTCTATGTGTTATTCAGTTATGAAATGTTAATGGTACCCATTTATTTTAATTAACATTACATTGATGAATATTTTATGTTCTAGTGGGAAAATTATTAATGGGTTTCATTATATGCTAGTGGTTATGTGATAAAAAGCATGGTGGTAAAAATATAACCTTGGATTTTCGCTATATTATAACTGAAGATTTATAGGACCGATATTTACCTCAAATTAATTTAGTACAAATTGATATCTCATGAGATAAATTGCACTAGAAAGGGGATTAAACCAAGTTGATTATGTAAATTTCTCCACGATGGTATTTTTTACGGTGATGCATTCATTGAAAAAATATTTTTTGGATTGAACCCATTAAAATATGGTTGTTCTTTCACATATCGTTGATTAAAATATAAATTAATTTCTATACATTGGGCTACGCCTCAAAAAATGTATTCTTCCAATTTTATTCTGTCATGGATCATGTTTCTTTTGATTATTATTCATGTCTTATCAAATACCATAACTTTTTCTGTGAATAATGCTTATGATCTATGATATATAGGGTAGGGTTTTCAAAATCTTATTATCAGGTTTCCATACCCCTATGATCATATTATGTTGATATCACCCATGTTTATCCTTAATAATAATTTGGGATCATTGTTTGTTATGTTTATTTCACCAGGTTATGAAAAAATTTGTTCTTTATGATATGCCTATGATGGGTAATATATATGAATAACATGGAAGAAGATGATGTAGTTCACCTATGAACTTGCTGGTTTTTACGATCTTTTTAATGGTACTAGGCCAAAATGATATCAACATGGATCGTTATGTTATGTAATACATATTAATTTAATAAAACATAATATATATGAATGTGATTTGTGGTTTTTAATGTTATAATATCATGGATCATGATATTTTATACCTTTGTTATTTATATTTTATTTACATAAATGATTTATTACATCACTCAAGATTATGATTTTTGATAATTTGGGAATATTTTTCAAATTTTATAATCATGTTACAATTATATTGTTGTCAATTAATGTTTGAGTAATCATTGATACCTCCCTTTTCTACCCATACTACGAATTATAGATCACCATTTCATTTTTCCCCAGTTTATGAATAATGGTATTATGTGTGATATTTATAATATTGGCAATACTTATAGAGAACATATTGGGAGATGATGTAGTTCACTTGTGAACCAAATTTTACTGTCCCTGTGTTTCTATAGAAAATGAACCTATATAATTCTAGTGTGAATTGTTAGGTTATGTAAATAATATTATTATATTATTATGTGATTTATATTTATGAAATATATGGTACACTATAAATATATTATTGAAAAAATAAATTATAGGAACATATGATAAAGTAATTTTGAAGAGAACAAGAAATATTATTTTTATATTCAATTTTCTAAATGGAATTGAAATCATTAATAATGGTGATTTGAAAGAAAAAGTTGTTTTTCTCAGATATAAATTCGGTATACAATATGAAATGAAATAATAAACCCATAGAGAAATATTATAAGTCATGAATGTTGTCCGATTTAAAAAATAAGGGTTATTTTTAGGAAGAAATCCACCATAGCCTATAATAAGGGAAAAAATGAATGAATATCAATTTGAAATGTTAAATATTAATTTCTGATATTATAAGACATATGAGTCATTATTAAAATATAAATACATGGATTAAGATGTAATATAACTCTACAAAACTTGGTTGATTGAGAACGAAACTATTCTGGATTAGGAAATCGTTAAATAAAACCACGTAATATATAGAGTGTATAAACATGAAGAAACAATTCCATGAATAATGATAAAAATGGTATTAAATGTCCAATGTTTTTAATATAAACCATATTAAATAATGTAGGTTTATAAAAGAAAATATTACTTAATTAAATAAATTTTGTGATGAAACCCTTACCTATTGTACAAAACTGTATTTCGCATGCACTTACCATCGTGAAATTTGAAATTATGTTCTATAGATATATTCTCAGTAACCATATCAAAATATATTTATTTTTTAATGGTACATCAATTATTTTTTTGTACATATTTTGAATACAAGTTTTTTACTTTGGCAACTCGGGGTGGTTTGGTTAACTTATTTTGGAAAAAATAAATTTTATATCATGGTCAAAGTTATTTAGAAATATTTTATTAATCCCTAGAATTATATATTTTTATGAAAATTAATATTCTTATTGGAAATTACATATAAAATATGCATGGTAATCCAAAAAAATGATAAATATTACTTTTAAAATTACATTAAAGGCAGTTATAATTTATATTACCATTAATTATATTTATTACTTATTAATTATAACATATTATCATGAAAAATATTAGTGGTGTCAATATTTTTTGTTTTACATTCTATCTACATTTTTATTTTCATCCATGTTAAGTGTTCATAGATCCGAAAATATGACATTCATGGATATAGTACTTTGCAGACACAGATAAGGATTTTTTTGTTTAAATCAACGATTTTAGGAGGAATGTGTAAATTCGATATTACATTAGTATTATAATATCTCAAAATAGTAAAAATAGTTTTTTCATAAAAAATTCATAGATATATTGGACTCGAGGGGTGTTGAATAGTGATATTGTAATAGAAATTAAGATTAGACTATTTGTCTCGAAACGTCCCCCAGGGCCCATGCTGTGACTATGCCAAGCTGGCCTTCCATTAGCCAGGGGCTAGCGACTAGCACCAGAAAGGAATATCCCTAAAATCGGGAAGGAATTTCCTTTAAACCTGTAAACTAAAACAAACCAGGCACACAAAAATATGCATGCACAAAGTAAACTATAAAGTAAACAGGGTGTGTACAGTAAGTAAAGGGGCATGATTACAATCCCAACTGAAAAGTACAAGTAAAACTGAAAACAGCTCCTGCGAACACCCGCTAAAGATCCTTAATGATGGGTAGGTACAACTCTCAAATGGTCATCTCTACGGAACATCCCGTCTAATGTCAACCTTCGAGCAGCCTCTAGATCACCTACAATTGACCTTGATCTACGATGTCTGTCATCTACACAAGGCACAGCATGGTGCGACCTTAGCTCGTGCATAGCTGAGTATAACTAAACTCAGTTGGGAACCCGAGCCCCCAAAGGTCTCTCAGAATACATGAAGGATAAACCAAAATGCAAAACCACAATTACAATCCACAATGTAACATTCAACCCTACTGAGGTTTATGTTCACACATATTTTTATGTTATCAATTATACCCATCTCGATCTTCAAGAATCACAAAGCCCAACTCTTTAGCCAAAAGTACAACATTCCATGAAGGAAAAAATACCACGATGGTAAGTACCACAAAGGTAATTCCACATAGAAGAATAGGAAAATGGTATCACCACACATGATTGTACCGGAAAAGTAAGTACACCAAAGGTAACACCACATAGAAGAATACCGAAAAGGAAACATCACAGAGAAGTGTACCACAAAGTTAAGGACTCAGATCAAACTAGGTATAACTTAAGTATGGATGTATATACTATTAGTTGTATTACAAGATCATCTTACATCACCGAGAAGCTCTGTTGTTGACCCACACAAGATCGTAGAGGACCCACACATGATCAAAAAATTATGACCCACACAATATTTGATGATGACTGAAATAGGATCCGAAGACGACCCACGTAGGACATAAAGATGAACCATAGAGGATCTGAAGATGGACCACAATGGATCAATAGATTCTTCAAGTACAGCTAGCCATAAGGCTCCCATACTAAGCACTATTGATTCTGGGACGGTCTGTTCCTCAAGCAACTGGTCGATACTTCAACTGCTATGAAGTCACTTGAAGATGTATCACGAAGGTCCGTCACATCATAAGAGATGCAACACAATTTACGACATGTCAATCAGACACACGGTCTGTATGTTATTAGCATTTCCATTCCTAGGGCCCAGTTGGATTGGGGTTTGATCCAACCAGGTCGTATGCCAACATTATCCAGAGAGCAATGAGATAATACAAAAAGGACCATCTCGATCCAAGGATTCTGGTGCCATAGATGGTTCGTCAAACAGACACCCAGTTATCAAGATATTGAAAAAAAATATGTGTCAAGATGGGCTTGGGTTCAGTCCGACCCGGTCCAACCCGGTTCGGGTCGACCCGACCCAACCCAGGTCCCACCCAGCCCACAAAGGGGGTAGCCCGGCCAGCAGGGAGCAGCCCATCCGGCGTGGCCCATGGGGCTCGGCCCGCTTGGATAGGTGCGGTCGGCTATGGCGGGGCCCACAAAAGTGGCTACCTAGGGGAAGGTGCCCCCCGATATTCTGAACTGTCCAACAGACCGTTCAGCTTGGCCACTCCAGCGGCGCCACGTAGCGCCACTTGCTAGAATGAGGGACCCACCAGAGTGGTCCCGCTCAGCGTGACGTGGCCGACCAGGGATCTGGTCCGCACTCTTACAAGTGGCGTGGCGATGCTGCTATCCCCCCGTGATCGATCGGCTGCCAGCCGCCCTGGTGCACCGCTGCGGCTCGATAGCCGCTGCCTCCTTCTCTACCTGTGAAGTGGATGCAGACCGCCCTGCATCCACATGACCGGTCGGCATGCTGTCCACCACCTTGACCTTCCGTGGCCGACTGGCCACGACCTCCCTCTCTACCGGCGGCACGGTCACGCACCGCCCGGTTGCCTGCGGTCGGGCGGTTTCCGGCCACTACCTTCCTCTGCCACAACCAACAGGTCATGGCGTCCTTCTCTACCGGTGGCATGGTTGCACTGCCAACATCATCGTGGCCGGCCGGAGTGTCGGCCGCCACCCCTAACCTACCAGCGTCGATCGCCGGTGTCATGGTCGGGTTCAAACCAACTGTCGATTTTCCCACGAATAACATGTCAATATAAATGGAGCAGAGGGATCAGGTAGTATTTGTTTGGACCGTACCCTCAGCGTTAGATTGATAGATGGTGGTTCATAGTTTAGATGCAATGAATTACCACGAAGAACAAATTGAACAAATTCCCTACCTCGTTCATTCGCTGGAGTTGACATAAGGAAAATGATGATGGTGACGACGTTCATCACTCCAGCAACACGCTCCTATTCCGAGATCCTGCATCATCCTCATCATAGGTTCATCCATTATTGGGGGAGGTTCTTCATTAAAGGATTCCCTTATAAAGGTTCCCCTAGTTCTTCTCTTTGCCAACGATTCCCCACCACGTGGGGTGAGGAGCCAACTTAATTAATTAATGAAATAATTACATTCTTAATTAATGATGGCACATCCAATAGAGAACACCATGAGTTACAAGGATAGAAGTTCGGGTGGTCTCCACAAAAATTCAAATGAGAGGTTTCAATATAAATTAATTAAAAGTTATTTATTTTATTTTATTTCAATTCTCCAATGGAAATCCAAAAAACAACCCCCCCCCCCCCTCAACCAACTGTGGTGGGGGTGAAGGTATCCTTAAGAGATTATTGACATTGTGAGTTCAATGGTGTCCTCGGATTTCAATTCCGAGTTGTGTTTCAAAAGTACAAAATGCCACCCACACGTTAACTGAACATACCCAAAAAATAAGAATTTTATTCTGGGCACACTAGGCATCAGAATCATGTGCCGTTAATTTTTTCAGACTCATAATATTTCTATATAATTAAAAAAATTACATGGATAATCGTGGACTTTACATTCTCCCCACCTCAGGGCTTTGGGTCCCTGAAATCCACAACAAAAACAGGGTAATCACGTGAGGGTACTGTACATGAATATGAGCCTCCCTCTACCTGGTGCTCTCCTAGAGGTTCCCATGCTGCCAATGAATGTGCACTAGAGGTATCGATCACCCACTATGTACTTTCTCTTGTCGATCATCAATCTCTACTAGGAGCTCCAAAAATGTCACCCCATTGTCAATTTCCAGCTCTCTCTAGTCAATGATGTGCGAATAATCATGCCCATATCTCCTTAGTTGGGATACATGGAAAAATTCATTCACCCAGCACAACTAAGGGGGAAGAGCTATGTGATGTTCCATGTCACCAACTCTTTTGAGGACCTGAAACAGTCTGATGAACCTCATAGATAACTTTCCACCCTAACCAAATCTCTACAAACCTTGTCAAGGTGAGACCCGTAGAAAGACATAGTCACCACCCTCGAACTCTAGAGGTCTTGGTCTTCTATCTACATACGACTTCTGCCTACTCTTTGCAGTCTTCATCTACTCCTGGATGATCTGCACCTTTCTTATGGTAGTTCCTACCGTCTCTTGTCCTATAAGTGCCGACTCCCCTGGGTCAGTCCAACAAAGAGGTGATCTGTAAAGATATCTGTACAATACCCCGAATGGTTCCATATCGATGGTGGAGTAATAACTATTGTTGTATGAAAAATTTACCAAGAAAAAATTATCCTCCCATATGTCGCCAGAATCAAGGATGCAAGCATTTAGCATGTACTCAAGGGTATTAATGGTCCGCTCTATCTGACCATCCTTTTGATAATGAAAAGCGGTGCTCAATCGAAGCTATGTCCTGAACGCCTCCTATATCCCCTTCCATAGTAGGGAAGTAAAAAAGTTCATCACCATTGGATACAATCGTAGATGGAACCCCATGACGTTGCACAATCTCATGTACGTAGAGGTGTCCCAATCTATCTAAATACCACTACTCTCTGATAGCTAAGAGGTGGGCCGACATGATGAGTCGGTCAATGATCACTTAGATGGAATCATGTCCCTTGGACATGTGAGGAATTCCTATTATGAAGTCCATCGAAATTACAACCCACTTCCAATCTGGTATCTCTAGTGGAGAAACAAAGCATGTTGGAACATGATGTTTTGCCTTAACTTCCTGACAAGTGAGGCACCATGAGACAAACTCTGCCACTGCTTTCTTCATTCCCAGCCACCAGTGCTAACACCGGAGGTCCTGGTATATCATCACCACTTCTTTATGTACCGCTAGAGGTGATGTATTGAAATCTTTCAACACTTCCTCCCAAAGATCCACTGGTACCATAGTACGACCATGGAATAGGATGAAGTGCTCCCCACCTTTAGAATACCCGTCAGCTGCTTGTCCCATGGATATCTGAGGACGTCGAGCCTTGTAGTTAGTGCCCCCAAGAAACTCCTCCCTGAATCACTGAAGGAGTAGGGGAGTGAATGTCAGAGAGAGAAGATAAGCTGATCCATCTCGATACACGTACGATATCTGCAAAGCTGCTAGATGCTCTATTTCCGGACTCAGCAACAGTATACCAGATCTCTTGATGAGTATATATGCTACTATGTTCTCATTCCCAAGAGTATATACTATCTCGTTGTCATATTCCTTGTGAATCTCAAACCAACATCATTGTCCCAGGTTCGCGTTCTTCTGAGAGAATATATACCTGAGACTCTTATGATAAGATTAGACTGTAAAATGTTCGTCCGTTAAGTAATATCGCCACATCTTCTAGGAGAAGACCACTGCTGCTAACTCCAGTTCATGGGTAGCATAGTTCTACTCATTCTATCACAGCTATCAAGAATCATAGACAATCATTGTTCCCTCCTGCATTAGGACACATCGAAGCCCGATCCCTGATGTGTCACAGTAGACTATGTATCCAATGCCTTCATCTGGTAGCCTCAATATGGGGGCACTCTACAGTATCTTCCTCATCTTATGGAAACTCCTTTTGAATATCTCTGACCATAGGAAGGGTTTACACTTCATTTTCAATGTTTTTAAGGGTGGCGTAACTCTGGAAAAGTATAGCACAAACCTCCAGTATTAACTGTCCAAACCCAAGAAACTTTGTACCTCCGTCACACACCTGGGTGGCTCCCAAGCAAGCACAACCTCAATATTCATTGGATCCACCGTAACTCCAGCCTTCGAGAAAACGTGTATCAGGAAATGTTCCTCCTACATCTAGAACATGCACTTTGAGATCTTACCGTACTATTGGTGCTCTCGGAGTGTGTCCAGAACTATTTGTAGATGATAGGAATGATCCTCCTCTAAAACTGAGTATATCAAGATTTCGTCGATGAAGTCTACCACAAAGCGATCAAGTTACGGATGGAAGATCCTATTCATGAGTCCCATGAACTGTTCTAGGGCATTGTTCATGCCGAATGACATTATAAAGAACTCATAATGTCCATACCGACGTCTGAAGGCTGTCTTCTACACATCTGCATCTTGTACCCTGAGTTGGCGATAGCCTAATCAGAGGACTTTCTTCGAAAACCAATGTGTTCCCTTCAGCTAATTAAAAGAGATCATCAATCCTTAGTATTAGGTATTTGTTCTTCATAGCCACTTAGTTTAGGTTTCGATTGTCCAAAAAGAGTCTCAAACTCGCAACCGCCTTATTGGCGAACAAAACCGGGGCTACTGAAGAGGAAAAACGGGACCTAATGAACCCCCTGCTCTAGAAGTCCTCCAGTAGTACTCGCTGCCCTCAAATCTCTGAAGTAGCCATCCGATATGCTGGTGTGGATATCATTGACATCCCAGGGTACAAGTTGATAAAAAAATTCCACCTCTCTGCGAGGAGGTAGACACAAAACATCATTAGGGAAAACATCAATGTACTAGTCCCCCTCTATAGGATAGCTGAGACTCTCAACATCAACCAATCTGAGGGTATGGCTTTCCAACTGATGTGTGATCGGTTGCACCCTCCTCTGGGTAATTCCATCCTATGCTTCAAAGTTTCCCCTCTAACTGGTGAATGAAAACCTCATCCCTTCCTCGCATACACACCACACCTTGCACATAATACAGTCGATCTGAGCATGGAATGTGGATAACCAATCTATACCCATGATGACATCGTATGCCATCGACACTGCTACTAGACGATCCCAGATTAAGGACTCTCCTCCTAGAGTAAGCACACACTGCCAACATCAAGGTGTAATTGTAGAATCATCTCCCGTATGAGTCTCTAGACATAAGGATCGAGCCAACGGCTCCACCAGAATCTTCGTTCTCAGAACGGGGGCCATGGATATAAAAGAGTGATTAGAACCTCTATATATAAGTACTGCATCTATAGTAGAGTAGACATTGATCATAAAGAATATCATCTCCAGATGAGTTTTTCTGTAGGCCTCAACTGCCTTGAGTGGTGGTCATCCCTATCCACCTGCTCCTTGTGGTCAGGGTGGACCACCTGGTGGTGGTGGCGGTAGAAACTCATATCGCAGCCCAACACCTGCTGCACGACCAGCTCCTATGCCACATCCACCAACTACCTACGGACCTGGTCGATCAAATCTCTGCCTCTACACTGGTGGACCTTCTACCGTCTACTAGTCGTTCGTATGATAGGTCAGGAAGTCGCGATCCATGTCATTCTGCCCACCGCATGAGTAACACTGCATGCTCCTCGCTTGTCCTGCTCTATCTCAAGATCCCCGCACAACCGACCCTATATCCTGTGGTCGTCAACCTATATGTATAGTCCTTTTGGACCTCTACATCATATGTCTACTTCCAGATGCTGATTACTTTTCTTCTTGATGTCCATTGGTGGATCTCAGTGTTGGTGTCTGCTCAGTAAGGAAGATCTCCACTAAGAGTGCTCTCTCTAACACCCCCTCTTGCGTCAGAATACTGAGGGAAATCATTTAAGCTCTAATCTCTCGTATGAGCCCCTGTTCAAAGGTGCAGGCTCTAATGAAAGGGTGCCACACCAAGTCAGTGGAGTAGCACAAGAGGTCGGTGAACCTCATTGAATACTAAACCACAATCATGTTACACTATTGTAATTGAAGAAGCTAATGTATACACACTAAGCGTAAGGTCGCTGTGAGGAACTCTGCCATAAAAAGCCTCTTTATGTCCTCCCATATGAGAGTGTCCTCTTTATGAACCTAGCGCATCAAGCTCCACCATCTACCAGCTGATGCCTGAAGAAGACTAGCTACAAGGATCACCATGAGATCTGCTGGTGTCCCAATATGTCGAAAAACTCTAACCACGACCACCATCCAATCCTCAGCTGCATGTGGATCCGTCTCTCCTCAGAACCATGGTGGAATTCGGCACTAGAACTCCTACAACACACTCAATCGGCGTGTAAACTTTGCTACTGGGGCTGGTGGAATCGGCTTCCCAATTGGTAGTGGTGCTACGGGTACACCACCCGATGGTACAACAACCGAATGGGGGCCCTGCACCGATGCCTCATCGCTCGATGGGCTATCATCGCATACTCTTCCTGGAACCCAGGCTAGCTGTCTGCAAGGAGGTTTCCTGAAAAGAAACAGGTGTGCCACAGTCATTATGTTATACCGGGTGAGATTACTCAAAGAGATCACAATAAATATTTTCTAAAACATACATGCAATTAGTGTTTTTGTGAACTGAGTCGGAATTCATAAGTCAGGGTACTGGTGTATGGATACGTCGGTCATCACACTAACACTAGGTTCCCCAAACTGACAACCACACTTATAAAACCTAACAATATAGCCAAATCAAAAGACCAGAGTCCAATTTCATCGTTAGAACCGACTCCTATGACACCAATTTTTCATGGCCCATCACCCAGGGCCTGTGCCGTTACTACCCCAAGCCCGCCTTCCTTAGGCCAGGGGATGATGACTCACACTGGAAAGGAATATCCCTAAAATTGTGAAGGAATTGACTTTAAACTTGTAAACTCACACAAACCAAGTACACAAAATGATAAAATCACAAAGTAAACTATATAGTAAACATGATGTGTACAACAAGTAAAGGTGTTAGAATACAAGCCCAACTGGAATGTACAAGTAAAATTGAGAACATATTCTACGATCACCCACCAAAAATCCTACATAAATAGTATGTACATATCTCGCACATTCATCTCTATGGATCATCTCGCTGAATATCCACCTCTGAGTAGCCTCCAGAACTGGTACCCTTGACCTCGTTTAACATTTTTTGTCTCCTACACAAGACGTAGAAAGGTTCAGGTTTATCCCATGCAGGGGTGAGTATAATGACAATTAGTAGGGAAGCCAAGACCCCCGAAGGTCTCTCAGAATCCATGAAGGATAAAAAAATTCACGACCAAATTTACAAAGCACGATGAAACATCCAAACCTACTTAGGTATATGACCATACATATAGTTATGTTATCATGTATACCCATCTGGATCATGAGAAAATACAAAGCCCGACTCTTTTTCCAAAAGTACAACTGTTCCACGATGGAAGGAATACCATGAAGATAAGTACCACAAAGTTAACACCACATAGAAGAATACCACAATGGTATCACCACATAAGAGTGTAACACAATGGTATGTACCTCAAAGGTAACACCACACAGAAGAATACTACAAAGGAATCATCACATAAAAGTGTACCATAATGGTTAGAACTCAGATCACACTCGGTATAAATTATGTATGGAAGTGTAGATGAATAGCTATATTGCTATATCATATTACTTTGTCAAGAATATCTATTGTTATCTCACACAAGATCGTATATTAACCACATAGGATCTGAAGATGTTGACCAGCAAAGGATTCGATGAGGACCCACACAAGATCAGAATATGACCCACACAAGATCTGAAGATGACCCACATAGGATCTGAAGATGTCCCAGATAGGATCAGTAGAGTTTTTCTTGTACAGCTAGCCACACGGTTTCTACACTAAGAATGCTTTATTATGGGAGGGACCTCTCCACAAGACATTAGTCGATACATCAACTGCCATTAAGATCCATGAGGATGTATCATGAAGGTCCATCATGTCATAAGGGATGCAACGTGACTGAAAGCTTGTCAATCAACCACCCAGTCTATTAGATATTAGCATTACTATTCCAAGGGCTGGTTGTAATCGGGTTTGATCCAACTAGGCCATACTCCAACATTATCCAAAAAACAAGTGCAGTATACCAAAAGGACCTCCTATATCCAAGGATTTTAGTGCCACAGATAGTTTGTCAAACAGACACATGGTTCTCATGATATGGCCAAAAGGTGTATCTGGTTCTAGATGGGCCGGGGTCCGGTCCGACACGCCCCATCCCGCAAAGGGGTTGGCCAGGACCACTGGGCGCAACCCGATCGGAGTGGCCAGCTTGGCTAGGTGCGGTCTTCTAAAGTGGGGCCAACCGTAGCCTCTACCATGAGGCGGGGGGGAGGTGCCCCCGGTTGGCTTGGCCAACAAGAAGGTGCCACATGGCGCCGCCTGCTGGCCCACGAGACCTTCCGGAGCGGTCCCACTCATCATGATGTGGTCGGCCAGTTCCCAGCTGCCCTAGTGCACCTCCGTGGCTCGATTACCACAAACTCCGCCTCTACGAGCAGTGCATATGGGCGTCACCCTGCCTCCATGAGGTCGGACAGCGTGCCAGCTGCCACCTTCCACCGCTGTGGAAGATGGTTCACGACCTCCCTCGCTAACGGTGGAATGGTCGCATGTCACCCCGGTTCCACACAGACAGGTGGTTTCTTTCCACCACTTTCCTCTACCGCAACAGATGGGCGATGTCCTCCTTCGCTACCGAGGGCACGGTTGTGCCACCACCATCATCACGGTCGGTCGGTGTTTCGGCCGCCGCCCACACACTCATGGCGTCAGTCTCCCATGTCGTGGTTGGGTTCTGCTCAACCATCGATCCACTCGCAAAGAACATTCCATCGTAGAGGGACCAAAGGGATCAAGCTGTGTTGGTTTTCCCCACACCCGCTGCATTAGATCGATAGCCGGTGGTTCGTAGATTGGTAGAAATGAATTACCAAGAAGAACGAATTGAACAAATTCTCTACCTCGTTGGTTCATTAGAGGTGGCGTGAGGAAGTAGTTGAAGATTCCAATGTCCATCAATCCCACAATTTGCTCCCATTCTGAGCTCGACTTTCATCCTCTTCAGAGGTTTGTTCTTCCTTGGTTGAGGTTCTTCGTTGGAGGATGCTGTTCCACAGTCTCTTTCAATTCTTCTATTTGTGAACAATCCCCCCACAACATGAGGTGAGGATCCAACTTAATTACCCTCAATAATTAATTACATGGTTAATTAATGTTGCCACAAAATTTGGGGAAAAAATAGTTACATGGTTACAAGGTCGAGTGGTCCCAACCAAATTTCAAATGAGAGGTTTGAATAAAAATAAAATAAAAGTTATTTATTTAATTTTATTTAAATTCACCCACCAAAATACAAAAAAACTAATATCCATCCTTGACCTACTATGGTCGGGGTGATGGTCTCCTTAAGTGATTATTAGCGCTATGATATAAACAGTGTCCTCAAATTTCAATTCTGACCACTAGTTCAGAAGTTACAAAACGCTGCTCACTCGTTTATTGAACATACCTGAAAATGTTTCCGAATTTCATTATGGGAACACCAGTCCTCAGAATCACGTTCCGTAAATTTTTGTTGACTCGTAATATTTCCATGTAATTAAAAAACATTCATGTAAAAATATTGGTCTCTACACTATTACTTATCCCTTAGAAGATCTCCCATGGTTAGGCACTTAAGACTCCATAGATTAAAATTTTATGATATCGTTGATTAAAATGTAGAGGTAGTTTATTTATGAGATATATCATTATATTATAGGTTTATAAATTTATTTTGAATGATTGGAGAAATGGGTATGGGGTTGTATCCTTTTATAAGGGATAAAATGAAACTCTTTTAAAAACTCATTATTTATGAGCAATAGCCCCCATTATTCAAGAAAAATTCATCAAAATTTATATTTATTGAATGATAAAAGATATAAGGGTATTCCATCCAAAACCATATACTTTTATAAATGTTATCTAGAAATTTTAACCTTGTTTACTATGTCAAACAACATTAATTATAATTTAACCTTACAGTGGTTACTCATTTTCATCATTGGAAAATACTTTTAATGAGCAAAATTAAAATTGTAATTATATACTAGTTCAAATATTATTGAATAAAATATTTAAATAATTTATTGAATTAAAATATCAATGATTTAGGTAAATTTCTTTTAGTATTTGATCAAATGACATGTTAATATTATTTATTGGAAAAAAGGTATATTAAATTTAAATTTTAGGTGTGGGATATGATTATAATAGTTGCTGAGATCAAAAAATTAATGATTATTATTATAAAAAATAATTATTTTTTGTATTTAAATAAATCCAAAAATGATTTTTTATGTTTATTTATTTAATTGAATAAGAAATATACATTTTTGTTATTATTAAAATAATACTTTTGTTTTATAATGTTAAAAATAATTTAAAAAAATTATAAAAATATGCTAAACTGTTGTAAAATTTTCCACAAATAATATATAAGGTTTTTTGATGTTCTACTTCTTTATTATATGTTTTGGCTGTAAAAAATGAATCTATTTTGAAAAAACTGCATTTTAACTGTTCATCTAGAGATCAATTATTTTAGAAAAGTAAAAAAAAGTAATCATATTACCATTTTCACATAATGAATGAAATAATTAGAGTAATATTATAATATTAAACATATATAAGTTATAGAAAATAATTATAACATACAAAATGTATAATTGATTAATTTTTTGAAATTTATAACTTATATTATTGAATTTAAAATTATTTTTTTAAACAAAAAAAACTTTTTAAAAATAAAAATTATATTATAAAATTAATATTCATTTATTGAAATAGGTTACATAATTTTATAATTCCTAATTATAATAATATGGTTGGAAATTAATTTCATTTTTAAAAAGAGCACTTTTCTTTTATTCACAGAAAATGTAATTTTTTTAAAACAATAAAATTATACTCAGGTTTATATTGAAATTATGTTCTAAAAAATGATGTTCATTTATATAAATTTAATTTCTATATTTCAAATTAATCTTATATAATTAAAATAAAAAATAAAATTAGAAAATATTTTTTTGGACAATAAATTTATGATTCGATTATTTCATCATGTTCATAATTTCAATAAATAATTAAGGCATATTTCATTAACCAATCAATTTTATGTTTTATGAAAATAATCGATTAACAAAAATATAACTAGGTTTCCTTAATAAAACAAAAAGTGTACAACCATAAACGTTCTTACAAAGAATAGAATATATTTTTTATCATGTAAGGAATGAATGAAATTTTCATCCAATAAAACCACTAAATTATTTAAATCATTCATTAAATGATTCCATTTTTATATTAAAAATGTATTTTAATAATGTTATTTAATTTATCAGTTTTTAAATTGAAAATCTAAAAGTGTAAAGGTTCATTTCTTTATGAAATGTTACATGTTATCTTTTAAAATAATTTAATAATTATGATAATATCTTTGATGAAACTATACCTTTACTAAGGATATAATCCAATTATTACATCCTTATTATATATTTTTTTGATTTATGATTATATGGGAGTGATTTTTATGACAATCATTTATATTCTACATGTTATTAATTTATGAAATGTTAATGGTACCCATTTATTTTCATTAACATTGAATTGATGAATATTTTATGCTCTAGTGGGAAAATTATTATAGGGGTTTCATTATATGCTAGTGGTTATGTGATAAAAAGGCATGGTTGTAAAAATATAACCTTGGATTTTCGCTATATTATAACTGAAGATTTATAGGATCGATATTTCCCTCCAATTAATTTGGTACAAATTGATATCTCATCAGATAAATTTCACTAGAAAGGGGATTAAACCAAGTTTATTATGTAAATTTCTCCACGATGGTATTTTTTACGGTGATGCATTCATTGAAAAAATATTTTTTGGATTAAACCCATTAAAATATGGTTGTCTTTATACATATCGTTCATTAAAATATAAATTAATCTCTATACATTGGGGAACGCCTCAAAAAATGTCTTGATCCAATGTTATTCTGTCATGGATCAGGTTTTTTTCAATTATTATTCATGTCTTATCAAATACCATAACATTTTATGTGACTAATGCTTATGATCTATGATATATAGGGTAGGGTTTTCAAAATCTTATTATCATGTTTCCATACCCCTATGACAATATTATGTTGATATCACCCACGTTTATCCTTAATAAGAATTTGGGATCATTGTTTGTTATGTTTATTTCACCAGGTTATGAAAAAAGTTGTTCTTTATGATATGCATATGATGGGTTATATATATGAATAACATGGAAGAAGATGATGTAGTTCACCTATGAACTAGCTGGTTTTTACGATCTTATTAATGGTACTAGGCCAAAATGATATCGACATGGATCATTATGTTATGTAAAAAATATTAATTTAATAAAACATAATATTTATGAATGAGATTTGTGGTTGTTTAATGTTATAATATCATCGATCATGATATTTGATACCTTTGTAATTTATATTTTATTTATATTAATGATTTATTACATGACTCAAGATTATGATTTATGATAATTTGGGAATATTTTTCAAATTTTATAATCATGTTACAATTATATTGCTGTCAATTAATGTTTGAGTAATCGTTGATATCTCCCTTTTTTACACACACTACGAATTATAGATCACCATTTCATTTTATTTTTTTCCCCAGTTTATGAAAAATGGTATTATGTGTGATATTTATAATATTGGAAATAGTTATAGAGAACATATTGGGAGATGATGTAGTTCACTTGTGAACCAAATTTTACTGTCCCCGTGTTTCTGTAGGAAATGAACCTATACAAATCTAGTGTGAATTGTTAGGTTATGTAAATAATATTATTATATTATGATGTGGTTTATATTTTTGAAAAATATGGCACACTATAAATATATTATTAAAAAAATAAATTATAGGAATATATGATAAATTAATTTTTAAGAGAACAAGAAATATTATTTTAATCATTCAATTTTCTAAATGGAATTGAAATCATCGATAATGGTGATTTGAAAGCAAAATTTTTTCTTCCTAGATCTAAATTGGGTATACAATATGAAATGAAATAATAAACCCATGGAGAAACATTATAAGTCCTGAATGTTGTTCGATTTAAAAAAGATGAGTTATTTTTAGGAAAAATCCACCATAGCCTATAATAAAGGAAAAATGAATGAATATCAAGTTGAAATGTTAAATATTAATTTCTGATATTATAAGACGTATGAGTCATTATTACAATATAAATACATGGATTAAGATGTAATATAACTCTACAAAATATGGTGGATTGAGAACGAAACTCTTATGGATTAAGGAATCTTTAAATAAAACCACGTAATATATAGAGTGTATAAACATGAAGAAAAAATTCCATGAATAATGATAAAAATGGTATTATATGTCCAATGTTTTTAATACAAACCATATTAAATAATGTAGGTTTATATAAGAAAATATTACTCAATTAAATAAATTTTGTGTTAAAACCCTTACCTACTGTACAAAAGTGCATTTCACATGCACTTACCATCGTGAAATTTGAAATTATGTTCTATAGATATATTCTCAGTAACCATATCAAAATATATTTATTTTTTAATGGTACATCAATTATGTCTTTGTACATATTTTGAATACAAGTTTTTTACTTTGGCAACTCGGGGTGGTTTGGTTAACTTCTTTTGGTAAAAATAAATTTTATATCATGGTCAAAGTTATTTAGAAATATTTAATTAATCCCTAGAATTATATATTTTTATGAACATTAATATTCATATAGGAAATTACATATAAAATATGCATGGTAATCCAAAAAAATTGATAAAATGTTCCTTTAAAATTACATTAAATGTAGTTATAATTTATATTACCATTACTTATTTTTATTAATTATTAATTATAATATATTATCCTGAAAAATATTAGTGGTGTCAGCATTTTTTGTTTTACATTCTATCTACATTTTTATTTTCAT